>VWZU01000762.1:870162-1015642 GCA_013397095.1 Sterrhoptilus dennistouni
GGAGCGGGGTGTGTTTGTGCGTGTGTGTACGCGTGTCCCTCCGGGGCAAGCACCGGGCTCCCCGCCTCAGGCATCCCCTTCCTCTCGGTGCCCCCTCTCCTCGTGTCCCCCCGCCTCCGACATCTCCTTTCTCAGGCTCTCTTTCCCCCCGCTCCCCGGCCGTGGGGCAGCGCAGGGAGCGAGCACCTGTGGGCGGCCCCGCGGGGATCCCGCTCTGCGGCCGGGCTGGGGCAGTGCCCGCAGGTCCCTGGCCCTCCTCGCTTCCACACCGCAGAGGAACCTGCTGAGGGCTGGCACTGGCACGGCAGGGTCTGCCTCCCGCCGGATCCCGGGCTGTGCCTGGTGCTGCCGTGTCGCAGTCTCCTGTGCTCGGCCGTGGCGCTGGTGGTCTGGGGTTATTGTTGTCCGAGGGGGACGCGGTGCAGCCTCTCCTCGGAGCGCCGTGTGGCTGCACAGCTACGGCCGGGCAGCATTTTCCCTGCAAGTAGGAAAGTGATCAGTTGATGGGGGACTTTTAACATCGTTAGATCAGTAGGGACCCTGTTTTCCTGCCAGGCCTCCCCCAAACACAGGGTTGCAGACACACAGAAGGTTTAACTGTGGGTGTCGATCTCGATCTCATACTGAGATTCTGTTTGTGGATGGTGGTTCCTGCCTTGCACAGGAAATCTGTCTGGGGCAGGGAGAAGTCTCTCATATACATACACAAGTGTCTGACTGTGTGCACACATCATCCCTGTCAACACACTGCATAGGTCTGTGGAGGCTTTGCTGCTCCTGAAATGGCTGTGTGTTAGCACAGCGAGCTGCACAACATTGACAAAGCTTGAAAGAGACAAGTCTCAGCTGCTGCAGGTTGATGAGATGCGCTCGTGGCAAGCCCGTTTTTCATCGGGTCTGTTCCCATCATCTGTTGACGTGGTCCATTTTGCAATCAGGTGGCAGGTTGCTACACAGTGTGAGGTTATCTCTGGCATCTTCTTTCTCCTTGTGGCAGGGACAGTTTTTCCCGTTGCTTTCTGGATCCCTTTTATGAATCCTACTTGCTATTATTTGCTGCTCTCTCAGTTTCTGAGAGTGGAGTAGAAGGTCCTGTTGCTTTCACTGACAAAGCTGCTGAGTTCCTTTCTGTAGAGACACAGTTAAGTGTAAACCAAGTTTCCACCTGTAGTTCATGATAGTGATTCCATGGAAGGCTTAGTCCTTAGTGTGTCACACCAATGCAGTATTCTGCAGTCAGTAGCAGTCTCACTCTTGCTTATGTCTTGCTGGCCTGTGTGCTAGTCTCAGTTTATCAGTGTGTGTTGTCACTGTGCCATGGCCACTGCACAGGGAGCCAGAGGAGTCAGCTTTCAGGAGGCACAACGTGCAGGATTGCCTTGGGCTTTAAATTCTGTTTCTTCAGGGCTGTGCCTAGAAGAAAAGGCTGTTGCTGTGGTTGAGAGCACCAAAGGAGATAGTATTTCTTGTGTGCTGATGAGGGGACAATTGTCCCTTGTTCCCTCAGGAGCCCTGCCCTGGTGCAGTACCTCTCTCTGCAGAGCTGCAGGTCCCTGTCCATAGAGCTGCAGATCAGTGCTGGTGCTTGCTACGTTTGTGTCCTCCTTCCCACCTCCATTTACTACAGCTAACTAATTCAGTTGTGTTTGCTTCAAGTGGGGACAGGAGGTTTCTCTTCTCCATGTAATATATATATGTATTTTGTGGCGTGTACCCCAGTTCTCTCTGATTCTTGTGGTTTCTGAGAGGGCCTGTGCAGCTCAGCAACAGAGCACTGCTTTCCTGCCACCATGATGGCAAAGGCACAGCTCCTTCAGGATTTCTAGGTTCTGGTGATGTTTTCTCTGTGTGTCAGGCAATAAGGTGTGTGTTTGTGCTGTGGCAGTCTCAGCCTGGCTGCTCTCTAGGGCCCTATAAGGCAGAAATGCTTTTTGCCTGCTGGGAGTCTTGTACCTGGAGTTGTGGCAGAGTTTGGGGAACAAGAATAGGTGCTGGGCGGTCGGTGCTAAGGTCTGTTAGTCTGGGAGCTGATGCTGTGACACACCTTCAGAGGACTTCTGCTTTAGGGATCAATCCTCATCATGACTGGAAACAAACAGAACAGGAAAGCAAGCTGTAAAATGAATACAGGTCTGTTCGCAAGTGTTGTCCCAGTTCAGTGGGCTCTGGGTATGAAGGAAAAGGCTTCTAGCAGAGCTTTTTTCCTTCAGGGATTAGTCTGGGGTCTTTGCTATATGCAACAGAGTTAACTTTTTTCTTTTTTGTGAAACTGTAACACACTATACGTTCTAATTGTTATTTCTAGTAAGAAGATTGCAAATGTAGTCCGTAATTAATTTTATCTACTAATGGTGTTCAGAGATTGTGAAGCCTCAATAAAATTTCCCAAAATCCCAGTCTCTACAAAGTGGAATCTACTTTTATTCTAGTGTTAGTCATGTGTTATTGATTTATATTGCAAGCTTTTAATTGATAACCCCAATTCCTAGCAATTTGAAAACTAATAAAAATACATTGTTGCCTGTGGTTCTGAGTAATTAAATAATTTCCTTGGCAGTTTCCTGTCACTTTTTTTGAAAACAGGTCTTATACTGTGACAATAGCCTTGTTAACAGTTGTGCTAATGTGGGTTTTTTGCAGTGTGGACAAATTTTGGTGAAGATTATCAGGAATCTACTGCTAATTTACCATAAGTGCAATATTGTATAAATAAATTGAAAAGGAAATTGTTCACCTGGAAACAAATTGTTGAAGCTGCTCTTGGAAATGCAAATGTAGTCTTAATTTGTATTGTTCAATACATAAACTAATATGGTAACAAAATGTATGCTTTCAGAATCATCTAGTGATTTATTTATCAGTCATCAAGTATGTTTTTTCAGTGATTATTCAGAGGCTTTAAAATAGTTGTGAGTAATTGAAAGATTTCTGAGGAGTCATCATTTGTTTACAGAACAAGGGAAACAATCTGCAGACCTCTACAAAGACCTTCTGTTAATTTCCTAGCAAAGAACTAAATATTGTGAGTTTGTCTGTGTACATGTATACCTGATTGCATGGAAATTGTTTTGAAAATTGTTGCTTATTGTGACTTTATTGGCAGTTTATTCATAGCACAAGTTGTTCATATATGTTCCTGTACATTCTGGACCTCTTATATGTAAGTCAAAATTGGCTTTTAAAATGGGGTTGTTATTTGGTAGAGGTTTGATATTTTGGATGTAAGGAGGACGTGTAGACAAAGCGCAGATATTTTTGCTAACTATATTCCTGTTTGGCATGTTGTTTTTCTGTGTTTTCTGAAGGTAGCAGTAAAACCCATGTATGGAAAGTGAAATTGATTTTTCCTTTCTAAGTTCATGTTCTCTTGCCCTCCTCATTCACTCTTAAAATTGAAGAGCTATTTTGTTGTATTTATTTGTTTATTTATTTTTTTATTTATTGTTCAAATCTGGTAGATACAAGGCCTCAAAGCATGACATTGCTGAGCTATATGTGGATACTGCATTTGCATGTGTTATAGTGTATGATGTGCATGCTCTAGGTAAGGCTGTTTGTATCAAGAGCACTCTTGTGCTGCTGCAAATGGCACGCAGTTATTGCTGCTTAGGACTCCCTATGTGGGAGAATGGTATAGCAAGATCTTGAGAAGTAACTATTTTTAATGTAGCAGGTGAGTGTGGGAAGCTGCTCACACTAACAGGCCAAATTCTTTTGCTTTTGTTAATGCTGAGTGGGACCTTGGATGAGACTTGCAGATGAAATGTATTGCTCATTGTGAGAAGGGGTGTCAGAGCCTGACCCCGTGGTTTGTGTAACAGTACTCATCCCCAGTTCACTTCTCCAGAATACAGCATTATAGCAACACTTAAGGCAAGTTTATAGAGACTACGGGAAAAATACAGAGGCAGTATTACATTTTCAAGACAGGAGTGCTGAGATAATGGCACCATTGAAAATGAAACTCTGAAACTTGATTGTAAGTATAAATTTAGGATTGAATTTGTTGTTTTCTTTATTACTGCCTGATTCCAACTTCTAAATAAAAAGAAAAATTAAAACATTTCCCAGAAAATGCTAGAAAGAAATTAAGTTACAATCACAATCACATATTTATTTAAGCTCCCCCGACTTCTCCCTTATATTTGTCAGTATCACAGTTAAAAAACTCCATACATCTGGATCATATGGTGTTCTCTGGTGTTTCTGTTTAAGAATAATTGGCAGCCTGAGACATATTTGCACAAAAATAAAAAAATATGAATACTGTGTGGAAATCATCCTACCTTAATGTATCTACAATCTTCCCACAAATTCTACTTGTTAAATATATGCTTTCAATTTCCTCTGTTAATAATTGCATCTTGTCTCTACTTTTTCCTTTGGAAAAAGTATAGAATGAATTCTAAAACAAAATACTTCCACTAACATATTTTAATGTGTCTTAAATAGGTAATGTTTACAGTTTCAGTGGGTAAGAGGGTTTAAGTAGGTGAGGGAATACTTAATCCACTGTGAAGTGTCTTAGTCAATTAGTTGTGTGTCTGATATGAGAAGGGAAAGCCATGGGCATTGCATGTTCCTTTCATAGGTTCAGGTCTGCCTTGTAAAAAGCCCAAACTATTGAAGAATCACATCACATTATTTTGCAGTAATAATGCCATTTTGATGTCATACAAATTGATGGAACACTGGATGTGTTCACCCAATTTTCAGTGTTGGTGCAGTTTAAAAGTTCTTCTCATAAAATGAAAAAAAAGTGTAGCATATTTAAAGATAATTAAAATCCACCCTTGTTCTACAAGGTTGTTTATTAGGATAGGCAAGGTGAAAGTTGGAATAGATGATAAAGGCTATTGCTTAAAATAGAAGAAATATCTTGGGGAAAAAAGAAGTTGCAGGGTGAAATGAGGATAAATTAAGTGTGGAGTTTTGTGCAAACTTGGAGAATCGAGGGCATTATGGCTGACTGATGTGAAAGGCAGAAGGGAGCTGACTAAATTTCATGGGCAAAGAAGTGTAGGGACAGAAGCAGGAAAGCCAGGGCTTTTCCCTCCTTGTACAGCCAGCATAAAATGGTATCTTGAATCCTGAGTCTTTTTTGTCTTTGCGAATTTCCTTGTTTTCCTACTTAAAGCCTTTCCACTTTGTTTAATTAGGTATTTATAAGGCATTGCAAAGTTTATAAGTAAATACCTATTGAAATTTAGTGCAGATGTGAAAGCTAAGATCAAGATTTGTAGGATCTCAATTTTAATCAAACAGATCAGGAACTTGCTGGAAAAAAACTAGTGCAGTAACGTATTCAGGAGAAATGAAGTCTGCAAGTTACATGAGCTAATATTTGGCATTTGTAAGGTATTATTTTATTAGTGCAGTGCTATATGTGTGCTTTGAGAAAAGATTAGTGATTGTAGAACAATTCAAGAACATCAAAAATGAGCATGGGCCTAAAACTATGAAAGCACATTTGAAGAAATTGGGATTCCTTAGCCTGGAGACATATTTGGTATGTAATACTGCTGCAAAAAGGATCAAATTTTTTCTTATATCTGTACTGAATAGGAACCAAGGGAAAGGTTATGGGACAATTTTAAAAGCATGTTAAGGAAAGCTGAGTAATGCTAAGAGTAGTGTAGTAATGGAACAAATTGTCTGGTATGTTTGTGGAATCTATTATCAGTCTGTAGGAATAGGTAAGACAATTATTGGTGCTTTAGAGCTGAGTAATGGACTAGAAGACCTCACAAGATCTTTCCAGTCCTATAATTTTGTGAAAAGAGCTCAGTCTTGTCTTTTTGGCACAAGTATGTTATAGATGGATGATAGATTAAGTGGAAACTAAGGAGAAAGAAGTAGTTTATCTGGATTATAAATGTTGATACCCTCAGTTAAGTCCACCTAAATAGTGAATTTACTATAAACATTTTCATTTGCTATAAACATATTCAAAACATATTCATCTTGCAATGATAAATGCTTACTGTTGATCTGTTTTGTTGCAAGCAGGTTTTAAGACCATACAAAACTATAAAATGCAACATTATTTATTAATTTTGTCTGCAAAATGACAATCTGAAATGTAGATTTTTAAGCCTTTGTGGAATTCTCTTGACATTTTTAAGAGTGTAGGACCCTGTCTGCATCAGTGGGGCTGCAAGAAGTTCCGGGACAAATTTCCGTGGGAGCAATTACTGTCACAGCAATTAGCTGTCACACTCAAAAAGGCCAGAAAATATTGCACATTTGTGTAGTTTTTCCAAGAGAGATTAAAAAAATGTTGCATCTTTTTCTGGAAACTTTTATTAATAGTAGTTAAAATGCTACAAATTCAAAATACCCTTGATCTGAAGCCACTCTTTTGAAGAATAGTTCCAGATACCAGTCACTAGCAATTGCTCTAGATTATCTCTAGAGCCATTCATAGTCACTGAAACTATGTAAGGATGGAAAAAAGACCCAACCCTGCTATTAGATCCTGGCAAGAATAGAAAATAGATACTTAAACTGTAATTAGTCTGGCAAACAATGTCATTAAAGTCAAGAGTAAAATGCCATGTATTTTCTGGAGAGGAGATGGTAGGTACATGTAAACTTCCCTTTCAACATATGAATGCGCACAGAGGTTTTAGTTCAGAAGTAAGCATGCAAAAACAAGAATGTGATTTCATGTCAAATCTGAAAACTTTTGAATTCTGAATAACACTGAAAACTTTGTGGTGGTTGTGTGGTATCAAGGATGTTCACAGTATTGTCAATATGATTAGGAAATAAAGGTACAGTGAAGGAGATTGTGTGTGAATTAGAAGTGCTTTAGATTTTTTTTTCAATGGTACTGACTAATTGTCTTGATATTTTTTCTTTATAAAGTCAAAGAAAAGCATACACAGGGGAATAAAATTATTCTCCTGCTATACTCTATAGTATGAAGAATGTAATAAAAATTAGAATTTCCTGTTGCCTGTGAAATAGTGGGCATTTGTCAGCCTTTGAGTTCATGAAAATGTGATAACCTGTAACCATTTTCCTAAAAATGCATTAAGCATTTCTTTTAATAATTTTTGTGACCTATTTAAGTAGCTACCAAAATAGAACCAAAGTGTCCCAGAACAGTACATTATCATGTCAGCAGAAGGGATATTATATGTATTGGTATTTTAAAAGAATTTATAGAATAAAATTAGTTCCGTTCTGCCCCCTCATCCCCAAGTCTGCGCAGCAGTTGCTGCCAGCCATCTTAATGCTGTTCTTCAGAAACAACTTAGTTTACAGTTCTTTTGAGACTATTGCTACTTCATTTAAGACTTGTATATGTTTCCAAGATATCATCACCATGGCAAATTTTCATGCAGTGTCTGCAACTCTGCTCTGTGCTGAGATTTTAGCATACTTTACTTTTTTCCAGTGAATTTCATAACTTGGATTGTAACCCATATTATCGATATTATTCTTCAATTGGTGTTATCCTTTCCCTTTATTTGAAGAGAAGATAGAAATGCTCAAACCTAAGACTCGACTGACTGTATAATTGTCTTTTAGAAAGCTTCCACTTTATTATGTTTTTCCTCTTTATGACTATGCCGTACTGAAATACTTAACTATGTCCACTTGTTTTTATTGCAAAGTTATAAAAGCTTTTGAAATTAAATGTAGCAATGAGCTGTAAAAGCACCCATAAAGCTGTGCTTCGTACTCATCTGAGAATCTTCTCATGAAAATTCTAATAATAGGTGCATTACATATTTTGGGAGAAGCATCTGAAGGATTTCAGATTAGGTGGATATGCTCTCAAAAATAGCATTGAGCAGTGCAGAAGCCTTCATGCTTATTCTCACTGATTTCAGAAAAAGGAATTTTTTTCTGTAGTGATCTGTCTGGATTTCCCCATCAACATCAAATGTGCCTCTTGCTTTTGGAATAACCCCTCACCCCTCAGTCCTCATTTTGTAGGGGAATGGATGGAGAAAAACTCTGCTGTGGAGTATACACTGAAAACTCATGTAACTTACATAATTTTGTCTAAAACAACATAGGCAGAAAAAAAAAACTTCTAAAGGATCTTTTAAAGAAAAAGCCACATTCAGCTTTACACAGGATGAAATGTTTTTTAGTGGTCTGTAGTTTGTGTAGTTTGGTTGCGTTCATTTCACTTTGTCTTACCTGAAAGTTCAGGGCTTTATATCTGCCGTATCTGAATTGACTTACTTTGGCCAGCAAATACGTGAACTTTTTTTTCTATTTGCCCACCCATAACTCCAGGTAGATGAGAGGTTTCTAAATGTTAGCCAGTATTTCCCAGAGGAACACAACTGCAGTTGCCTCTGGAGTGAAGACCAACTGAAAAGAAACAAGTAACTCTCCACTGAATATTTTTGAACTATAATTTTTCCCCCCAGTTCTCTGTCCAGTGTTGGCCAAATTTGGGCAAAAATAACAGAAGCAGCAAAGCTCTTTTTGCCTTGAAAAATATCAAGCTGCTGAAGAATGTGCATGCTTTACCAAGGAGTGCTGCTGACAAGCCAGCCTGTGGAGGACAGATGTTTTTGAGAACTGGGTGTCTCCACTGTACCCATGATGAGGAATTTGCCTTGGACTAGCTTCTGCTACAGGAACTGTGTTCCCATTAGCAGATATGATGGGACTGTACATGGTAACAAGATTAGATCTTGCAAACCCCAGTACATTACAGCCAAATAACACCAAATCCCAAAGCTACCTTACCCTGCCTCCCTCCCCCAAATTTCTCCATAAATGTGAAACTTGTTAATATATGTATGTCTATGAAAAATGTTAAGCTAGACAGTACAAATAGAACTATGTAAAAGAATCTTTTGAAGAAAAATATGGAAATATTTAAGATATCTGTTGAAAGTTATTACCAAAACATGTGAATGTGCAGATATGTAAAACCTGACTAAATTTTTTTTATTTATTCTTCTGTGAGTGATTCAGACTTATACAATCCAGTCTGTTACACATTCATGTGACTTACATGTCTTGGGTTGTTCAACACAAAGAATGTAGGTTTTGATTATGCATCCAATGTAGGATCTGAGAAACTCTGCTGGGAGAGTAGCATTCTTGCTCTGAAATATATATTTTTTTAATCTAAAACTGTAGAAATTCTAATTCCAGAACTAGTCTGGTATTAAAATAAGCCCATCATAAAAAAATTTTGAGTAGTGTTTCAGTGGCAATATTAGAAATACGTATCTCTGCAAAACCAATTCTTGGACTCTTGGACTTGCTAACTATGACCTTCATCAAAAGTTATTATTTAATATTAATTTGTTTGTGTCTGTCTCTTCTCTCGTGGATTGCATACAAAGGATGTCTGTACAAAAAACCTGCTGTAAGGTAGAGAGAATCAGAGCCTTCTCTTCAGGTCCCTTAGATGTGTGCACTGACCTTGCATAAATACAATGTAGGTTTACCCTTGAGAAAATTGGGCTAATCTGCTTTGTGCTTGGCATCCCACAGGAATGAACATGGTAAGAATAAAGAATATTAAAGCATGGATAAGATGCTGTAAAAACTTCAGGTGGTTATATTTTATGTTTATTTGTTTAGGAAAAAAATTGTGTAAACTTTTAGGGATGTAGACTGTGGTTTCCTTTTGATTGGGTCCAGGGTCTGTCACTCACTGCTCCTGGTCCATGACTGGCCTATTCAGGGGATGGGACAGTTCACATTTGAACAACGAGCCTGCTTAGTAGCAGTGATTGCAAACAAATACATCTCTGGCAATGCAGAAATCTACTTATTTTCTCTAAGTTTGTTACTCTCCAGACTGCTCATGGAAATTACTGAGCTACTGTAGCATAATCATTATGACTATAATCACATAAAGTGCTTGCTCTTAGAGTTCAAATAATAGTTAAAAATTGTGACTGGACAGAAAGAAAAATTACTCTCTCTCTCTATTTTTTTTAGAATAAGAAAACTTCCAATTTTCATGCACAACAAATAGAAAATTTTATGCAATAGGTCAAATGCATTTTTATGGATATGAAATAAAAAAAAAATCTAGAGGATTGTTATTTATCTTGTTGAAATACTGTAACCCAGACTTTTATTCTATTATCTGCTATACTTTCAACTTTGAGTTTTAAATTTTTCATTTTACAGTGATTGCAGAAATAACTGTTTATATAGTGCTTCCATTATGCACAGTTATTAAAAAGTAATAAAAATCATTAAAATAAGTCTGACAAAATTGACTTGAGCAAAGAATAAAACAATTGATAGATGATGTGTGCAACCTGTAATATATTTTTAGCTTTGCAGTTATAGCACAGTTTTTAATGACTCATTCCTAGGACTGGGCCTAGTTCTGCTACTAATATATTTTATATGGAAAAATAATATCAATTTATAGTTGTTATGACTTATTTTATTTGTTTGCCTTTTTTTTACAGTCCACAATGAAATGATTATTTTTCTGCTAACGTTTGATATTTCTCCAGCAGGCTTTTCTTCTATATTTAGAAAGGCTGTGTTTTCTGTTTCTGTATATGCAAATATGAAATTTTTAATTCTAACGGGAATCTTTTAAAAAATGTCCTCCTGGTATTTGCAATTCAACTGAATGGTTTCAACTTTCAAGAAATAGAAGACTAAGTAAATTTTCCTTTGAGTTTGTTACTAAGATACTGTAGTTTAGTACTTGTTCTACTCCATTTCACAGAAGTTTGGCCTGGAAGGGACCTTAAAGATCATCTAATTCCAGCCCCTTTGTGCCATGGGCAGGGACACCTTCCACTAGACCAGGCTGCTCAAAGCCCCATCCAGCCTGGCCTTGAGCACTGCCATGGACTGGGGCATCCACAGCTGCTCTGGGCAACCTGCTCCAGTACGTCACACAGAATCATGGAATTATCCAGACCCAGGCTTTGTTCTGAGTTGGCAAGTGCTCAACATTTCCTATTGACTAAAGTTTTCAAGGCACTGAAATCACATTGAGATTTATTACAATGTTTTAAGCCCTAAAGCAGCTTCTAACAAGTATTATAAATGGTTGTAGAATTAAAAAAAAAAAAAAGGAAGAAAAAGAAAAAATATGTCTTTTTCATTTACTTATGTGGAATGGGAAAATGTCTCAATCCACAGTCAGCAGCATGATTCTTCTACAAAATGCCAATCTTCAAGAGTCTCATTTTTTCATTTTAGATATCTTTATTGGTGGGGATAGGAATACAGTGATAAAGACGTTTCTAGTATTTGGCAGTATTAAGTTCCAGATGTGCCATAAGTGGTCCAAGTGTGAATAAAATGCTTAGAGCAAGAAATTATAAAAAAAATTTGGTATCAAATAATTATTGTCAACTTTTTTGTTTCTGCTATAGTCTTGCAATTTTGTAACTTTGACACCAAAAAAATGCCAATATTCTAGTTATTAATTTGAAAGTTTAAAAAAAAATAGGCAAGATTTTGCCTCTCATGGTAGAGATTGAAAATGTGAAAACATCAGTCTTGATAATCCAGAAGGCAAAAATTATCCTATCTGTGCTTCTTTCTGTATCTCATTTTTTGAGGCAATATCTTGATTTTTAGGTAGCTACTGCTGACTGCCAATATCCTTTGTCAGGAACAAACTTACTTTTTCCTTGGGGTGGTTTTCTCTCCTCTATCCAGCATGCTCATTGTCCAGGATATTCCTCTCTCCAGTGCTGTACTCTGCTCAGGCATTCCTTCCTGCTCTTCTGTGTCTTGTGCTGCACACAAGTGTGTGTCTGAGAGTTAAGTGGCTACTGATGGGGACTCAATATAAAAAGATGTTTCAGAGAGCCTTCTGCACATTAATTTTTTATTTCTTAAAGGGAAAAGAAAAAAAAAAAGAAAAGAAAAGAATACTAGATGTTATCTGACCTGTCCACAGCTTTCAAGGAGTGGTGACAGTGACAGGTCTCAGATAATGTCATTGATGGTAGCCCTGAGGGCTGGCAACCTGAGACGGCTTTTCCCGGGCTTTCAATTTCAGGACTGTAAAGTCTGGATCGTATTTTGGTGTTACATGAATCATGATTGCTTGGCTAGTAGGGAAATGAATTCTGTTGAAATTGAAGCTCTGTAGATTAGGAGTTGTTCTGGAAATGAGGCAATTCAGGAGACAGAGGATGTGCTACTGTGAAAGATAAATAAAAAGTGAATACAAAATAAATACAAACTATTTCATTATAGCAGAAATAGTAAATTTCAGTAACATTTATCAATTACTAAGTTAAAAATGAGAGAAACATTTTTGAGAAAGTATGGAGTTCAAGTGCAGAAATTACAGTGATGAAGGGTATTGTGGAGGCCATGCACGTAAATAGGTTAAAAAGGAATTAGGTAATTGAGTACAATGATCCTAATTCAACAGATGCAATCACCAGTTTAGGAAAACTTTAAACTGCTGATCACCAGAATGAAGGACTGATTACCAAAGGAAAGACCATTTACTAGTTCCCTTTTTTCCCCTGTACAGTAAGAACCAAATAGTTGTTGGTTAAGAACCAACCTGAGGCAAGACACTATTGCAAAGATTTCTGTGGTTCTGCTTTTGTTTTCCTTACTGGGGTCCATGAAATAGGGTTTGTTGTTGTTAGCTTTGCAGGGATGGGTTATCTCTCAGATGGTTCTGTGTAAAAAGAAATAAATCTCTTTGGTCTTACCAATGATTCACCAATCATTCACCTGTAGATCAGATAATTTAAAAATATCAAGTTATCCAAAATGAGTCTTTCTTGTGCCAAAGAGTTAATTTCCTTTCTGATCAGTTACATTTTTTGTTGTATTAGATATTTCAGGAGAAGGTTGCTCCTGGTCCCAAACATAGGAAAATGCAGAACCTGCAGAACCTCAAATGTTTTAGTAATGAATAATAATGGGAGAGGTCAGTCACACTGTTCTTGCTCAGTTCAGTAGCAAAGGAAGGAGATCACTGGTCTGCTCTACTTGCTCATTCTAATTTTCATACAAGCAAATGAGATATCTATATGCAGATGTCTTCCTGCGCTTGTGAACTGTTGTCCTTCCCCAAAGTGCCTCCCTTTGCTGAATTTTGGGAGTTTTGTTAAAGCCATAGCTCTGGTTGTTATCACAGATCTGATTTTTGAAAAATCCACGTTGCTTGCAAGAAGGATTGATGATCATTGTGAGTGTGCTGCCCAGCAATTTATAGGGTTCAGCTGTGACAAGACTTACTTTGTATAATAAATTAAATTTTTGCGTTTTACAGTGGGCAGATAGTTGTATATTCTTTTACAGATTCATGAGCTTCAGAGGAGGGCACAAGGCTGCCACTGAGCCAGGAAGAGTCGTTGAAGGAGCTGATGATGGATGCCAAGAGCTTTCACTTTAATTGTATTAATGTCAGACTATGCCCCTGGATTTTGCTGGGACCAGCTGTGTGTAATTCAGCTGCTGGGCCCTAGATGGTGCCTGGCTTGTCTCTGCTGCTCTGTGCACATCCCTCGTATCCTCACTGGGAGCTTTGCTTGGCAAGTGAGGAGAGGAGAGTGCGTTGTGTGTGTGGTGTCAGCACATGGCTCTTGTGATGTGAAACCAACCTTGAAGAGTTTCTAGGAGTTGGAATTCTGTTAGTTTCAAAGATCCCTACTAATTTTGGTGCTTCAGTATTTGGATATTGAAACAGCTAAGTTTTTGGTCTCCTGTTACTCTGTAGTTTCACCTAGGAGCATCCTGGCCTGTAATATTGAACAATATAGTCATGCATGCTCTTAGACAGATCTATTTTTCAGATGCATAAACACTTAATATGCTGGAAAATCAGCAATTGTTTTATGTATAATTTTGACAGTGACACTCTGTGCAAAAATCCTGTATCTTCAGATGGATTAGAATAGACACAAAACCAAGTTTCTAATTTATACCACAGCAAATATTAAACAATTTAAAATTATTTAAAAGTATTTAAATTATTTGAAACAGTGTTTAGAGATGCTAGAATGAAAATGCAGTGCTCACATCTGTAGTAAAATTATATTCATTAAATGCTTTCCTTGCAGGACAGGGTAAAACGAAATTCTGTGTTAAAACATTCATAAGGAAAACTCATAAAATATTTTCTGATTAAGGAATTATGTTTTCAGTTTTGGATTATGTTTTGCTGAGAAATAAAGTTCTATTTTAAAGGTTAATTTTCAGGTTTGGAAGTTTGGGCTTAAAAAATCTCAAATATTTTACCAGTATTTTGAGCTGAGTCTCTAGATTTGCATCTGACCTATAATAAAGAAATGACCAGATACAGAAGATTTTCCACACATATGTTTTGTTTAATAAAACTGTAAGACTTGACAAATTTTATTTAGGAAGATGCCATGCATTGTAACTTGATTGAAACCAATGAAGTTGCCCAAGATTAATATTAGAAGTTAAAAATAGGATTTCTCTCTCTCAAGTATTTCTGTAGTAGTCTTACAGTCTATACAACCATATGTTAGCATCTTGTTTTCATATGCAAGCATCTTCATCCTTTTCCTTTTGTTTTCTTTTTTTTTTTTTTTTTCTTCTCCCTTTCTTTGGCACTCTCTTTGTCCATTGTGTCCCACCATCAGGAGCAGATTACGACTTGGCATGATTATGTATATGGTTCTGTACAAAACTGGTTTTTGAATTCTGTCAGCTGAGAGCTACAGTGGCAGCAACCTGAAATTAACTTAGAGACTCAGGATCCTAATCACTGAGATTTGTGCTGCTTCAGCTGTCTGCATTTTCAGCCAGCTAAATCAAGTCTATGTTACTTGCAGATGTGTGCTAGAGCAGATGGGTGGGTCAATTCAGGATTCATTCAAAGTTGAGGACCCAGATGGGAGTAGAAAAAGCAAGAAAGCCTTTTTTCCACATGGTACATGGATATACTAGAGAAGATGCGATCTAGCTTTTGAAATTTAAAGGATATGTACACAAAATTTCAAAGGAATTCAAACATCGAAAATCCTACTGAGATTTCAAAAAAAGATGTGTAACTAGGTTTGGTGTAGTATTTTCACTGAATTTGACTCTTGGGAAACTTATCTGATTAAAAGTCCCACAGAAACAAAACAAACAAACAGAAACCCAACTATCCTTTAAATGCTGTAATTTTCTGACAAAATAATGCAAAATTGACACTGATCAATATGTTAGTGCATATACAGCCACCAGATCTAATTCATCATGTTTTGCTCTTCAGTATGCCTGCATTGCTATACTAATGAATGAGAATAGATCTCCTTTTTTGGAAAATATCTAAAAATCTAGCTGTAAACAAAGATTCAAATAGACTATTTAACTAAAATGACCTAAAAGCTCATTTAAATAATGTTTGTATGAATTTTGTTTTAAATTGATCTGCTTTGCTTAGGGCATGGTACAAAGGGGCAGAACCAGGAGAGAGAGAGCTGCGCAGGAGAGATGCCAGTGGCAAAGTCTGCTGTACATTTGGTTAGTCAAATGCTTAAAGTTGTTTATTTCTCTAGGTGCCTTTTAGCTTTCATCCCCTTCAGCAATACTGAATCTGTTCTCAAGCTATATTTTCTTTGTGATCCCTCTAATGGGATACCTTCTGCTACTGGTTTTCTTTTGGAGGAGACAGGAAAAAAACCCCCCAGCCCTGTTACCCTGTTCTCTAATTTACTTCTATGTTACAGATGAGCAGAGACTAAAATAGGATTGCATTCTCAACAGTCCATTTATGGCTTGAGAGCATCTTCTGGATCACTCTAGCATGAATAGACTAATACGATACACTTAAGATTCTAGGTAATTAGTACCTGTATTTCATAATTCAGATTCTTTACAGAGTGTAGAGAGTTTTCAGGTTAGATTGCTGAAATGCAATATCTGAATTGCTGTTATGATTTGTACTGGCTTCCAAAGTGTCTTATTTTGGGACTTGTAAAACAAGCAGTAAACAAAGTAGAGGGACTCTTTTTTTGCCTCTCAGTATTCCCATGAAGCATTGGTCACGTAGTTGCAGTTTCTCCAGCATCTGTGAAAGCACTTGAACACATCTCCTAATGCTGAGGTGAATTACTGATCCACCCCAGGGAATTGCAGTTGGGCCTCTTAGTGGACCTTTGACAGGCTCCTGCAGAAGGTGGGGATTGCTGCTGCGTTGCAGAGGTTTCATGAAGCTTCACGTTGCAATTGCTGAAGTTTCATGTTGTTGCATAATGTATTAAAATTTTTTTTTCTTCTTAATTTTCTTAATTAGTTCCTTTTTAGTATATGGAACTTCATCCAGATTCTACAGTAATTGGAGGAATCTCTCACTGAAGTCTTACAGCATAATCGAGTGCTTTATATATGTATCGATCTTTAAGGTTGGTTTTTTTTTTTTTTTTTAGTTTTTTGTAATTTCTTTTTTGTCAGTTTTTGTTACATGAGGGAATGTCATGTTAGAACTATACTTTTTTTAGACAAGACCGCTCTACAGAATTTCATAATAGTACATGATTTGGCCTATCTACTGTAGTGGTTCAATCTAGCACCAGATTTCTCTCCAGCCACAATTATTTTTACATGTTTTCTTCAAATACTTTATGATCTGCATTAGGAGAGCATAGTGAAGCCTTCACAATGTTCATAGACTTCCATCTTGATCTGTGTGTACTTGATTTGGTAGGGATTAAAGCCTTCAGTACAGTTGGTTGTAAATATTTTTAAGAATTCGATCATGGGCTGGGGATAGCCAGGGTGGCCTGAATGGGGCTAATGAGAGATTGCTGGCAAAAAAGAGGGATTGCAGCCATGCATTATCAATTGGATTAAATTACAGTAACCTATTTCTAGATGATGGAAATTCTTTCACTCTAGGCAAATTTTGAACTGAAAGGAAGGGGCAGCATTTCCAAGTTGCCAGTATACAATTTTTACTTGCTTAACATGTTCTTAAGCTTATTTTTTAACTGATACATGTTTTTTGCTGTTCATAATTTGACACCACTTTATTGGCTGTTGTTTCAAAATAGGAATGAAATGTTGGTTTGTTTATTATTTATGTGGTCATTTTGGTGGTAGAAATACCAAGACTTTAAAGGAAAAAAATCCTCGCATACTGAAGGAGACAGAATTTTCTCCATTTCCTCCAGTTATGATCAGAAAATGGATTTAATAGTCTTTTTCTCCCTCTGGAAAAGACTTGTTAAGGTTGAATGATATAAAGTTTCTGAAAATAGGGCAACTGTTATTAGAATAAATGACAAAAAATGTAGCGAAAGACATTTATCATCTGAATAATGTATTTTTGCTTGGAGGCTTACTTATATTTAGTCTGTGTTATAAATATCACAGTTGTAATTTTTTTTTTTTTTTTTTGTAGAAGAATCACAGCAGAAATAGCTCTGATACACCAGTAACAGAGTTTTGGGCGTATTTCCCAGCAACTCTTTATAAAATTTAGACGACTAAATATGAAGATGGACATTTTTGTAATGTTGCTGAAGTAATTTTGAAGGTCATTGAGTTTTACTGACATCTGATAATCACCTGAATATGTATCTTTGTTCTCTTGTTTTTAAATGTTATGTCCATTCAAAAATACTTACAAATTAAATTTTGTTGTGAACTTGTAATGCCTCATATAAATCCCTGCAGCAATGTTTTATGATTTTCACTTTCTTGTCTTGCTGACAGGATTAGGTTGTTTTTCTAAGTCACATCACCTATCAGGAAGATTTTCCTCTCCTCATGTGGTTGTCTCTTGCTACTAAGGAATGAACAAAGAACTTGATTATTATTTGATTAGGTCTCTGTACCTGATTCCTTTAGGCCAGAAATGTTCTTACCCTTTACAGTTAAAAGCTAATTTATCTGTCAGCCATTATCTGGGAAATGGCTAAGATCAGCAAGGGTATTTACCTCCTGACAATGCAAATAATTTCATTATTGTTGTTAGCAATTGTACTGAGAAAAAGCCTGTTACCTGTGTTTTTTCAGTCTAGCACTTCTGGGTGTCTGGAAAGTTGGGTTTTTAATTTGATTCAATTTTTTGAGTTCTGTGGACTTTAACAATCCCGTTTTTTAAAGGATCTTGGGGTTTAACTTGAATTTTACAGTGGAAAACTTACTCCTGTTCATTTGAATTATGCCTTCCTAAATGATCCTAAATAATTAATCTCAACCCTCAGTTTAGGTGCTACTTTGTTATCATATCTTCTTAAACCATTTAAGCTTTATGTTTTTAATATCTTTTTTTTTAAGTGAACAAATTTATTGACAACTTTATTGTCTGGATTTCACAAAACTTTTGGGAAATACACCTCTCTCTACCTGGTTAGGTTTTTTTCAAGTCATACCCAAAATAAAAATTTTAAGAAATTAAATCCTGGTGTACAGACTCAATGATTCAGATTTGTAAAATGCACTTAGTACAGTTAGAAACAGTTAGCTGTCAAAGCACAGGTAGTGGTAAAATAGGAACAGAATGGTAATGATCCATCCCTTCCTAGAAGGGTTATTTGCCACATTTTTAAATTTTTAAGACGTATTATAATGCTTATTATCTTAGTACCTGCACTCTGTTCACTCTAAAAATGGTGGTGTTACATCACTGTCCGTCAAAAGCAGGAAAAGCATTGTTCTTTCATCTATTTAACTTATTCCAGAAAGGATGCTATGTAATGTTGATGAGAGACTCTTGAATTTTCTGGATTCTTGATGTTTAAAGTGATCTTGAAAATTAAAAATCCTTTGCAGTCATTTTGCAGTGCTGAGCAGTCAAATAGGCACTCATTGTCTTTTAGTTTATATGTCATGGAAAATGCACTGGGGAAACACATCCCGTGGAATTGGTTCATGTTCTGCTGTTCATGAATCTACAGGGCTTCATTAAATCAATGTCCTTGTTTAAAATAACTATATGCTTAGTTGGACTCACTTATAATAAAACTCTTGCAGATAACTATGTGAAGCATGAATAAAAATGACTGGAAAGAGTGCATGGACCAAGGGAGATACTCAGCCAGCAGAGATATGTGAACTCTGGTTAGAGCAGTTAATTGCAATTGATGCCATTCATGTGTTACAGGAAATATTGCAACTTTCTCCTGACAAAAGCTCTGTGGTTCCAATGCTGTGAATTATTCTGGAGGACAAATCATAACAAAAAAACCTGTTTCTTTAGACACCTCAGTTAATTGTTAGAGTAAGAAACTTTACACAACAGTTCTGGTTCTTGTGAATTTGAGTGCAACTTGTGTTAATGTGGTCTGCCCTGCATACTTAGTGTGTTATCCTCTCTAAGAAGGTATTTGTTAGTGCTGGGCAGTGGCATGGTATGTTCTTGAAGGATCTTTACTTGCGACCACATTTTCTAACAGAGGTCATAACTAGGTAGAGGTGAAAGACCTTGCAACTGAGTGCTCAGAAGTTGTTGTTAATGAGCTTAGAGTTAAGCAGTGAGCATTAGGGATAATAATGTTTGTGAACCTTGTGGCCCATTGTGAGTTTGAGCCAGTTCCAGCAGTTCTCTTCAGGCCTGGCATGAAGCGTGGCTGCCATCTTGATGTGGAAAAACTCCTCACACTACGGCAAAATTTGAGAGTCTAGTTCACATATTTTTGACCTTGTGTGGATAAAATAAATGCAGAAGTGGAGGTAGTTTTGCCACAGCAGCATGGCACTGTGCCTCTGCTAGGTACACCTGTCCAGGGGAGCCCCTGGCCAGGCTGAGTGCAGCAGGGCACACATGTGGCTGTGCAGCTTCAGGAGCTGATGCAGTGCTGTGCCTTTGCACCAGCTCATCTGAAATTACCCACGTGTCTGACCTTTGACAGGACTAAAACTTCCAAGTTTCCTGGCCATTTATGAAGGTTTTAGCCTTATTTTCAGTGCAGTCTCCTGAACTAGGTGCAGGTGTTGGTGCTCAGTGTTAGGGTCTAGGTTTTGGGTGTTGATCTGCTCCCACAGCTCCCTGACCTTCCCTGTGGGCAAATGATGGGTATGCTCATGGCTTTCTGTGTCAGTGGTTCAGTGATTAATGTAATGATGCAAGACATGAGACATCAACTCCTTTTGCTTTTTTAGAAGGATAACCCACTTTTCCAGTGTCCCTGGAGAGTCTTGCAGCTACAAAGCAGCTCTCAGCTCCCTTCCCAAAGAGGGCATTTTCCAGAGGTGTGGAAAGAAAGCCCCTCAGTTCTTTCAGGTAGGGATGATAAGCAGACCTCTAGGGGAGCAAACAAGGGTGAATGGCCTTGTAGTATTTCTAGGAAACAAAGCAGTGGCCATCTCTGTCTTTCTGGTGTTGAACATATTTTTGCAGAGAACAGAGAAGGTGATTGGACAGATGTGAGAAGAACACCTGAGCTCAGGCTCTGGCCGCTGTAAGGCTCTGGTGGGACCTCAAGTTTCTTGGCCCCGTGAAGACTGATGTGTCTCATAGCTGAATTTTAGCTGTGATGAATCTTTAATATTAAAAAACTCAAACAGAGTGACCTCTAGGCCAGGTAGGTGCTGATCTTTCTGATTTTTTTTTTCAGTTCATAAGCTTGTGTGTGGTGTGTTTTTTTGTTTAAGGTTAAGACTTGCTTTGAATTTGTCTAAGTTCTCTTCAAATTTCATTGTGAGTATGAAGTTCTTTTCCTCAATCTTTCTTAGTCTTTTATACTAGGATTCACTTTGTAATGACTGCTTAATGATATCCCAAATGTATGCTGCTGAGCTTAAGAAAGAACTTAAGTAGTTTGCTTTTGTCCTGAGTAGTTTGAGATCATGAACATCTGTCCTCTTTGTTACTGTCATTATTCCAATCATATTCTGAAGACAGTATAGGCCTTTGCTTTACTGGGAGCACTAACTGGATTTATTTTTTTCTTTCTAGTAACATACTTCAAGGTGCTTTCTAGGTTTGATGAAGCCTTTTCAAATCAAATGGAAAGCAGGGAAATAAGATATGGAATGAGAAAGAAATGTTTTAACATAAGGTCAGAGTATTTTTTAATTGCATGTAGAGCATTACATGGGCTTTTTTTTCAGTGCCAGACATATGCATTTATATTTCCCACCAACATTTGCCTGGTGTGAGTAGGAGTTTAATCAATAAATTCTTGCTTCTCATTTTTTTTCCTCCTAACTAGAGCATTTGGTATAAAAGCCTTATTCTGAATTACCATAAAGCAAATATGAATCTAAGAAAAACTGGGAAAAATGTTTACACAGCACAGGGAGAACAGATAACTTGTGTAAATAAAATCAGATTTTCGTCTTTTTATTAACATCAACAATTAAGTATTTTTTCTTAGAATCTGATTATGTAAAGCTCCCAGTGACAGCATGTTGTTTATGAGTTTTGAAATTATACTTTCTTTGTTAGAGTGCCAATTCCTTTGGTACGTATTTCCTCTGTCACCTGAGGCCATTTTTCCAACACATAACACATGTGATTTTTTTTTTCTGTTTTTTGAATAATCAGCTTTTCCTTTTGCTCATTAAGCATAAAATTACAGCCAAGGTATTAATGCTGTACAATACACACTGTATTAAAAGTGACCAGTCTCTACCACATACTAAGTTCTTTTTGCCTATTACCTAATTAACATACTTTAATTAGTTCACTACATTTAATGAATGTTATGTGGAACTCAACATTTTTTACCTTTAGGATAACTGTGACATTCAATCTAGTGTGTCAGACTGGACTGTATGAATAATTCATACACTCTATATTTAATATTTTAGTGTATGGACTACCTTGACAGGCTGGGCACAGCCATGGTGCTGGATGTGGGGGCCCTGCTGGGAAAGGAGCAGGAGGAGCCCCCTTATGAGACCTCTGCTTGTGGACAAAATAAGGGATGAACCCGAACAGATATCAGAATCTTGCTGATGTCAGGTATCCCTGAGCCTGGGTTCCCACCTGGAACAAAAAAAAAGAGACCCTTGGCTCTGACTTCTCCTTTTTGCACCTTTCACCTCCTTTCAGTGCTTTGCTGGTAGCACTGGTTCAAATCAGAAGTGCTAAATACTACTTTTCCTGCTAATGTTGATGATGATAATTAGTATAAAATAGATGCATTACTTAAGAAAAACCTTGCACTTGGGCTATTAACATCAGGAAGACAACTGCTGAATTCTGATTTCTTAAGTTGCTGTTTTAATACTTGTGGTAGCTGCTCTAACTTCATTATGTTTTGGGTTATGAGAAATGGAATTATATACAAGAGAAATTATGGAACTGCAGAAGAGGTCAAGCTGAGTGGAAATCAGCCTTTCTCTTACAATCAAGTGTTTTAAAAGTGTTTTCTGTGACCAGCATGACCTGTTGTGCTTTGGTAGCGTGTGAGAATTTTTGGCTTCCTGAACATGGGAGAGGCTAGTGGTCAGCCTTTGGCATTGCCTTGTGCACCATTTGTGCTGAGTGCCCAGTGCTCCAAACCTTCCTCTGTGATTGACACACATGGAGATGTTTTTACAAAGATTGAAATTGTCAAAAGCTTCTTTTTAGAAGACCCAAAGTCTTTGCTTACTTCACCAGTACCAAAATGATAGACAGTATAAGTTTCCATGTGGGCATAGTGCCATCCAGCTATAAATCCCACTGGCTGTAAGGCTTTGCACAAGGTCATACTGATGACCTGGAAAATAGGCTTAGATGTAGGAATGTCAACTTGGTAGAGTGGCTTGAGAGTGTGAGTAAGGGAGAGCAAAATGCATTTTTCTTGGAATGGATTATGAAGGTGCTAGGATTCAGACTTTTACTTACAGAGTGTTTTTAGTCATTGTATTCTTGGGAGAGGTAACAAAGTGAGCATATGGAGTATCTGTTTGAGTAGAGAGCTCATTTATTCTAGTTAGACTAATTCTTTTTTCCCTGATAGTGGGAGATATTTTTTGTTTTTCAAGGTGAGAAAGAGGCAACAGGCCCAGATACAATACTACCTTAAATTCAACCTCTGATTTGGTTTCCCTAGTTTTCCTAGTTTTCTTTTCCTTGGCAAGTGATTGAGTGGTTTCTGAAGTTAGAATAGACTATAGATAAGCCTATGGTCTATCAACTGCTGGAGGCTAAGTGAGGTAAGAAAGTAATTTAACAAAAATGAAACATTTATGAGAATTTTCTTTTTATGACATGATCTGAACTGCTTTTCTTGGCTTATAATGCTCAATACTGTCTTTTACATTAGTATGAATTATTTCTATTGCATTTATTTTAAATACTTCTGCTATCATTGAGTGATTTTTTAAATCTTCTGTTGCTAATTAATTTCTTGGATGAGTTGTTTGTAGTGATTTCATGTTACAGCTGTAATAATTAAAGTGATTTATGGTAAACTTGGCTTTTGTATGAGTTGTGTGAATCAGAACTATAATGGTGGGAAGAACTTATGACATAATAGAAGTCTGTGTTCACCTTGCTACTAAGTGGTTGCTGACTGCCACATGTTTGTTTTCAAAGTAAGTTTGTTTTCTTTGTAGGGTGGGAAGAAAGGCTGCATTTGAGATTTATATTGTCTCTGGCCAGCAATAGCAAAACACTGTAGATAGTTGAAATATTCAGAACTTTTACTAGTAGTGCATGTCTGGTGCCACATTTGTATTATTCTTTCCATGGTTCCCCTTTTGCATAATATTATTCTTTAAGTTGGCACACAACACAACGTGTTAAACTGTAGAATTCATCCTTGAAGACAAAAATTGGGTTGGTGACTTGAAGAAGAATCATTATGTATGATGACAGTACTATAAAAAGTAAGTCATATATAGGAATTTAAGAATAGCCAGACTATTGAATTAACACAGATGTTCTTGGATTATATTTGAGGTAGATTTTTTTGTGTAATATATTACCTTGAAAGGCAGTCAAGAGCTAAATGAAGAATAGATTTTGGGGGAACTAACAGAAATCTTATTCCTTACATATACTTAATGAAGTCAGAATTCCATTTATTTAAAACTAACTGAACTCTTAATGTATTTTTTAAAAATATCTTCTGCTTCACTTCTGAAAATTCTTTTAGTAATTTATCTGAAAATTCTTCAAATTAATGACTATGTTCTGTAACATTTCATTACCTTTTTTATTTTTTTTTCTCATAATAAAAGTAGAAGGGAATCCAGAACTGGGAGGTCATCCATTAGAATGTAAATAACTGAAATCAAGCTTGACAATTGCAATTTCAATGCTACTGCAACTGATGTCTCTGTGGTGTTACCTTATTACAGAAATGTGAGCAGCTGGCAGTTAAACCTTGCATTAGTTTCCTACAAGTTTTTTCACAGTAAACGACATTTATTCTTTTTACTTAAAAGACTTCATCTTAAGCCAATCCATGGACCAAAATAACTTAAAAGAGTTGTCTGTGTTGGTGTCATTACCAGTGGTCACAGAATCACAGAATATGCTGAGTTGGAAGGATGTGGTCTCATATTCATATGAGTATTTAAGTTACTTGGAATTTGTGACTTCAGTGTATGGCATGGTAGAGCTAAACAAGCCATGAAGTGTGACACTAAGTAGAATTTTTTAGTGCATTGATAACAGAAAGTGAATTTGTGCAGGAGATTTACAGCATTTTATCCAGCTGAGTTTGGAAAGCACCATAGCAAAGGTAGCATTGTGTTCTTTGTGAGACTGTTCTACAGGTGATATATTTCAAAGTCAAAGTCACTTTTTAACCATACACTTTCATGAATTTCATGGTATTAAATGTCAAATTTCTTCTACAAAGAGGAAGTAGCACAACATTTTTGTATCAAATTTGGAAACATTTTTTCTGAATCTTTTTATCAGTACTTCAGTGTTTCTCCAGGCCTTCATTTTGTTCCTGTGTCTGGTCTGTGAACCCAGTGATCAGGTTTTAGTTCAAGAACATATGTGATATCTTTCAGAACACTGGAGACAGCACAGGCTGAAGCCATGTAGCTTCTGAGGAGGAGATTGCTGGACAACTGTTTTGTGAGGAGAATATCCTTGCCTTATAGTTATCCTTTTCTCTGAAATTTCTGTGGAAGTGGCTCACAGTTGTAATTTAGGAGGAATCTTAAAGAATCTTAAGAAAGGGTGTTGAGTAGGGGAGATTTTCTTTCTCTCCTTGCCTTGGATTTGCTTCCAGACTCATCTGATGATTTTTCTCATCAGCTTTGAAAACAGTAAGACTTTAAGAGAGCAGGAAGGCCTGAAAATAGGGCTGTGCTGGTGGTGGCTGTGTGGTGGTTCTACTGATGTTCATGGGGTGCAGGTGAGAGCAGGAAAGAACTGTGTAAGTCGACAACCTTGTGTCTGCCACCCTCAGTCTCTGGGGAGCTGGTCCCAGCACTGGAGAGGAAAGAGAAAAGATGAAATTGGCTGCTATTAGCTTTCTCTTTCAGGACAAAGGGGAAGGTTTATTAGCCTGAGTGCATTTAGTCATGATCTGTTCATTTAGGTTTTGGACTCTCAAACCATAGCTCTATTTTTGTGTGTTATGCACAAAAAAAAATCTTTTATGCTGTCTAGGTTCATGGGTTTAGGATGACAAGTGATACACTTTCCTCATGCCTGTATGTATGGTGTATATATACACTCAAAGGCAAATGACTCCCCTTCACAGGAGTGAACCTTTTTGCTTTCTTTTAACTGTTGCTTATCATCATAAGACAAGCAGCTATGAAAGCACCAACTCCCCTTCAAAAGCAGGAAAGTCTTCATGATGGGAATGCATTTAGATTTTACATATTCCTCATTTTAGTGTTCTTTTATCTTTTATTGTCCTTTACATCTTTACACTTTCACATCTTCTACTGAAGTAGGTAGCTGAAAGGCAGGTTAAATATAAAAGCAGGCAATGTCTGACTTCTTAAGTCCTGTGGGAGACTCTGTGTGTTCCAATGAGCATTTTGTCCCAGTTTTCTATCTTTGAAGCAATCATTGGCTATTTTTTTTTGAGATCTTGACATTTTGTATATGTCCTTGCATTATTGAGTATAAAATTCTGTTTTAAATATTAAAAAAAACCACATGGGCAATTAAATCTTTAAAACACTTTGAATTGTCCCAGGAAATTGCACCTTTTCTCCCATTTTTATTCAAAAATATCTATGAATTTGCCTTGTTTAGATAGTTTGTATCTCTGATTTCATTATTTATTCCAGAATATCCCAACATCAGCTTTATGGCCTGCTTCTAGTTTGGGGAGGCTATTCTTTCTGCTCTCCTTTCTTTATTCTTAGATAAGTGGGAGAAGGGCCACCCCCAGCCCAGTGCCTGTTTAGGCTGTGGATGCCTTAACTTGCACCAACATAAATAAGAATTTTAGCTGAAGTGTGAAGTTAGCGAAGTTAGTGCTGCTTGAATAGCTTTTCTGTGTCCCCTTGCAGAGGAAAGATAGCAAAATAGATCTAGTGCAGTTAATCTTAGCTTATTTAATCTCTATGTGAAATCCTTTGGTAAATTTGCAAGAAAGCAGATGTTCGTTTCAGAGATCACATTTTGGAATTCATTCTGGAATAAAATATTATCCCCCCCCCATTTTTTTTTTTTTTGGTAGCTGTAAGCAGGATGAAATTAGGTACTAATCTTTCTGATAAATTATATATTTATGTGATCAGTTGCATTTACAAAGCATTTTTTACTGTCTTACATTTTTCCTATTGTATAGTTTTTATCAAGACTAAGCTAATCCTAAATTATACTCTAGTAATAGCTCCTTTCTCCCATTGCCTTCTTACAAAGCAGTGACCTTGCCTCCCAATCTTTTCAATTGTCATCCCACATTACAGTTTTTTAAGGTTCCAAAGGGTATTTTACATAGAAACAATATTAGGTTTGTGCTCCAGTGTTTAAATGTACAAACACACTTGTTTTATATGGCTTAAATAAACAGTTAAAACAGCCTGGAAAATTTGAGGCTAACTGATATATCCAGCAATTTTCTTTTTGGATGAGCTGTGACTGAGAATATTGTCTGAAATCAATCTTTATTTATTGTCATTCTCTCTAAAATCAGTATACTTTACAGCAAATGATAAAATTTGAAATCTATGTGTTGATAGATGGATTTTTAAAATATCTGTATTTGTACCTATGTTTTATTGATAAAAGTAAAACTTTCAAAGGACCATGATGTACAAATTATGTGCAAATAATCTGGTATCTGAGGTTTGGCAAAGATATTCAGACATTTTGAGTGCCTAGAAGTATAGGCAAACTAATGAGGAGTGCGAAGCTGAGTTTGGATTCAAATTATGCCAATATTTTTACAAACAGTGAAGAAACTTGACTGAACCTGTTCTGTGCCTTTTTTCCCCTTGCTTGAACTGAAGCAGAGTCTTTTACTGATTTAGAGCTAGTTCTGAATATGTTGTAGTTG
This sequence comes from Sterrhoptilus dennistouni, assembly GCA_013397095.1. NCBI lineage: Eukaryota > Metazoa > Chordata > Aves > Passeriformes > Zosteropidae > Sterrhoptilus > Sterrhoptilus dennistouni. The sequence continues at coordinate 897,435 of VWZU01000762.1, forward strand.
GACATAACCTTTATAGAGCTCTTCCTTTAAAAACATTTATGTGTTCTCTGCTTGCAATGGGTGCACTGCTGTCACAGCTCAGCAGTGTGTCAGGGTAATTCTCTAAAGCTCTACTCAGATCAAAAAGATTATTGAAGAATGCACAGGCACTTTTCTTTCTGCTAAGTCTGAAATAGAAGGGGCTAAATCTCCAGGGGATAGAAGTTATATAATTTGGTGATGCTATGCTGATTTATGCCTCTTGAGAGTTTGCCTGCAGCAGAAGCTGGAGGTGATGAGAAGAGATTGGATGAGAGAAAGACCATCCAGGAAAAATTCATCAAATTTGTCATTCTTGAAAGGACCATCATAACATATGGTAAGGCATGTCATTTACCTCAGGCTCGGAGGAAAATGTTTTCTGCTAGGAGAATATTAATTTTATTTCTTAGAGGATCAGCTGACAGGGTAGGCTTTCTCCTGGCTGGTCTTCCCCTTCTGTTTTCTCTGAAGGGAAGGATGGAAGCTTGGAAATGTCTTATCTGTAGCAGACAAGCAAGTTGGCATTTTGCCATCATTTTCTGCTAGCAGAGAGGATAATGGTAATTATATGTCAAAATTTAACATTTCTCTTCTTTGAAAGAGAACTTTTTAATGCAAAATATTTAGAAAAGTCAGATCTATTCTGAGGCAGATAAGGAGCTAGGATTAGTGAGCTGACAAAATTTTCTTAGTCAAAAGGAGTTTTTCTTCCTCTTCAGGGACAAGAGGGAGAGGAAAAAGGATCAAAAGAAACAAACATATGAGGTATGTAATGTAACTAGGCTGCAACTTCAGTATTGTGTAATATTTGGGAGACACCCAAAGCAACATTGCCTGTCCTGCTTCTCCTTCTGTGGGAGGGCTGTTAGAACTTGCTTTGCTAATGAGTTCCAGCCCTTTTGATTAAATTGGTACTTCTTTGTTATCAGGAAAGTAAATTTCTCTTCTGCCAAACAACATTGAGTCCAAACTCCATCATCGTGTTTTTGAGGAAGGGAAGGTGCTTTCCTACAATCAATTCTAGCATCCCCATTTGCAAGTTAAGCCTTGGTCAGACGTGTCTTTAGTCAGGTAATAAAAGTAGAAAGGTTTTCCCAGGCTGTGGCATGAATTACCATACTGTGAGATGCTTAAAAACACAGAAAGCTTTGCCTTTTTTTTTTTTAATCAGAAAAGTAAGGTGTGATTATTTTAGATAGAACCTATTTGCTTTCTATTCACACATTTAAAATTTGCAATTTCAGTCTGATTTTACAGATAATTTTCTAGAATACATGATATATATAAATAAAATTTTGCTTAGAAAACAAATGTATGATTGCAGCTTGAGGAGCTTTTTATTCTTTATTTTCTGTATTTTTCCAGGAACAAGTGTAAGCAACCATCTGTTTTATACATTATAAGTATAGGATTGCTCCTCAGCAGTCTGAGAGAAAGGAGATGTCAGCCTTCTCCTACATTATCTTCTGGGAAATTGGATGCCAGACATTTTAAAATAGTTTTTGAAGGTAAAATATTGGAAAGAAATCTTGCTTTGAAACTATTTCTTATTAATTTATACTAATTTGTCAGTAATATGTAGTGACGTGTTCTGGATCATCAGGGACTGGCCCGAGATACTGGCTTGGGTTTTAAATTTAGGATTCAGTCACACTACCAGTGGGATATTTGGGGAGGCAGGTTTTAATACAGCTCTATTATCTGCTAGGCAGATTTGGAACCAAGCAATTGATTTGCAGATTTTCACAATGCTTCCATGGTTCAGGTCTGACTATACTTGTTTCTTATTTTGTTTTACAAATGTTTTGAGTTTCCTTTAACCACAGTCGTGGTTGTCCACAGCTGAGCTGATTAGACTTACATAATGCTTGCTGACATAATCCCAGGAGAGTTTTTGGACAGTATCTCATTTGAGATGTCCATAACAAGTTTTAACTGAGTTAACAAAAATAAGCTTCCATTTCCTAATGATTTATGCCTACAGAAGGATGGATTAATACTTTATCCAAACTCCAGTAATATAACAGGAGAATTGAATAAGAGGTACATATGTAGACTAAAGAAAGGTAATAGAAACAGTCCTCTCATCAAGATTAAAGGAGAATGACTGTCATTAATTACTTTTCAGCTTACTCCACTCAACTACGAAGACATAATTTTAACCTGATTTGAGCAATCAGCTAAAGCTTGGATTTTAAAATTTATTTTGGTGAAGAGAAATCACTTTTTGCATTGTTAATATCATTCTATGTATTGAGGTGTAAGTTTGGTGTCCTTAGTACATGAGAAACCGTTATCATGTCTTTTTTTTTTCTTTTTTTTTTCTTTTTTTTTTTTTTTTTTTTTTTTTTAAATTCAGGTTTCTAAACTAATTTCCAATCAGTATTGAGCCTCATTGCAATCTATGGATTTTCCTTTAGCTCCTCTCCTTGATACCAATTCTGCTGTAACTTTAATTTCTGCATTTTTCTTCATTTGTCAGTGTTTTCATATCTTTTGGAAATAGAGGTATGCAAGATACACTTTTGTGGTTTTTTAGATTTTGATCTCTTCCTCTTTCAGGCCTCTGATAGTTCAAACTCCCAAAATTATTGATGACATATCATGGATTTGTGCTTGTTACAAATTTTTACTTGCATTTCTTTTTCCTTGGCATTTCTTTCTTGACACACCTATGCAGATCTCTCTTAAGTCTTTTGTTAAGCTAAAAAAAGCAAATGTTTTTGGTTTCTTCTCAAATTGCCCCTGACCATTGTAGAAGTCTTTCTCTTCCAGATTCAATTCCTTTTTTAGACAATAGATGATCAAAATCAAGAACAATAGAATTTTAATAGAATTTATTATTGCATTAATGTTGCTATCTATGTACTAGAAATATATTACCTGATAAATTAAAAATTTCATTTCCATAGGGACATCATTTTGATAGCTAGTAATTACTTGAGATCTGCTTTGTACCCAAAGTTTCATCCACTGTAATTTTCAACTTCCGAGGTCTCAATTTTCAGCAGAAACTTAATAATCATTAAGTTCACATTTTTTCATTTTGCACCATTAAATTTTACCTCAGTTTTCTTCTTGTAGTCCTAGAGATAAGCCATGTCTTCCTGGTACTGTTTCAGTCTTCATATATTAGCAGTACTTTCCCATATCAGAAATTTTGAACAAATCCAAACTGTGATTTTTTTTAACTATAATTCATACTATGCTCTGGTAATTTATAAAAATATGTAGTAAAATTGATCCCTCAAGTTGCTGCTGAGGAATATGCATTTGTATTGTTCTTCTAGCTCTTTTGGTGCAGCACCACATAATTTCACATTTTATGGACTCCAATATCTTGTACTAATTTCAAATGTTCTTTATCATGATCATTAGTACTAGCAAACATGATTTAAACTTAATTTAGAAAGTTGAGTGACAGAGCTTCTGTTTCTTGCTCCCTCACTGCTTAGGTCAGCTCTATTTGATATGAAACTGGTTTATGATAGATTCAAAACACCTTATTACACCTTGCATAATTCACAGGAAATGAATTTTCTTTCTTTTTGTCCTGTGAAGGAAAAATAAATAAAGCAAACTACTGCTATTTGTTAGTAGCTTTTTGTATGACATAAAGCGGTACTTTTTGATTATCTAAAAGGACAAGATTTTTGCTTTAATATCTCAGAATATGTATATACTTAAAAAAAATGGTATTGTCCTCCCTCTGGTTTAACATTGCTACTGAAACTAAAATCTTCACTTTTGCAAAAAATAATGGTGTTGACATGAGGAAAAACATGGAATAAGTCCAATGAAAGTATTCCATTAGCTGGGATAATGTGCGCAAAGAAACAGTATTATATTTCTGAGTGCCTTTACAATTTGTACTGAGATCTTAACCAAATTCAGGAAAATAGTCTTCTGCCTTGTATTTTGCTAGTTCTTGAGTTCTTCAAGTGTCCAGCTGGAGGAATGGCCATGACCATGTTTGTGAGCAGAAACTCTTCAGTGATGTGTTTGACAGCTGTGGGGATAGCCCCGAGCTGGGTGTTTCTCACTCTCTGGGTGGAGATCATCATGCAGTACAAGATTTGCCCAGGGAGAACCTACATAATATTTATGAAAGGTGGCTTGGCAGCCTACACTTTTTATATCACTTCTTACCATCTTACTGGCCTTCATATCCTAGCAAGTGGCTTTTGGAAGCTTAGAAGTTGTTGCCTGCAACTTCGAGATGTGGGGTTGTACTCCCTTACAGAATTCTAAGTAGATACTGGTCAGAATGAATTGCTGAACTCAGTGTTTGTACTGGAGAAAGTAACTTAATATTTAGTGCTGGTGCATTATTATTTTTGTAAATTAACTGTGGAAATAAAAATATAACCTCTGGAAATATGCTATACTGATGCAGGGAAAGCTGTTTTCTCCTTTTATTGCTAAATTGCTCATTTGTTTTTTTGAAGGGCCTTTTGTCTCCTTGTGCATATGCATTTATTATTGTGTGTGTAGATTTAATAATATTTTCTAGGTTGGAAGTGAATTACTGAGTTAATCTGCAGCAGGCTGAAAAGTGGCAGCTTTTGAGAACATTCACAACGTTCAGGAGTGGCTCCCTGGCTGCCACTGCCAGCAGCAGTAAAAAGACAGTGTCAGGTTGTTGGACATCAGGATTAACTCTCAGAGAATATAAAAGGCAGCATCAAGTCTGGCCTTATCTGGTTCTCTGCTGCACTTCAAAGCTTCACTGACTGGCTCTGCCAGGCTGCTGGACACTTCACTGGAGACCCTGTAGTAGTGTGTGGCTGACAGGGCCCTTTCCCTGGAGATGTAGCATCCTTATGTTGAGTCAATTGCACACTGGATAAAGTGAACCCAGTTAAAACTGATAGCAGGTAGCTTCTCCCTCTGAAGGGAAATATGTGGTATTCATGGATGAGACCAGTTTGCTTTTATCAGTGCCATAATGTGAATGACTGTAAGCTAAATTTGATTAACTCTTCAGTTAGACAAAGGAGCAATTACTAAAACTGTATAATAATAATGTTAAACTAACAGGATCGGATCTGGGTGAATTAATTTAGAACCATTTACTTCTACTTGCAGCTTCTGCTTATATTTTGAAGTAAAGAAGGACATCCAGATTAATTTGAATAACACTTCTAGCAAGCTGAAGTTAAATTAGGGCAGAGTTTTTTCTTTCAAGTTTTATTTGTCAGTAAAATTCAATTGGTAGCAAAGTGTTTCAATGTGTTTTGAGAGAAAATTCCTGTATGTTTAAGGAGATGAACTGAATGCCTCAAAATTAGTATCTCACTATGTGAACACAAATAATTGTTCTGTGGGTCTGGAATTCAGAGAAATTACTAAATGGTGCTTTTACTAGTTTGGTGGCACTGTTTCATCTTAGTTCTGTGAAGTGGTTTTTTTTGTTTGCATGTTTGCTACCATAATACTAGCAACAGTAAATATAAAGAATGATTTATAATAATAAATTTCACTTGGAAATTTCACTTTGTATAAAACATATGTTTTAATAAAAAGTTCAGTTATTGCTTTGTAGTCTTAATAATTTTAAAATTATTAAGGAGGTTACTGTACATTGTTAGCTTGAAAGGTCCCTCATATCAGAAAACAATCATGCATGATTGTTTTCTGATATGAGGGACCTTTCAAGCTAACAATGTACAGTAACCTCCTTAATAATTTTAAAATTATTAAGGAGGTTACTGTACATTGTTAGCTTGAAAGGTCCCTCATATCAGAAAAAAATCATGCATGATTGTTTTGTTTGATATCAAACCACATTTTTGCTGTCATAACACTGGCACATTTTCAAGTCATGCTGTTTTCTGGCTGCTAGCAGGGAGTAATGGAAACAATGCAGTGATCATGCAATTTATTAAAAATAGACACCAAAATACTAGGCAAGCGATGTTTTTAATTTAATTGGGACTAGGATTCATAAGGCTGCATAAAAATAGCTGTTTCAGTATCACAGAGGAATTAAAATACCTTGCTGCCTGTGAGTTGCTTATAATTTATTTCTTTTAGTGATTTTCCTTTAGATCAGATTGTGATGCTTCTTGTGAATGGTGACTGTGCTTGCTGAGGAGTGGTCATGCAAGCAAAATCTGATAACCTCGATATGTCACATCATCTGCCGTTTTTCTTTCACTAATGCAAAGCTGGTTGCATAATATCTAATTTCTCCTTTAGCTGACCAGAGATGAAAACAAAATCTATAATGGCAGTGCTAGGTTTTATAAAAAATGCAAGTGAGGAGTTGAAGGATGTGGCTTGTTCTGTTTGGACGATGCAGGATTGCTTTAAGCAGTAAGCTTACTGTTTTCAGATGGCATTAGCAGCATCAGTGATATAGCTGTGTCAGCCTCCTCGACTGCTGCATGTCTGAAATCGCACGGAGGAAACTATATTTAAGATCTGATATCTTGAGGGCAATGACTCCAGCACTTACTGATGGACAGAATGGCTGTTAATGCTTTCTTCACTAGCCCAGAAGATTTTGAAAGGTAGATAGGTCTGTGATGTACTTTGATAAGACAGGAAATGCAATTTTTGGGGGTCTCTGGAAATAGAAAGGTCATGCAGCTTGGAACCGGTGAGACATTACAGTCCCTAAGTCATCAGGTATGACCTCATGGTTTATATGAATATTTCTAACACAGGGTTTGTTTTACAGTTTTAGGTCATTTGCAATCTCTTTGTCTGTGTAATTGCTTCATGTTGGATTTGTTACAGGATTTATAGGGTAGACTGTTTACATAAGCAGAGCAACGTATATCTTGGAATTCTAATGTGTTAATTTTTATTTGAACAATGTAAGGTTATTCTCTATTTATTTTCAACCTGTTTTATTCTGAATCTGTTTTCTGTTAACTAATTAATGGTGAAAGGTTATCGCTTTGCTGTAAAATGACAAGATTATATTGCATTTTTATTTTGCTTTATCTTTACATGACACACAAAAGCTATTGTGCTCGTGTTTAACATACGAAATGCAGTATAAGGCAACTGTTTACCTACAGTGCCAGGTTATTTAAAACAACGTATCACATTGTGTAACAGGATGGAGCTATTCTGCAGGCACAGATCTTGCTTCATTTTGCAGCAGTAGATTCTCTTTCTTTTTGGTAAATTTCAAATCAGTTTTAAAAATAGCTCATGGAACATAACAGTGAAAGTTTGGCAGGATAACTCTCCTCTTTTTAATTATTACACTCAGTGACGCATACTAATACTAATACTAATGGGTTGTAGAAGAGAAGATTAATATCTTAAAAATTTAGAATGTTGGTAAAAACCAGATTAATTTTATTGAAGCATGTCTCTTTGTTTTGTTTTTTTGTAACTGCTGTCAACTTTATCGCAAGACTAATACTTGTAGATCTGCTAATGTGTTGTAATGATGTAGAGGAAAGTCAGAGTACATAAAAGAAAACAAGTATATGGGTATTTTACATAGGAAGATAGTGGCCTAATTTCATATATGGAAGAAAACATTGATTTGGAAATAGTTACCACTTTTAGGTATTATAAATGTTAGATAATGGCCAATATATTCCCTTGAATGCATTATAGAGCAATTATATTTAAAATTGTAGGAGACATTTATTTTAAAAAGGGATATTCGGCTCCATCTTAAGAAATTCTACATATATTTGCAGAACATTTCCATGGCAACGTGTTTGACCATGTGTTTTAAAAGCTCAGCTGAAGCCTGAAAGTAGCGGCAATTTTTCTGTCTCTTGCTTTACCCTTGTGGAACAATAATTTTCATGTATAACTGGACAGCAGATCGGCGGGGGTGAGCAGTATTTTCTGACCCCAAAGCAGAGGATTAAGTGATCAAGATTTAAAAATATTTTCATGTATCAATCTATAAATGTAAACATCTAAGTCATGGATTTAATTTTGCATTTAGAACTATATTCTGGTTTTACCCCATTTAATAACATTTTGCTGGAGCCGTATGTGTGTGGGAGACAACAGAAGATCAGGCTTAAGTTTGTGCAGCAACTGTAAAAATGTCTGTCTTTTAATTTTTAATTAAAAACACATTTGTAGAAAATATTGTATTACTTGTATTGGCCATAAATTCCAGTTTCCCAGTCCACTTTATCCATCTTAGATTCTTATTAATAGCGGGCAAAGATTGTCCTGCTCTTAAGCTTGATTAAGTTTGGCATGATTTAACTATACCTTTCTCTTGCTACAAGATCTTCTTAATCTGTTAGAATTTCAGTATTTCAATGTATTAGTCACAATGAGTACATTCCGTTTCTTGGCATTGGAATGAAATTCCTGAAAGTATTGGTTTCATGGTATTTTGGTGTTTTGCAGAGTATTTATAGACCTTTTAATAGGACCAACCCTCCCCCAGCTTCTTTGTTTTCCTTATTCAAAGTACAATCTTAGCTTCATTTTGAAGTTATTCCTTCTTTGCTCATTTGAAATAATTAGATCTCCATGGAATTTTGCATCTGGAAGCTACAGCACTAGGCTGTTCTTGCCCTGGACTCTCTTCACTTACACTAATTCTGAAAAGTGCATTCTGTAGATGGCTTTGGAATGTATCACTGATATAATCTCCAGTAGTGCAGCCTATTGACAATGGAAACGATCTACAGAGGAAAATGAGTTGGTGAAAAATGCTTGCTTGAGGAAGTTTGTGTTTAGGTCATTCTCTTTTGAAGCAACACTATTACTGACTATTGCAAGTGAGTTTGAATATGTTTTTTCACTCAAAGGATATAGTCACATTATAGGCCCTTGTTCGTTTGGAGGGGCTGGAGAGTAGCGCCCCATAAGAATGTATTAAGGAAATAAAGTTCTTTTGTAAGAAGAAATTGCAGCAGGATAGAGTTAGACACATGACAGCAGGGACTTGGACTGAAGTGATCTGAAAACTTATAACTACTGTTTTAGTTGTTTAACTCCTACCTCCAGCCCCCTAAAAGAGACAGGTTTGAAATAGCCTTGCTGCTATTTGGACATATTGCACAAGAGTAAAGGCATTGAATCCAGGGCACTGTGTTAGTAGCTACTTAACAGGAAGACATTTTTGTGCCTTCTTTAAAACTGTATCATCTCTCTTCAAGATGATTGGTACTGTCAGCATTTAAAGAATGCTGTGTAAGGAAGGATCTTGCTAAATAAAGGATTCTTTTTCCTTGACTGAGCATAACGAATACACATCCATGAACATGCGTTTCCTTATCTTTAAAACATTGCAATTTAACTGGTCTCTCTGATAAAGGTCTTGTAGAGAAACACAGTTTTAAGAACAGTTGGACAAGAAGCCAAGTATTTGTGTCATTTACCAATTTTAAACAAGAATGCTCTCACTCATGCACATATACACAGTTGTGGTGCTTTTACTTGTTACTGGTTGCTTTCCTGATTCCACAGTACTGACTTCTTTTTGTCAGTAGGTTGTAGTGCCAGTTTTTAAGGAAATGAGAACACTGGGACAAATGAGAGATCATGACCAAACATTTGCAAAAGACTAGAAGCAAAAAATATGTTCAGAGTTTGTTGAAAGAATTCAGGTGGTTTTGCTGTACTTAAGTCTCCTTCCTGAGACATGACCCTCTTCTCTGGTCAAATTCTTCACGGTAAGTATTTTAATTCATGTACCAAGTAATTTGGCCTAATGACCAGAATTAGGGGAGACTTACTAAAACCATATCGGAGAGGTTTAAAACATAAAGTAATAGCGTAAATATGTAATAGCTAACTGCATGGTCACAAAATTCAGAGTTACATGATGAGTGTTCCAAGAATGTTCCACTCTATTTAGTGTTCCAGGAATATCATCACATGGTCATTCTGAATAAAGATTATTGGAAGGAGTTTTGCTAAGATGTGGTTTGAAAATGTGAATAAATCTGTAAAAAAAATTTAGAATAGAGTCATATGTAGTCCCCAAAAATTCCAGTAGAGTTGGAACCACCTAAGATGAAGTAGTAGGGAAGCTGAGCATATTAATGCAGTAAAAGAGAATGGTTATGCATTACTTAGAGTGGCATTTTTGAGAGAAGAAACTATCTCAGTTCATTCTCTCTCTCTCTCCCTCTCTTTCTCCACCCTGTGCCTCTTTTTTCACCCTCCCATCCCATAATGAGCCTCCTAAATGATGACTTATTCATGTTGTTTCTTGTTTCCTTGCAAGACTGTATTTATTTTGCCTTACTTAAAATTTCAATAAATGTTATTAATAAAAGAACCCGATTAACATGAGTGCTGTTACACTGCTGTGGTCAGTGGCTTTGCTGTCATTATCATTTCTTTTAAGTAGAAGTTGATCCATAATTCTGGTAAATGCCAATAGATTGCTTCATTAGTAAAATCAATATTAACCACAGATCGCACTGAGTAAACTCCATGCTGCTTGCCATACTGTTGTCAGCGAGACCCTAAAATTGCTTCCCTGAATAATTTTTTATACCATATATTATATTGTAAATCAATGTATATACCAATAAAGAGACTACAAGATGTGACCAATGATAAGGTGGGGAAATACTGCTATTCCCTTATTATTAAGGGGACCAAGTTTTTTCTTATGTTGAAATGATACTTTTCATACTTAATTTGTATCCATTTGCTCTTACCCTGTCACTGGTCAGCACCAGGAGTCTGGCTAGGTCTTCCCTACATTCCCACCAGTGATGGAGTTGTATGTTCTGATAAGACACCTCTGAGCCTTCTCTTTTCAGGCTCTTTTCAGTCCCCTCACTCTCAGCCTCTCCTTTGATGACCCTTATGTCCCTTTACTGGACTTACTTAGTTACGTCTATTTTGTTCATGTAAGAAGTTAATCCAGACCTGCTCAGAGCTCTCCAGTTATGTCTCAACAGGGCTCAGTAGAGGAGCATTGTCATAGTCACATTATCTGGTAAGGAAACTTGGATTGCCTGTTAACTAGTCAATTAAATAAGGAAAAATTTGCACAGAAATCCTTGAAAAATGAGGACTGAATGCACAAAAAATATAATTGGTAATCTTGTGGATAGGGAAAGCTTTGAGAACAGGTTTGCTTAATTCATAGCAGTCATTCTAGTGATGAAACCTCCTGTTGTTTTGAAATGTCTTATATGGAATCTACATCCCCCCATAGTAATTGATACAAGCAGAGAATAAATCCTAAAGGAAAAGGCTAGACTAATATTTTGAGCTAAGCAAACTTCAAAGTAACTGAATAAAGGGATATTATCTAGTACGATATCACTAATCAAAAAAAGCCCAGAAAGGTAAACTACATGGAACATGACCTAGAGGGATTCAAGAGTTGTGTTTTTTGTCAACTTGACAAAAATAATTTGTTAATTTCTAGTTTTGCTTGAAATTCAGAGTGAACTCAGAATTCTCAAATGTTCTCAAGTGTTGCAGCAACCATCAACTGATAACAAATATTCAGCTTGTGTATTGAATGATGTAAAACAGGAATTAAGTGACATGAGGGAGTGTTGAGGTGTAGTAAAATTTTTCTCATTTTTATAATAGCTTCCCTCTGTTCCCCCAGGCTGCTTAAATGAAACAAAAATGTATATAGGAGCCTTCAGTGATTTAAGATCCATCCATATCTTTCTTCCTAGCATAATGAGTTCACTTGTTTAAATTCTCTTTATTAAAGATTTTATGCAGGCAGGCAGAGTCATTAAAATCCATGCAAGAAATCATACCCATATGGTTTGTATCCACATTTAACGCAATTAAAAGTATTCTAGCCAAAGCAATATCAGTTTTATGTCTCAATCCTGTGATTAGAACTTTCTGGGAAAGGCAGTGTCATGTTTATGTCTGAATCCTGCAAGTGGAAAAGGAGAGGAATACCTTGTCCTTATATTGATTAGGGGAGCCCCAGTTATGCAAGACCATTCAGGTGTGGAGTTCTGTTTTGGAGACAGGAATTGGTTTGGTGGAGACCTGATAGCAAGTTTAGGATGTGAGTTTCTGTCTGAGAGGTAGCCATGCAGGTCAGTTACACCAGCTGATGTCACATTCTAGTTAATTTTTAAAGGATATTCAAGTGTTTATGTTCTTTTTTCCTGCAATGGCTCTCTGAAATACTTTAAACTTGAAAAATGACAATCCTTCTCTTTCCCTTTTTTTCTTCCCATTGTTTTCTAACTTTTCTAGTCCATTTTGTTGAATTAAGAATTTTAGACTCTTGTCTTTTAGACAAGTATGTGTGTCTTAAGCAGTGGTTGTGTGCATCAGAACTTGTAATTTAAGATCAGACAACTTTTAGTATATGAGAATGTTGAGATTGGTTAGTGTTACCTCAGTGTTGTCTGCCATGTAACATTTGTAATGGAGTTCACTGAATGATCAAGCGAAAAATCTAATATATATGAAAAATACAAAATGATAATTTCATAGCAGTGATAGTAATGCTGTGATTTTTTATTGTGTTTTCCGTGCTTCTGAAGATTATTGCTGGGTGCTTAGATTCCACATAAGTATAGGCCTAGCTCTGTGAGTTCTACTGAGAAGCTCAGTGTCTGATAATCTTATCTTTAGAATATCAATTAAGGTAGTTGTGCTAATATATGTCAAAAATAGAACATCTTATATTACCTGGGCACAGGATTTATTGGCAGTGGCTGGATACTGCCAGTGAAGTTTACCTGACATATGAAATGTGAAACATAAGGAAATGAAAAGTTGTGTTGGTGTTCTTGTTTTCCAGAAGGAACTGAAGACCTCTTTCTCTGGGAACTTGGTTACCTTGTTGCCTTTGGCAGACTGGATCCTCGGCTGGATCTCAGTGTTCTGTCACCAGTCCTTCTGCACATAGTCATGAGTGAATTTCTCATTGCTGCTTACTGAATGTCTCACAGTGACTCACTGGGTTTTGTTATTGCCCAGTCTGCCTTCTGCTCCCCTCCTCCTCTTTCCTGAGTGATTTTCTAGTTTGTAGGGTGCAGATGTGCTGAAATTTCTCAGCCATTTAACTTCTAATGCAAACACGCATATTTGCTGTGGATGTCAGTGAAAGATGTAATTTGTGCTGTCAAAAGTAGTTACTAGCACTGCCTTGTGTCCTGAACATCTACAGCAACAGAAACCTCAGCACCGAAGTGAGACATACTCTGAGTCCTTTTCTTGCCTCCTTCAACAGATAAAAGCTGTTAAATTGTTTCCTTTTTAGTATCATTTGCAATTGCAGAGACAAGAATTAAATATACGTTTTAAGTAATGTCTGTATCATCAGCTATAAACAAATTTTGCTGGTAATTGCTTAGACTTTATTTCCCTCATGGGCCTCCTTTCATGTTCATAGAAGTGTCATTATCAATTTCTAGTTTAATTCCCATTTAATATTCCTGTCTTTGCTTGGTTACACTGTACACACCTGTAGTTCTCTATTGTGAGAATGTAAAGAATGGCACCTTTCTCTTTCAGAAGAACTGAAGAATCTCTTATTTTGTTTATTCAAGTCACAGCAAACAAGATTCAGGCTCTTTTGCTTTGGACACTTTTAGCTCGATAGAGAGCTGGGCAGCAGGGATCCTGTAAAGTAAATTGGTTAAGCCTTGGAGCTGATACTGTTCCCATAATGGATGTTCCTTCCTTCCCAGCATGTTCATTACTGAATCTCTTTCTCTCATGGTTTGCCATTTGGGACAGACATGTACTCTGATCTAGCAGACCACAGAGGAACAACACCACACTTCTCAGAAAACAGCAGGTTTCCAGTTCAAAGGTATGAAGGGAGATTTTAAATAAGGATGTTATGCACCACATGCAGTGTTTCACCTGTAAAATTTAGGATTATAAACAGCTTTTTGTTGACTAAAATATATTATGGGAAAGATATGCAAATTTGATACTGCTTCTAGGCTGGCCACAAATATAAGCCAGCATAAGAGTAAGAAGAAAACTGAGCAAGTAGGAACATTCAGAATGTGTTTAAAACAAGACACCTCAAATACAAGGTAATAATATTACATAGAATTTCAGTTTTTCTCATTGATACATTAAAAATGCCATCACGTCTTTGCTAATATTTTTCCATAATTTGCCATAAGCATTGCTTTTGTGATTCAGGATGATGGAAAATGAACAAGAATGAGAATAATCGTGAATAAATTTTTCAAGGAAATCATAGTATTGTCTATCAATGGAACTATGCACAAGATTTATTGACTTGATCCTTTGCTCTTGGAAAGGAGATATTTCTTATCTATTACTTAGTAATTAATTAGTAGTCTCTTGCTACTTCCCCTCCTCTACCCCCACTACTCTTTTTAGCAGGTAAATGGTAAATGGGCATGGACAGAATGACAGTTAAGCTAAACTTGCTGTTCTGATGCTTGTGAGGTTGCATGGGAGAAGTGGAGACATTTCCTTTTTTGATTCTCTTCTATTTTACCTCCACAAAAAATCCTTCAGTTTAAATGTAGAATGTACAGGGAGAAGCCGTTTCAGTCTTTAGTTGTCCTATAAAAACTTAGGGCCTTTTTGTTTGAAGGATAGACAAAGATTCAGGGGAGATTCCAGTTCTCCTGGGTTCCTGCTGTTGCTTCTCATCTCTCACTGAATTTTTCTCTGCACTTTGCCTGTTTAAAATAAGCTTATTCTGTTTGTAACCAGAGGAAAGCTCTGTGATAGGCACTGTTTAAAGTGTCTGTTGCAGTCCATGGCAGTGCTATATTTCAAGATAATTTTTATCTGGAATCTCATCTAGCTCCCATTGACTACACAGAAGCTGTGCAAGTTGTGCTTTTTCTTTTTTTTTTTTCTTTTTCTTCTTAAATGAATCCACTCCTGTTTAATGTGTTAGCTGAAATCTGTGGTCCCCATATAGCAGGTCTTATTGCACCCTGATTCAGAGACCAAAAACCCTTTGCAACTTTCTGGGATATGCCTGCTAACATTAGCTGGCCTTATTCTGTTTAAGTCCTTTGCCTTCAGAAGTCTACTTGACCATAATCATTGGTAAAGTTACATATCACACATACAAGCTGTAATGATTGATGTGAAAAGAATAAATAAGCTTCAAATACCAAAACAAGCTCCTTAAAAAAATCTTTAACATTCCTCTGCAAGAACCCAGGCATATATATGTCCAGGGGTGCAGAACCAATGATGTTTTTTACTCCCTTGTGTACTATATCTTGAGAAGAATTAAGCAATCACTATGCAATTCTGGCAAATGATCCATAAATGTGATTAAAATTCCTCTGAGAATAGGACTCAGATTAGTCCAGTTCCACATTACAAAAGATTTATTAGTGTATGTTGGTATGAACTTTTAGTGTTACAGAGTGTACAAGTATAAAATGTTTTGACCAGTACTGCTTATATGGACTTGGCATGCAGTATAAGCTTCAGGGGATTAAATCTTTCCTAGTATAACTATGTCAGAGCAAATCATCCTTATCAACTAGCATTTGAAATCACCATGTTGTTTGTTAAAACAAGTAATGTGTGTCAGAGAGTGTATGTGTAACAGCTTCAGATAACAGGAGTTTCAGGATATATGAAAGAGCAACAATTAGTATGGTGCTGTTTCCTTTCTCTAGTGATTTTTGATTACTTTATTGGTGGCATTTTATCTCTGTGTTTTCTGATACTTTTCATGCTCTTATATCAAACTATGTCTGGATTATACTTTGGTGTAATGTCCTTTCCTTCTTTCCTTAAATTACATCTGCCTCTTGTTCAGCTTGTGAAATTCCTGTAACTCCTTTTTTTACCTTGAGTGCAAAACTCTTTATCTTGTCCATTATTTGCTCTTCTTTTATTTTCTTAACGTTTCTAGAATGTAACTGATCTCAAAGAACCTAGGTGTTGTCTTTCTACCTTCTGCCATTTGCTCCAGCCCACAGAGGATTTTTTCCCCCCATTTATTAACACTGCTTTGTCTCTGGTCCTTTCTGTGGAGACTGTTATCTAAAACACTATCTGCTCTGAATTTGGGTTGAATAATTAGGTACTTCTGTGTTGTTCTGAGTTCTTCCTGCTCCTATTTATTATTTATTTATTTAGCAATTGAATTTCCTACTGCCTGTCTTTCTAATGTTTTTATGGTGTGCATGCATTCAACTGTACCTATTCTTATCTCTGTCTGAGTTTGACTTGCAACTTTCTTCCATTCATAATTTCTCACCCTTCAGTCTCCATATGGATAACCATCCAACTCTGTAGCTGCCCTGGTGCTGTTTCGTATTTGGACTCTACGCCGTGTGCCAAGTCAGCTACACGCTTGAGCTGGTCTTCTCTCTGCACCGTGTTATCCAAGTTCCTTTTCTGTGATAACTATTGGAACTTTTAAAAGATTTTTATTCTCTCTCTCTTGGAATAGGACTTCATAAAATTTCTGTTTTGTTGATCTTGATAGTCTTGATTTCCTTTATTCCTCTTTACTTTTTTCTATCAGCTTATCAGTTCCCTTTAGGCCCCATTTTTTGTTCTCATACAGTTCCAAACCCTTCTGACATTCATGGTCCTGGCTGACTCCCAGTATCCATTTTCTCAGTTCCTAATGCCATCTGCAATGCCTCGGAGATACTGCTGACTATCTCTGGTGAAAATCCTTTGATTCTGCTGACTTTCTGTATTTCTTAATCTCTGGGATTTCTGTCATCTGTTATGAATATTTTTGCTTGCAGTTTTGCCGGTTGTGTATTTTTTGTTAGTCATACAGCCTTCCATTCAGTTTGTCTAGTTCCCCATCTCTCCATGTGAATTTCTTAGAAGTAACAAACTAAGGTCAAGATTCAAGCTTCCTTTTTGTTTTACTGAAACAGACTTTTAAGTTTTTGATTTGTAGTCTTTGAACCTGTTCTAATTAACTTTTTCCTGTTCCTATCAACATTCTGACCTTTTTTTTTTAAAATTTTTGTTTCTCTCCTTGAATTCTTTCCCTTGCACAAGAAACATGTCTGAGTCTCTTCATATTAAAAAAATAACTCAGCACAAGCCAACCCCTACTTCAGAGGTTTCTATTCACCAGATTAATGTCCTAACCCTTGACCTCCTTCCATGTGCTCCCACTCCTCGCTCCCCCTATTTGTATGCTTTGTACACTTATCTTAACTTCCTGTCTTCTAATGCCTTTCTGGAACTGCTCACTTCTGGTTTCTGTCTTTTGCACTGAAATTTATGTCACTAATGTTCCACTTGACTTCTTCCTGGAGGAATTCCAGTCTAATCCTTTATTCTCCTCCACTCCATCTGTCATCTCTCTGTGATGTTATGTTATAGTCTTCACTAAATTTTGTTGTTCTTAGACATTTGTCATTTTGTCCTTGTTGATTGTTTCTCTTTACAGATTCAATTTTTTATTGGGTGGTCTTCCTCTCCCCCTTCTCTTTCTCTATGTAGGTGTGTGTTTAGA
The DNA here is from genome assembly GCA_013397095.1 of Sterrhoptilus dennistouni. Taxonomy (NCBI): domain Eukaryota; kingdom Metazoa; phylum Chordata; class Aves; order Passeriformes; family Zosteropidae; genus Sterrhoptilus; species Sterrhoptilus dennistouni. The sequence goes on from VWZU01000762.1 coordinate 914,812, forward strand.
TCTCTCAGGAATCCATCCTCAGCTTTGCATCCTCCTCCGCACCTTATTTCAGATAATTTAGCCATGAGCATGACCTTTATGAAGGCACCACTGGTTTAACTTTTAGTGATTTTCCCCCAGTCAAGTTAAACCCTGCTTAGCTCAGAAAATTTGCTTGGTCTTCAGTGGTCACCTGAGTATAATCATGTCAGAATCTTCTTTCCTTTTCTTTCCTGATGTGCTCTTTTTGCTCTATGTGACTCTGAGAGCTGACAGTTCCTGTTTGGTCATGTAGCCATAAATCAGATCGAGGTCTGGCTCACCTCAGCACCATGACTGTTATGATCTCATCTGTCTGGCTGACGTTAATACTTACAGCTTTCCTTCACTTGATTACTGGTGTTAATATCATTGCTTATCACTCTGCCTACATCACTTGCTATTTCAGGTCTATTTACTCATCTTCCTAAATACAAACTTCTTGTCTTTCTTTTAACAGCTTTGCAACTTGCCTTGTCCTTTCCCTTCCGAGAGAGAGATTTTACCACAAGGTTGAATCTTGTGTTTGCTTTATTGGCACTATAGTATCAATTTTCATTTCCCAATTGCTATTCATCTTACAGTCATTAGTGAACTTTCTTTTAAAGCACCCAATCTTTGAAGATCCTCATAAAAACTCTTTCTATAGTCTATAAAGTGAATTATAACCTGTTAATGACTTGGCAGATGTGCTAGTTGTGTTCATCTTATTACACTTGGGTTGCTAAGTACCCTTAACCCATGGCTATTTATTGTTTGTATTCCCAGCTGTTACATCTCCTTTAAGTGATGTGATTATTGAAATATTAATAAGTAATTTTTTGACAAGCACATCATGCATGTATTTGCATCATGTATGTCAGTGGAGCCCATAGGCATTATTTTTCCTTCTCCATATATGCATACACATATGTTTTTAATTACAATGATAGTCAAAGAGAAAGTAGGCAGAACTTGCAGGAGGAAGAATGCTTGTACAAGTAAATACAGATCAGCAGGTTATTATTATTTTTTAATACCTACATTAAGATTGTGCTTGAAGAGGAAGAGCCTTTTGCACTAAGTCTGAAAGAGTGTTTAATACTGAAACAGACTCCACAGTGAAGTAGTGGAGTCACTGTTCTTGGAAGTGTTCAAAAAATGAGAGAGCATTAAAAAACTTCTTATATAGTTAAGTGGGTATGGTGGCTTCAAATGGTTTCAAATTCCTGACTAGATATATGGTGCTGTCTGAAGTTGTAAGGTATACAAATCTCTCCTTATGAAATGCACTGTCATGATCATTTTCCCAATATATTTTGAATGAGTCTTCAATATGAAAATTTTCCTTACAGTGCAGTGTTTCATTGCCTGGGCAGAAATGATGCACAAGTGACTTGGCATTTGAAATCTGTTTATTTGTCCTGTTATTTCTCAGAATACGTTATCAATTTCATTATCTCACTTCTCTTCTGCCTTTCCCTTCCCTGTCCAAACTGTTTCTGTACCGTTCCCTGCTTTTCTTAATGACTGTGTGAATTAACTAGACCACCTGAGCTTTCAGATAGCTGATAGTATTGTAAGTGGCTTGGAGGATCTAATTATTTTTTTATCTTCTTGTGAACAGAGTGGCTCCTAGATCTTTTCTCTATCATTACCCTTCCTGGTCACCATGGCTTACTGGTGATCTGAGACAGACGAAGAGGGAAAGCAAAGATAATCAGAATATTATTGTCTTACTATGAGATGAAAAGTTTCTCCTTTCTTATGCTCTGGCTGTACAGACAGTGCAAAAGGTCTCTTCATTTCCGTGGTGGCAGCTGTTCATTTGCATGCAGCAGAATATTTCTTGGTGATACAGATCTGTGTTTTTCAGTCACATCAATTATAGTTGCCTTGATAAAAAATTCACTCATGACAACAAAATCACACAGATCTACCTAAATCTTTGGACAGCAGAAATACTGGGTCTTCAGTTCTAGATTTTCTGCTGAAGTTACTCCCTGAAAATATAAATGACTTTGGAACTCTTCAGACTAAACCCTACAGGTTTTGATCAGGAAGACCTGTCAGTTTTATTCAAGGAAGCTATTCACCAGTTTCAGTTAAAAAAAAAAGCCAAATAAACCAAGCACAAACTTCTTTTCTGGAGGACAACAGGTCATATAGAAGTCAACTCTGGAGGAATCCCCTTTAAACTTTGGGCTTGTAACAGAAAATTTTATGGTATTGGATTTTTTTTTCCCTGAAAATGAATGACAAAATGGCCATACTGTTTTTAACACTTCAGTTGGATTTGGCTCAGCCAGGCTACCTCCACTGCTAGAAGGGCAACAATGTCACTAGTGCTGGCAAAATTCTGTGGAAGGTCAGCATGAGAAACCTTCCTGCTACCTTCATTAATTCTTGTACTGTGTTTGAAGAAAGTGTTTGTCAAATACAATTGAAAGGGATTTGAGAAGCAGAAGAATTGCTGAACATTATATTGGTGTTTCATAGGGAGTGATATAGTTTATTATTGATCTTGCTAGCTTATGATGTCAAAAAAGGTGGTTTTGAAATGTGATTGGCATGTATTTGCATCTAAAAGATGCAGTTGCCAAACAATACAATTTTTGTGGCAGGCTGTAAAAGGAGAGAAAAATCTCCTCTCTCCTATGTTGTAGTTGTTGTCAAAATGGGTTCTGGTAAGTTGGTCACGACCCTTTCTCTTTTTTGCACTTGCTATTTCCACATGAGTAGCTGCTTCAAGAAGATTGATCTCTATGATTCCTCTCTGTGACTCTACTTTGAGGTAAAAAAATTGGAAAACATGTCATAATTTCTGACGCTGAGAGGAGACCCTTTAAGATGGGAAGTGTATCCAACTTAAAACCAAATACATCTTACTGCTGATTAAGAAACTAGCAATTACATACTTTTCCCCTAAAATCCAGTGGGGTAAAATCTGCATGTTCAGATTCTAACTGCACCTAAATAGGGCTGTTATCCTGGATCTGTCCTCTCCTGGCACAAGAGAGGCCAGACAAGCTAAAATTAAATCTCATTTGGGCTTTGGATAAAGTATTCGCATCCATCTTCTTGCTGTTAGACTTCTCTGTAGTAGTTGACATAGCCATTCCTATGAAGTGAGTAAAAGAGGATTTCAGGGACTGCACCAGAAAGACACAAGACATTGAAATAATAACCACAGAAGAGAAAACAACCATCTATGCTGTTCTCTCCTCTAGAACTTCTAAGTATTTTTCAGTGTAGTAAAAAAGTATGAAGTAAAAGGAATAAAACCTCAGTCATACAGATGTTACCCTTCTTCTACATCTACATGGCAGCAAGAAGTACTGTCTTTTATTTAGTCAGACATCTGGCTGAAACTAGCAATTGAATAAAGATTAGCTTGCAAATTTGGCAGAAGTGATAGGCTAGAAGGAAAGGCAGAAGTTTTGAGACTCTTAACATTACTAAAATATTCAAAGAAACACAATAACCTAAGTGCTTTGTTCAGGTTTTGTAAGGTGTTTGCATCACTTAGGCAGTCCTGGTAATTTTACTCCAAGACATAGAAAATATGGTAAGCTCAGCTGCAATTAATTGCAGGTGCTTTAAAACAGGTACCAGAATTCAGAAAGAATTTAACAGTTCATTACTTGATTATTATATTGAGTGCTCTAACAGGTTTATCGAGCATTTTAATTGGGAAAGTTTTTTGGTCCATGTTCTATTGCAATTGTCCCCATCCTCCCCCCCATTAGACAGACTAAGTGGGGCAGCTGGCCATTGCAACAAGTTAAGCTACTATTTTGCCTTGAATTCTTGTTTAATCTTTTCAAATAGAAATGTTGTCTTCAGTTGTATAGGTGTATGGATAATAGATACAGAGTGTATCATGTTTGCCTTGCAAATGGAAGGAATATATTGTGTCTACCTAAAATGGCTTTGCTAAGAAAGAAGAATCAAATATGAAGGAAACATTTTTGTGAGCAGTCATTTATGCATCTTTTTATTGTCCATAATGATATATAACAAGCACAGGATGCTTCAATGTAGATAAACACAGGAATTACAAGTATTACTGAGATTTATATCTGTGTAAAACTACTTTATTTTTTTTTTCTGCCTGTGTTTTGTTTTATTTATAACAGTACTTTGTGCTTAGTGTTAATGTCTGAAATGATTATCTATGTTTGTATGTTACAGAAATTGCATTATAACATTAAATATGTGTTCAGTCTCAGGCCAGTTGCGAATCAGTTCTTTGAAGCCAGTGCTGATTAGTGCAATTTTTAGCAGCATTGCAGAACATGAAGTTTCATTATTGAGTCATGCTAAACATTATCTTGGCTTTTGCTATAAAAATAGAAAAGAGGAAAAAAAGAAGACAGAGAAGGATGCTTTTATGCATATGACATGCAGCCCTGGGGAAGATGCAAATCTGGGATGAAAACTAATTGCTTTTTACTTTGTTGCATAGCCTGAACTATGTGGAGCAGAGCTGACCAAAAGGAAAGCTGTGCTTTATGTTAACCAGTAGTGATTACTCCAGAAAGCTGCCATAAAAGCAGTACCATTAAAGGAACACGTGAAAAATGATCCTTCAGACCTTACAGAAAAGACCTTATTGCATTATAAATGTGTTTTGATGGGTCTTTTTTGATAGGTGGATAGAGGGGAAAAGGATGATATAATGTAGCTAGTGGAATGGAAAAGCAATTATATTTCATCCGAAAGATAAAATTCTCTGTTCTTTCCACCTCAGAAGATTGCTAAATATGGTTATATTATTATAAGCAATTAAACATGATAATATTAAGAAAAGGTAGTTTTTTTAAAACCCTATCTTCAGAAAGAGAAAAGAATTGTAGCGTCTAAATTGTGGGCATACACATTGTGCACTAAATCAGTTTTGTGTGAGCCTGTCTGCTCAAGGACAGTTTAAAGGACAAGACTGAACATGGGAGTCACCAGTGATTTTCCTCCTACAGCAGGGAGGCAGGCATCTACATCTAACAGCTTTTTAGCCATTTAGGTTAATTGTCTTTGCAAAATATTTCTAATATGCACTTGGTAGCTCTTGAGTTCAAATAACTTAGTGTTCCATATCTTTACTAATACCATCTTTATGAAATGTTAACCTGAGCTCAACCTAAATGGCCTTAAAATACAAATACTCTGTAATGGATCTGTAAAATGAATACAACACAAAACAGTAATGTTGGAACTGAGAAGGTAATTGTGTGTGTGGTGTTTGCAAACGTGTTTAGTATTTCATTACAGGCCATTGGAAAGGTAAATACACAAGTTTTATAACACTAACCTTATGATAATATGTATAAACCAAAATTAACATGTTAGAGTTCCAGCTTTTAAGCATATGTAATTATTGATCATATAAAATAAATGAAATAGTTATATGTTTGTCATGGTTTAACCCCAGCCAGCAGCCAAGCCCCACACAGCTGCTTGCTCACTCCCACACCAGTGAGATGGGGGAGAAAACCAGGAGGGTAGAAGTGAGAGAACTCATGGATTGATGTACATACAGTTTAATTGGGAAAGCAAAAGCCACCCACACAAGCAAAACAAAACAAGGAATTCATTTTCCCTGCTTCCCGTGGGCAGGCAGGTGTTCAGCCATCTCCAGGAGAGCAGGGCCCCATCACAGGTCACGGTGACTTGGGAAAACAAACAGTCACTCCAGATGCCTTCCCCCTTTCCTCCTTCCTTCCCCACTTCATATACTGACCACGATGTCCTGTGATCTGAAGTGTCCCTTTGGCCAGCTGGGGTCACCTGTCCCAGCTGTGTCTCCCAGGCACCCCCAGCCCCCTCTCTCTCCAGTGTGGCCATCAAGGAGCACAAAGGGCCTTGGCTCAGGGTAAGCTCTGCTCAGCAATAACAAAACATCTCTGTATTATCAACCCCGTGTTCAGCACAAATCCAAACACAGCCCCCTCCCTACCAGCCACTGTGCGGAAAGTTAACTCTACCCCAGCCAAAACCAGCACAACATTACAGCTTTCTATCATTTATAGGAAGGCAGTATTTCATGTTTTATGCTGACAGGTGTTCCTGAGTTCCAGATGGCATTTCAGTATTATGTAGGTTGTCTAATCATCAATAAGGGGCTTATATGGAGAAGCAATTAATACCATGATTATTTTCCTTATGAGTCAGCAGGTGTGTCATATGCATAATTTCTGGTGTGTGAAAAATCAAAATGGCTTCTGCTCTGTTATATATTTTACAGAAAGAAAGATGCTGAAAAAAAGATTCTTTATGGTTATGTTGGTATGATTTATGCTGTGAGTATATTAAGAATGTAATTAAAAAGGGAGAGGATTTGACTGAGAGGCTTAAAAACTGTGAAAAAAAAAAAAGTGGAATACTAATACTCTTTGTAGCTGGTTTTTGCATTGTGTTTCAAAGGGAGACAGTCATCCAGTTTATTGAAAACACTCAACAAATACCAGAACAGAAAATAAAAGCCAGGTATGAAGAAAATTAGATAAAAAGAAGGATCAAAAAAATTTCTAGTTTTTCATTTAAAATAAAAATTTTTGTCTTATCCATTTTTACTTGTCTGCTCAAAATATATTAGGTACAGATATCATACTAGTGGATCAATCAACCTAACCGAGAGAAAGACAGTGAGACTACTCTTTCCAAGTATTTAATACTTCCCTCTTGTCCTAATTTCCTGTTTCCTAATGTATATTTATTGTTATACTAATATTTCATTTACTGTAGTGATCAACAGAGATGATCTTTAGTAAATGTTTGCCCTGTGTTCAAGTAGTTTTTATGATGTATGCAACACTGTCTTTTAAGAGAATATAATGATTTCCCCCTTGTAGTAAATACATATAATACCTATATAGATAACTTCAAATCAAATATTGTCACCTGGACTTCAGTCTACCTTGTTGTCATCCAGAAGATGTGGAATATGTCCTGATTCCATCATCTGGAAACACACTGAAGTTCTACAAGGGTATGTGTTTACGTTAGCACATACATATTTAAAGAGGTGTGTCATGTGCCTTTGCACAGATCCACCTTTGAAAGCAGTTAACTTCCTTTTTCTCTCCACCCAGTTGTCTACAATGTGATTAAAGCATAGGCAGTTTATAAGAGCTCTAACTAAAAGACACAAAACCAGCTGTCATAAAATGATGCTTCTCAGCTTTTCTAAAAGTGTATTTTTTCATCAGGTAAGTTGTTCCGAGATGTGGAAAGGCAGTGCACGCTTCTGGGAGGTGGCAGGTTAAGGATCAACCTCTTTGCAACCTGTTACGAGTTGTAGTTAGGGCTGTATCAAAGCTAAAGAGGGTCACTTTGGGAAGCTTTCCAGGAGGTCGTTTTTGTATTTTAATATCCTGACATTTATTGGAATATCCTGGTTGGTGAGCTTTATCAATACGTAGGTGGAAAGGGCATTTAAGGCATTTGGTTTTGGTTTCTAAGTCATGGGCCTTTTTATTCCTTCTAACCAATACACTTAAAATTCCTGGCAACAACTGTAGTCTCACTTTATACTCTGATATGCAGGTTGTTTATCTAAGGGTTGAAAATCCATACTCTAGGACTCATGGTGACCTTCTTCCTTTGTGACTACTTACCAAAAAGTAATGTCTTTCTAGATGGTTTATTTCCCTTTATTTTGTTCATCTTCAAGTACATATTTTCAGTGCAATGTGCTTGCAATGTAAAGCATGCAGAAGATGAATCTGCTGTCTGCTTTTCTGTACTTGCCACTGTGTTTGAACTTGTAGTATGAAGAGACAAATATAGTAACAACTGTGTTTATAAGACTTTCATGAAGTAGATTTTTTTTCTGTGAAATAAGTGCAGCTGCTGCTGCTGCATTGTGAAGGTCATTCCAGCATTCATTTGGAAAATGTAAGAGATTAAAAAAGTCATGGACTGAGTAGAGTTGCTGGGCCCTAGCCTCTAAGGATCTTGTGGTTTCCATGTAAAAAGCTTTGGCTTTTTCTTGCTATTTTATCTCAGATACATTATTTCTTCTACTGTCTGTTTGCTGGTATTTTATTACTGTAGGGAAATAAATTTTAGATCAGCTATTGTGTGGTGACTATGTAAAACTGTAAGATATTATGAAAAGGAGAGTGAAATGTAAGATTGTTTATGACAAGTTTATTGCACTCTGATTATAGCTTCACTGAAATGTAATTCCACCGGCTTCTCCAGAATAGCTCTTAAATTAGGGTGGGAGAAAAAAACCCAGTACATTTATTCTTATGTATCTTTGTCAAAGTTGTGCAATGTAAAATTATTGCAAAATATTAATATACATTGGTTTGGTGTTAAAAAAAAGGAAGTTTATGCATTAATGTTTTTTATCAATTTGTTATTTCCTATTATTATCTATTCACCTGGGTAAAAATTCTTGAATTGAATGACTTGGCACTTCTGTAGTGCCCTACAGCTCTGAAATGCTGTGTGAAAATATATTTTGGCACAGAGCAGCCCAGTGAGGAAGGTAGATGAGTAAGTATTATTATCCCTATTTTACAGATGGGGAAGCTGAGGCACAGAGATTAAGTGACTTTTCCAAGGCCACACAGCAAGTCAGTGGCAGATCCAGGATTAGCACTCGGGGACTTCCTGGATCCCTCTTCCGTGCTTTAAGCAGTAGACCACAGTGTTCACTGGACTCAGCAAGCAACTCATTGCAGTAATGGACAGTTCCAAGGACTTGCACATGGTCAGTGTGTCCACACATTTGTTTGCAGACTGCTGCAGTATGTCTGTATGGTTTCACTACTCCAGTCGTTGCAGATTTGTGCCCTTTGTAAACTCTTGTACCTTGTACTCTTGTACTCATTTTCAAAGGTGTAAAAGGAAGAAGTGGTAGAATTCTGACATAAATGTGGCATGACAATGAAGAGCATTTAGTTTTCATGGCTTATTCTGAACTCGCTTTAACAGAAGGGCCAAATTGTAGTGGATTCATGGCTTTGAGGATATTAGTGTGGAGTTTGGTTGGCATAAATTCTGTCTTCCATGACTGTATTAGGGTTAGTCTTGCCTATACTTTCAGTTTCAAACTCTCATTTATTGCATCACTTAAAAATAATAAATTTGCATTTTCACTGAAATTGTAATAAAAACCAGAGGATTACTAATTGCAGTTAGGTTTCCAGTCTCCATTCAGGAGAAAGTGGAGTGGGATCTGTTTTTGCTTGTATTGCAATAGTCCTCAGTGCCCAGTGAGTTTAAGCACTAAACTATAAGTGGACCTTTGTCTCACCTCTCCCCCCCTCCAAAGGGGCAGTACAGGAATCACAGAAATTACTTGCAGAGTAAATGCAGTTATAGCTCATGTACTGGTAAGTGTGAGGTGGCTTTCATGCTGCTCCCTGGGAAGTCAGCATGTTCAGTGCAAGGCCTGTTTAATTGGACTTTGCTCAGAGTTTGACAAGTGAATTGCTAACAACACAGTACTCCCAATTAAGCTGTTTTTCCCTGTAATATTAATGGAATAAACCCACTTCTGAGAATGAGGCAGGGCTGAGACTTGCTGTGATATTACAGGAAGAGGAGGCAGAGAAGTAAAAGACTGCCAGAAGCTGTAAATTGAACACATGGGAAAGGAGAAGTCAAAGTGTATGAGCATATTTTGATAAATATTAATGAATTAATTTGTATTTAATTTACTTAGATAATCTGTAAAGGCTTTAAACTGTCCAGAAATTTAGTATATTCCCCACTGTAAATTTTCCCTAACAGTGCTTCCTTTCTGATATGAATGTCTTATTCTAAAATAGTGTTATTTATGATATGGCTCTAATACTTGGCCTTTGACATCCTGCCTAATCACTCACCCAGGGGCATGGCATTGTTATGTCTTCCTACTTTAAAATGGATTCATTTTAATAAAATGATCAAATGGTTTGTGCAAAGTTATATTTTCCTGGTACATCTTAATGGGTTATTAGTGAATTCTAAATTATTAAAAGACAAAACAGTTTCAATAGAAGCCCATTTCTCATTGTCATATCTTAGTTATGTACTATTATCTGTGGGAAAGCTCTAATAAAGACATTTTAACACTTGGTCTTTCTTTCTTTAACAGCCCAGATGCTTGATGCTGACACATTTGTAGGATTTTTCTATGTAAGATAGCTACAGCATGACAGCTATTTTTAAAAAAGAAAGGAGCCTGAAACAAAAACTCACATCCAGAATGCACCACACACAGATATAAGTGAATCTTTTTGTCTGGGGCACCTGACCTTTAAGGAGAGGTGTTCAAAGACTTTAATTTCTTATTATATTCCATTGCTTTCTATACATAGATGTATTTTTATCATGTAACACTGGTATTTAAATCCCCTTGCTTCAGACTTACCTTAAGATACCAATTTACATATTGAAATCAAGTAGTTTTAGTTCTAATATCACTTACTAAAACCCCTCTACTAATAACAAGTAAATATATTAATTGATACTTTTGTATAATGCAAATTTGTAAAAAATAATTTAATGGAAACCACTCTTCCATATTGTGAAATATAGACTGTATTTAGCAGCTGGATTTTTTCACAAGGGATGTCGAACTCATAATGAACCAAATACTCATTTTAGCATAGCAGCTAGTGTCTTGTTGCTGAACTCCCAAAAGATTTTTCTGTTCAGAGAAATGAGTTGGTTTTCTTTTCTTCATGTCAGAAATGGCAAAATCACTAATTTCTGTACCTTCCCTACCCTGAGTACAATACACTAATTGATCCCATACTACATTTATAGTGCAGTACAAAGTACAGTTAAAATGCACGAGGATAAAATTAAACATGAAATATATGTTCCTGAGGAAGAATAGCTTTTCTGTTTTCTCCCTATTAGTGTGTGCTGCCTGCCTTTGTACTAAATTCAGCTTGGTGTTTGTAAAGAAAAGCAAAGGCTTTGCAATTCACTAGTAAGCGAAGGCAGTTGTTTTCATGATAATAGTTTTATTTCTTACCATATTGTCACTGAATATCATTGTATAGCTTTGCCAAAGTATAAGGAGTCTTAGTAATAATAATTAGGGAATTCTGCATGTAGCTTAAGATGCTGTCTAAAGACAAAAATGCATGTGCAACCCTTTTCTTAAGGTGTATGAGAATAAAGCTGCCTTGATCAGACATTTCTTCTCTCATCTCTTTCAGTGTCCCATTGGCTCAGGTTTTTCTTGGTTTCTGGTAACCAGGGAGGGTTTACTCATCATCTTGCACGTTTTACCAGGAGAAGTTTTGCATGTCAAAGTTAGCTGTAATCATACCTCAGTAAAAACTGATGCATAAGGAATGGATTTAATAAATAAAATTAAATTCTTAAACCCCTTTTTGTTCTTGAGTAGGAAAAGTTAATAATTAATATTAAAAAAATCTTTATTTTATAGTACTGTACAGTCTTGCCAATAGATTCCAAATGAAAAGTAGCTTATCTGTCCTTTTTTTCTGTTTTATAGAGAAATGATGAAGAGGCTGTTGTGGATAGAGGTGGAACTCGCTCCATTCTCAAGACACATTTTGAAAAGGAAGATCTAGAAGGTGAGGGATGATTTTTCTGTGCTTTATGTTGTCACTTTCTTCTGAAATGTAATTCCAATATGAAAACTATTGATTTGAACAGAGATGTGAAGAGACAAGAGTAGAATCTCATCATTTATTTTAGAAAGAGAAATACTGTTTTCTTCAGAAACAGATGATGGTGGAAGGTATTTGCTAGTTATTGGAGATCTATGGCCAAGTCCTGTGAATATGTATGTGTGACTTTAGAGAAGTCTTTTAAGGTTTCAAATATACAAATGCAAGCTGATTTAGTACCTATAATGGCTTCTACATTTGCATTACAATCCTCATGTAGTTGCCTAGCCACCTCTTTAGCTGAACAAAAGCCTTCTGGAGCGTCACAGATTGGATACATAATTGCTGATATCCGCTGCAGAAACCGCCTAACCTAAACATGTAGAAGAAAGTGAGAAATTGTGAGAACTGTTTAGATATTGGTCTAATGAGTCAGTTGCATTTCTGTTTGTTTAGTGTATCCCAAACTTTGGTTACTACTGTACTTGAGCTCTTGTATTGAGTTGTTTGGGCCCCCAAGTCACAGTAATAATAAAAATGAGTTTCTGTTGCACATATGATGTTGCTATCCTGAGACTGGAACTAGCTGATTTTGTGAGCTTCTTGCAATGCAACATGGAGGCTCCTGTCTTTGTCACACACATCCACATGAGCTAGCCCAAAAGAAATACTAAGATCAAAATGCTGCATCTGAAAATTTCCCCACTTCAGGTCTAAAGCAAAATGTCTCCATCTGTGCAGGAACTTGAGCTTTCTAAATGCCTACCATTGATTTCTCTATAATATTCTTTTCTTTTTTTCTCTGTCTGTATGAACTTCATGTTCTCTGATACATGTTGGTCATATTGATGGTTTCATTGAAATACCAATGTCACACAAGAACTCTATGCTACTGCTTCCCTCAGCAGTGCCTCCTCAAAAAACAGATGTAGCTGCATTTGAGAGGGTCCTGGCTGTGTCTGTGTGAGGTTGTCTCTCCCAGAAGGATGTTAGATGTTGTGCAGTGGGCACATTGACGGCTTGCTACTCAGTCTGGGGGAAGTCTGGGTGTGTGCAAGGATAGATCTCAGGTAAGATGCTCCAGGCTGGCATTTAGAGTTTTGGTATCTCCAGGGGTAAGAGTACCAGTGGGTCAGGCTGGCAATGACAGTTTTAGGCTTCAGCACAAAACTTCCTATTTTGAATCTCACGTTTCATCTGTGGTTTTCAGTCCCTTGATCCCATCCCTGATCAAAGAGAAACCACTGTATCTGGTGTCCTTAGAGAAACACCCAATAAAAGAGTGGGAGCTCCCTGTCTCCCTTTCTTCATGGTACTGACTCAAGGAGATTTTGTGGGGTGAGTCTACCCACAAAAATATCCTTTACTGAGTCATTTTATTGATGATGGTAAGGTGGCATTTTAAAAATGGACAGTTTCTGGGGAATGACATCTTTAAGCTCAGTCACATGAGTAGACTCAAGCATTAAGGTTGTCAGAATTACTGTGAAGTTCCACATGTGACTGCATGGAATGTAATTTAAGAACTCTATTTAATTATTTTTTCCCTACCATCCTGTATGTGTAGGATTGCTCCTGTGAAATATCAGTGAAAATATTATTTCAAAGATCTGCTCTTAGGATGTTATCAATAGAAAATGGAATATGGCAGTGACACTCCTACAATCTTTCTATCAATTTAAATTGAATTAAATTTAGAATATTGAAAAATTCTGCAGTTAGCAAATAAATCTGCTTTTATTAAAAATAAAATCTTATTGTTTCAAAATGTTCTAAGAAAACAGTTTTTCAGTGTAGAACCAATCCTTCATAATGCAGTTAGCTTTCTCAGAAAAATGTCATGCCCACTCTAAGTTCAGATCAGTTTGTCTTTAAATGCATAATCACTACCTTCAAAAATACCAAGTGATATAATAAATTTTGAAGAAATTTCAAATTTTAATATCCAATTGCTGTTAATAGCATGTCCATTTATTTTGCAGTACATCTAGGCACTTCTCCCCCTGGAAACAGTCAGTGTGACTCACAAATGTCTGTCTTATTCATTGTACATTGTGTTGGGTTCTGCTGAAAAATGTACTTTTTTCCTAATGACATAACAACTATGAAATATGAAATTAAATAACGAGGTGCTAATTCCATACCTTAGAAAAATAATATTATCAGACTATTAATGTGTATTATGTAATCATCCTTTTGACAGACATTTAATTTGCTTTATGTTTTAAAAATGTAAATAGCTAGTTACTGAATATTCTAGGGAAGATTAGCTTTGCCAGGGTTTAAGTTTCAATGTCACCATGTCAGCAACATTTCAAAAATTGAAATTCATATGAAGAAATACAGGTTTAAATCTGAACATCAGTATTCAATTTCTTCTTATTAAATCTTATAATTGTAAGTATTTTGTCTTTCTTTTTTTTTTTTTTAATTTTACACTGTCAACATTTGAATTTCAGAAATACTGATTTAAATGTGTACTAAAATTTCCATCTGAAATTTCAAAGTCTAGCAAATATTTGTACTTGCATATTTTAGGCAGTCCTTGTGCAAGTATATTGCAAGTACATTTCATGTTGAAAGCATGAAGATATGGTGATTAATCCTTCCTCGAAGAACAAACACAAGAATAGATTTTTGCCTCATTCTCTCTAGATCTGTGTTTTCTTTCCCTGAGCAGTGTAGTAAAAGTTTGGGAACATAGGACAGGAACTGCAGTACTTATGGGAACAGAAGAGATTTGGTGCTGATCTTAGTGCCAGTAATGATACTTGCAGTAAGTACTTCAAATTGTATCTTTTTACTAAAGTTTTGTAGTGCTTCAGATGTGAATTGTTTTCAGAGCTTTGGCATTCAGATTTTCAGCATGAATTATTTTTCTACATGATTAATTTTTTGTGAGCTGTAAGGTCAGGATCAGTCACTAATATTGAAGACGTCATTTGTCTGACTGTTGCATTAATGGAGGGACCTAGAAAGCATTTCTAAAAGCAAAAAAGAAGATTATCTTCTCTGGTTATAATCACCTGTTTTGCACATTATCTTTCAATGTGTGTCCAGACAAAAATACTGCTGAAGTAAATATGCTGTCATTTTTGTCAGTGGTGGAATTCCTAAACAAGAATTGGCCACTGATTCTGGATGCTCAAGTGTTTAGTTGCAAAAGAACAGGTTGTACATGTACCTGTACTGAGGGCAGCTAGGCAGGTTTTCGTGGACAGATGTGCACATCAACAGTTACCCTCAGCTTGTTTCATGGGGCTGTCCCTGGCTAGCTGCCATTGCTTCAATGCATGGTCAGTAATAACAGTTTTCTGATCAAATGGATATATCTACTGTTTATCTCATAGGTCCAAACCACTGGGATTGCTCTGTGCTGGAGATCTCAGTTCCTGTCAGGTCACATGCTGAGTCTTCTGGACTATGTAGATATGCAATGGGATTGGCATTAAATACACTCTGGCCAAGGTCTTTTCCTTATGCCCACCCTGTTAGCTGAGGGGCAAGTGGCCATTCCAAGCCTGTCCTTGCTGGAGATGGTCAGCTGCCGATTGAGGGTTTTTGTGAGAGTATTTCAGAACTGCTCTGGGCATTACTGTGGCCTGGTTTGAGAAGCAGCTTCAACAGGGAGATGGGCGGAGATCAGATAGTTAAGTGAAGGTCCAAGCATGATTCAGGGATGATTTCTGGCTCAGTTGGAAAAAATTGCAAAATGATGCTTGATTCAGAGAAGTCAAGATTTTGCTTAAGCTTTTCAAGTTTCATTCATTTAATCTGCCTAAGTGGCGTGGGGAAATTTGCCTCAGGGGAAATCAAGTTTGCCATGTTTCATATCTCTCAGGACACTGTATCCAATATATGCATTGCAGTACATCAGAATATGCCTCCTGACACTTTTGACAAAATTCAGATTGCGTGGATTGCTTACTGTAAGTTACAAAAAACCTTCAAGCTTAACTAGAGTATAAATATCAGTAGCACAACACAGATTGATGCAGAAGCTGAGGCTGTAAACTTAATAAACCAAAGGTTAATTTTAAATCTAGTAGTGATATTTTGTAATTAACAACCTGCACAAAGGATAATTTTGGTAGTAGATATCCTGCTAAGCAAAAAAGGTGAAATTCCAAAGTTTTAAATTGTTTTTTGAAAATAACAGTTTCAGCTCTTTTTTCTTTTTAGATTTGTTCTAGCTTGTGACATAATTTAAAAATTATTTAAATGAAATTTTGATTATATACTGTTAGAGTTAATATATGAAAAACCTCATTGAGATTAGATGCTAATCTCCATATATTATTACTTAGTAGAAATTTGAGTGGCTATAGTTTTTTAAGTACCCTTTTATTCTCAGAGACTGGATGTTTTTTTGTAGAAATAACATCATAGTACACCTGTCTGCCACTGGCATTATTTACCTGAAAACTAATAGGACCTAGCAGCTCATAGTACTGAAAGAATATAAATTTTATTAACTTGGCCTTGATTCACCTGTGCCTCAGTGTAGAAGCAAGTGGGACACCGGCTCTGCTTTGTCAGACAGGAGCATCAACCAAGATTTCCCTTCCCTTTGGCTCCCAGGATGTTACAGCCTACTGCAAATAATTTGTTACCATGTCAGTACAGATCCCCTGCTCCAAGCTTCCTTGCCTGTGCTTCCCTTGTGTGCCCTGCTCATCTCATCTCATCCTGACATTCACTCTGACCTCGCTTGTGCTCCTTGCAGCAATGTGTGCTGCCCTTAGATGGGAACAATATAAGCTGTGGAAGCAGAGTTGTAGAATGATTTGGCTTAGTCTGTACCTCAAAGGGGCTCTTTCATTTTGTTGCCTACTGTTACATACATACTTACCATCTGTGATTCCTAAGGCACATGTTCCTGTAGTACCTCTCATCTAGTTTTGTTTTCTTTTTTGCTTTGATCCCTTTGCATGGGTCTCTTGTCCCTTCTCAGCAGTTTCTAATATTTTCAAATGCTTCACTTTGTGAAATCCCATATGAAACTGATGTAAACCAATTTGCTGTTATTGTGAAAGATGCTGAATTGCAGCATCAAAAACTTTCCTTTTTTAACATGCAGTTGTACTAGTACTGAGGTTGCTTTTTTTTTTTTTTNTTTGGCTTGTTACTAATTTAGAAATATAGGTCAAATTCTTCCCTCCAATAACCACAGCTTCACTCTCCATCAGTGGAAAGAGTTGCGTATCTGAGCAGGTCCTTTTATATTCCTTGTCTCCTGGCTTTTTTTCTTTTGTTTGGCAAGGTCCTGATCTCGTGATAGAACCGTACATACAACACCTCTGGATTCCTCTGGAGTAATGTAGGAAATTTGGAACATAAGTACTGGTGAAAAAGACTTTTTAGCCCACTTAGAACCTGGAAAAATCTTTTGTTAAAAGGCAAGATTTTTTGGGGAGGGCAGTGAATGCTCAAGGCTCTTTAAAAGGTCCTTAACTTTAATGACGTCAGTGAGATGCACTTATCCTCCATATTCAATGTGTCCTTAATGTTATCTTGGGTCAGGGATATGGTTTTTATTTTTTTCTATATAATTTCTGTTGTAATCTACCTTAGAATATAAATTACATGCATAATTAAAAAAAAATTAAGGTTTTCTTGTCACTTCCTCCAAATTATGGCACAGCAAAATGGTGAACAATGGGCTATGGGCAAACCATAACCACAAGCAGCAATGTAAACTGTTGATTTAGGAAGGATTGCTTTTGTCCTTTCTGCTTTTTCTCCAGCTCTGCCTCCCTGCTGCACTACAATAATGAATCATGAGTCATGTACTCTCTACTCCTACACAATTCACCATAATCACTTTCTTTCCTGTAAGGAAAAAGGCAAATTTTTAACCCTATATGGACATACAGTTTTCTATCTCTACCTTACTGTTCATTTTTGAGAGGATGAAAAGTTGCATGTGGTTCAGATCTAGCTGTCAGTGCATAGGAGAGGCTTCAAGGCACTGAGTGTTTTCCGGAGGAGGGAGAAACCCCTCTGGTCCTGCTGAGGTCAGCAGTCAGCTGAGGCTTGGCTTGAACTACTGGCAAGGTATTCTCTCTCAAGGCATCTTGCCTTTGCAATGTGTTTCCTCAGTAGGTCACAGAAGCCTCCCTTTGCTCTTTCTGAAGGTTTTTCAAGACCCATCTGTTCCCCTCTCTGCCCCTTCCCTCCATGCTTGGGAGCAGGGCTCTGAAAGCCTTGGTGTCAGCAGGTGCCTCAGGCAGATTCAGATAATCCCAGGTGGAGGACAGCACAAGCACATGTACCCTGAGCATCTGGTGCTCATGGATGTTTAGATCCAGGACAGTCTTTTTTTTTTTACACAATTGCCACCAACTTGGCTGGTTCAGTAAGAAGCTCTTAAGTACCTACTTGAGTTCCATATTCCTGGTGTAACATGGAGACCTGAAAGAATTTCCATGCTGAGAGAGTCTCTTCTCCATGGCTTAATGTTGTGTTTAATTTATGTTACAATTTTAGACGTCAGAATTGGTTTAGATATCAGTGAGCCGTAGGATTTATCTGGTCTTCCTGTGTTTTTCTATTAACCTTACGTTAGCATCAGTAGTGTTTTATTGTAGAAAGACTACAATTTTGTTTGTGCAAAAACACACTCTGAACTCAAATGTTGATTTATTCTAGATGTGCTGCTAGGAAAGCGAAACATGAACACATGCATTAGTATTTTCAGTGTTAAGATTTAGGAGTAAATAATTTTTAAAAACAGACCCACTGAGTAAATACAGTAATACACAAAGATTATTTATAATGTGAAATCTTATTAAAGAAATGCAATGCACTGAATTGATCTGCTCTGCAATGACCTTTAGACAATGCTACACATCCACTGGTAAATTGTATAATGATTGTTTTTAATAAAACACTATTCTGAATCAAATCACATATAGCTGGGGAACAAAACCCAGAATATAAAGTTAGTTCAACTGTATGCATTTATAGCATAAGAAGCTTATGGTTTACCTTCAAAGCATTAAAACACTCCTTGAGTTAAAGTATTTAAGGATTCAGGAAATAATAATCCTTGTTATAAAACATTCTTTTTAATTTTTACAGGATTACATTAAATCCAAATTATATTGTAAAATATTTAAAAGGGGTCTTGTTAATTATAATTAATTTTGAGACAGATGGAAGTGCATATAAGCATATATGTGAAAAAATCAGGATCTCCCCTAAACTTTTGAAGAAAAGAAGTATTCTGCTGTAAGTGTATTGAGTTTGTGGAGGTATGAATTCATTGCCCTAGAAAAGACAGATATGAAACATACATTATTAATATGAATACGTCTTGCAGAGACATTTCTCAGAATAAAATCTGAGTAGAAGTGTTGTTTGGGGTTGCTGTGTTTCAAAGGAGAAATTATTCCTTATACTTAAATTTATTTTAAGAACTCAATAGCAAATTGATAATCCAAAAAAACAGGCTCAGAATAGCAAGCATTTTCTGCATATCCATTGAGAATGACTGAAGTAACATTTAGAAATGGTTTTCAGAACCTGGAATTTAAAACCAGAAGCTTATCCTACCTACCTATCTTATGCATTAAATACATGGAAAGAAAAAGAAATGTAGTGGGATTCCTAAAGCTCTGAAAACACATAACCCATTATAATTGATGGTGCTTGATGACTTAGGTACTTCTGGAAATCCCATTACAATTATTTGAGTGATGTGACATTTCAAGGGAAAATGGAGATGGAGAGAAAGGATTTGTAAATGTTTGCCTTAATTTAATGGAATTAAGATCTTTCTAATGGAATGCTAAGAGTACAGACTTTTTTGCCCCAGTGCCTCCCATTCTTCTGAAAATAATTTTAACACAGAAAACACACTCATTTGGTAGGGAGAGCAATCCGTTATGTTCACCTTTTAAGCCACGAGTCAGTTCTGTGTGAGAATGGTGGTTGGGTTGTACCTGATGTCAATGGTTTGTACCCCGATGTAACCTACAGTTGTTACTATTTCCCGTACTTTAGTGTCTTTGTAGCCTTGCCAAAAGAATGAGAAATTACGGTCTAATTGAGCTAGGTGCTGTGAAAATGTATGGCAGAGCAGAATTATTGTACAATATTTGAGCAGTATTCAGTCATTTTTAGTTGGTATCCTGATGAAGTAAATAATAAAAGACATAAAAGAGTTCTTAAAGATAAATGAAAGAAATGCCCATATACAATCAGTTATTATCTATACGGATATCCTGGATAGTGGGTATCCTGGTTGATCCTGACTTCATTCTATTAGAGATGCCCTTGCTTTTTAGAAATTTTAGTCAGTTTTTTCCGAGATCTGCCCTGCTTTGTCCATGTTTTACCTTGTAGTCTTGGTAATTTTAGAGAGCTCTCTGGAAACTCTTGTTTAATAATGCCTTGGACAATTTGTACAGCAAAATGTACATTACATTCTGGGCTCTAGTTCATGATACCTACCATGAAAAGGTTACTCAAAGTGAGGTAATACAGTAATTGGATTTCTTTTGTATTTCCTCTTTCTTTTTTTTGCTGCTTCTATCATTCATTGTCATTTTGTTAGCAATTTAGAATTCATTACTCTTTTGTTCCCAGATGGTCTCTTTTTTGCTCCACAGTTGTGATCTTTTAATAAACCAGAATTACTTAACTCTTAGATTTTTTGCTTTTTGCTCTATGATTTTTCTGTAGAAAACTATTGCTTTTCCCCTGTCAGTTTCTTTTCCTCTTATTTGTCTGAACCTTGTTACAAGCACCTACCTTCTTCCATGTGTTTATTGAAATTATGCCTAGGTAGGACTCTGCTGGTCTCAGTATGTTCATACAGAAAGAGTAAAATCCACTTTGTGTTTTCCTGATGTCTATTTCAGTTTCCAGGTTCCTGGTATTTTTTTCAGTGTGAACTGATTGTGTCTGTATAAGGAAAATTGCTGTGGCCTTCAGACACACACACATGAATGTTCTGGCACTGTATCCCAGTGTACTGAATAAAGAACAGTCTGGACTCAAGTACTGGTTTCTGCCCTAGAAATTAATTGAAATGTGAGTCTCAATCAGCACTTCCTGATGCAGGTACAATCTGATCATTGATGTGGGAGAAAACTAGGGTAAGCATGCCGACTTCTATCACAAAACAGCAGGAATGTACTAAATTACTAAATTAAAATAGCAATCTATTTGCAGCTCTGGAAATTACTTAAGTCTTAGGAAGGGTAAGATTCCTTTCAAAATGTTGTTTTGCTTTTTCTTCGCTCTGAGGAGGGGGACAAGGAAATGTAAAGTACTGAATTACTCATGTCCTTCAGTATCTCTGTAATGAATTCTTTTTATTTAATGCATTTTTCCTTGTGTCATGCGTTACTGACTGCAACACATTTGAAACACACAAAAGGCAGCAGTTCTCTTTAAACCATTTCTTGGTTTAAATGTAATAAGCAAGAAGAAAGAGGTATTAAATAAATAAATATTTTTCAACTCGTGGGCATTGTTTTAGGAGAATCTCCTGACTGTACAAGACTAGTATCTCAAAAATTGATGCCTCTGCTTTCTAGTCTCCTCTACATAGATAAAAGTTAAGGAAGTAACTAGTGTGGTGTCCAGAGTCTTTTCTCCAGCTTTGTTAGCTCTGCCTCTGCAGAGAATTCCTGTCAGGGATGAATTTCTTTGATGTTTTGTGACACATGCTGCCTTGCTGTGTTTGCTGTCTCCTCTGGAGTCTCCATGGGATTAGAGATCACGTGCTACCTTAGCTTAGTGTTCTTGACCTTTTTCAGATGATTGGCACTGCTGAATGATTACAGCAAAGCAGCATTTATCCATGAGCTGTTTTATGTTCATTTCAAGGAGAAAATAATGTTATTTGAGATGAGTAATCTGGACTATGTCTTTCTGCTGAGTAAATGTAGGAGACCTGCCTGTAGTGAGTCATGATTCCTTTCCCATTCTGGTTAGTGGTTCTTTCTGCACATTTCTGCTGTGCTTTCCCCTTCTAAATGCTTTACTGTGCTCTGATCCTGTTAGCCCACATAGCTAAGAGACCTAAATATTTTGGGCTTGATCAGCAACATAAAATTTGTCAGGCTTGAAGGCAGGAGGCATGCAATATGTATGTACCTTCTTATGTATTTAAAAGGAGAAAAAAGAAGAAATGAAAGCACCCTAAGGTACCAGCAATGTATTTATGATGTGAGCATGCAAAATTGTATAGGGATTTTGTGCACTTGCTTACAAAGTGTTTTACTGTTTTTTAGATTTCTTTTTTTTTTTTTTTTCTTCTTTGTTTTTTATTCAGTGAATTTCCCACAAGAACTCTGTCAAGGTTTGGCTCATAAATAGGAATGAGTTTGGTAAAGTTCTTGTACACACAAAGCAAACAGCAACTTTACCAAATGTTCAATCCAAAGAGATCCATGTGTCTCTTTATGCTACTGTTTTGGAAGACATTTAACAGAACACCTGTCTGGCTTTAATGAAAGTTCACATACAAAGATGCAAATTTGAAGGGAAAAAAAAACCTGGCACTGCATCATAAGGACTTCAGTACTGGGATTTCTTCCTCTATCAAGAGGTTGTGTATCTGTGATGCTTAATCATCATTATTCAAATCAATACCATTATGACTATTAACATTAGAATAATCAATAATATATAACTGCAAAATTGTCTTAAGAATGATACCATTAATGCTGTTCATTTTACTTATATTGTTACGTTGCCATAGCTCCTTTCTCAAAGGTACCTTTTTTACCTGCAGGCCATCGAACATTGTTCATTGGGGTTCACGTGCCACTGGGTGGAAGGAAAAGTCACCGACGCCATCGGCACCGCGGGCATAAACACAGGAAGAGAGACAGAGAGCGGGATTCAGGATTAGAAGATGGGAGAGAATCTCCTCCTTTTGGTAAGACAAATGTTACTTTTGGATAGGTCTTTAAATAATAAGCGTCAGCATGGTGATGCATACTCTGTCCTGTTATCACTTGGACGTGATTGACAGCAGGGTTTTGGAGAATCCACCAGAGCCTCTGCTGGCGATTCCTTCCTTTGAATAAATCCACTGAAGGGCAGCAGCCAGTGGCAGTCAGCACATGAGAAAGCTCAGTAGTTTCTAGCACTGAAGGAGCACTGTGGGAGACTGTTCCTAAGTGTTCTCACAGACTGCAGCCACCACTGAGAGGGAAAGTGCTTTCCCAGCTGCTCTCAGGGAAGACTGGAGTATTTTCCTCAAAAGCTGGAAGAGTTTGTGGTCCTTTACAATTAGTTTTGTAATAATGTTGATATTACTGAAGCTGCAGTGTTTTATCAGATTTAAAACGTGATCTAGGTTGTGTTTACTTTTTCCTAATGTGCCACTGTAAATGTGTCACTGTAACGTGAATCTGGTAACTGTGGACTTGAGGAAAAAGCAGCGGAAAATACCTTACAGTAAACAAACCTGGTATGAAACGCCTAAGGTTCTCAAAATTTTAAGTTAGAAAACAATACAGAGAAGAGAAGAGAAGAGGTTAGTTATTACTAAATTAGTCAAGCTTTGTCTCAAAACACGTGCTGTTCAAAAATAAAAAGTGCATGTGATGAAGTGTCCAAGGCTATGGAAAGTGTTTAAAATATAATGTAAGCACGTGTAGGAAACAATTTTCTAGTGTGTTTTTAAATCATTAGAGAAATGTGCTAGTGTAATTTCAGGTTACAGAGTAGTAATTATATGACTTTCTTTTAAGCAGAAGTTTGTATTATGTATGTGGAAATCTTTTAAGCAAGTATATTGTAAGTGGTGATGGTTAGAGCTTGAAATTCTCAAATCTTGCACAATGGTTTATTATACTGAGAGTAAAACAAAGTCAAGACTTTTTCAAACTTAGCAGATACAAGTTATGTTTTGAAGACTGAACAGTAAAGAAAAAATTGGCTGTAGTGGTTCTGTCTGGAATGGATTTCAAATGTACAAAGACCCAATACTATATTGAAACCAGTTTCTTGGAAAAAACCAAAGTTCATAAATTATTAAAACAGTTTTCAAAAAGAATACGCATATATACATATAAAGTCAGATTAAAAAGAAACAATTGAAAGTTACATTAGCCAAGAAGTGAGATATCTTGAACTATGAAACAGTGTCTTCTGTTGAGTCATCTGGTTTTATTTAAGTGCCAGTATGTGACACATTTTGGCTGAGGACTTAGCTCTGTTCTTTCAACTTCTGGAGACCTAGGCTTGTGTCCTTCTTAATGTCAAAAGTGAAAAAAAAAAAGAAACTAGCTGGTTGAATCTGTTCTTAATAGTCTTTGACATTTGTGCATACAATAAAATGCAATGTTTGACATAACTCTGTGTTAGGTAAATCAGCTTATGTTCAAAGGATCTCTGAGGGTGAAATAGTGGTAATATGAAAGAAGGATAGTTTTGAAGTGCATTTGTATGTTCACTGAAGAATATTTGATGTTCACTGCACTCCTCTGGTTTACCTCAAGAAGTGAATACAGATCTGCACTTTTAACGTCACATTTTCACTTTTAAAGGTATTATAGCTACCAGTTAAAGGGTGTGTTTAAGTGGTGTCACTTGACAGGCAAGTTACAGGACAGAAACATGGAAATCTTTTCTGGATTCAGACTGCTGAAGATCCTCTTCAAAGTGCTTGGTTGGTAGCAATTCAAAGAGTCCGAAGATAGAACCACAAATCTGGAAATATCCAATTTTTTCACCCTGAATAATTATCCAAACAGTAGATTTTGAGGGTTTCCCCCTTTGTCTGTCTGACTCCTGGAAGTTTGGCCAGATACTGAGCTTTGACATCTGTCTGCCCATCCAGGCAGGTATGTGGCATTCTATAGACAAGAGTGAAAGGGATTTGTATAATGAAGGCAAATCATTAAAATGCTACAGTGGTTGTGAGGTTAAGCACATCCAGAGCAGGGAGACAAAAGAATACAGAGATTGATAGTAGTCTATACCCACCTCCTTCTTTTACTGTGGTTTTTCCCTTACAGACAGCTTGTTGTGCTGCCTGGGGAGAAGCATTGCCTTTAGAGAAAATATAAGCATAGTTTTTCTGTGCTTTATTTGCACAGAGGGAACAACAGATACTTCCCACACTAAATCTGAACCTACTAAACCTCAATAAGCCTTTTAGCTCTTCTTCCCCATGACTACAAGTTTCTAACAGTAACCAGAACTGAAGGAAGCTCGAAGAAGACAAATGCACTTTCTTTTTTTGACACATCAATATGAGGGACTGTATTACCTGAGAGAGGAGATCCAAACTAGTCCCTTAGTTTATGAATCATTCTGATTTAATTGAGCAAGCAGAAATGCTTAGCTTCTTTTCATCGACAACTTTTAATGCATTTCTGCCAAATAGTAGAAGGCTGTATGCTTGAGAACTGTGAGGGAGGAGGGGAAAGAAAAAAACATTTTGATGAGCAGGTGCAAGAAGAAAAAATGGAGAAAATAAGCACTGTGAGACCAACTGATAGAAAACAGTGCTTTGAAGTAAGTCAGAAAAATACATGATTTTTATGATACAAGAGAATAAATTAGCAGTGTTTTGAAGCAGTGAAGTATGAAAGGAAATAAAATAAAAGCAAAAGATCCAACAACCGAATAATAGAGATTCTAGGACAAGTAAAGCCCTGAAATATTCAGACATGGGGTGCTCCACACTGCTCAGTTAACCCAGCATAGGACAAAGCATTATTTTTTGTCATAATCTGTAACTGTGTAGTCAATAACTTTATCTGTGCAGTACCATCATGTGCAGACCTTGCTCTGCCATCACTGCTCCAGGGAGCTGTGCAGTGCACCTTGTGCTGTGGGGCTGTGCAGGGCCCATGCAGAGTGGGCAGGTGCCACCTGGTTCCTGTCCAGTAAAACACAATTTCTTAAAGTGTTTTCTGTGTACCAGCATGGAAAACACCTCTAGTCAGTGTAATGATGATAGGGGGGAGCTTCCTGGCTGGGAAAGCTGTACCAGCTATTTTCTGGGAAGGTTTCTGTAGAGAATAGATTTTTTAGAATATTGTGACATCGGCTCATAAGCTTTTTTTTTTTTATTTCCTACTATCACTTTTCAAAAATAACCCAAGTGTTCTCAGTGTACAGATTCAGAGATGACTCCAGATTAGACAAATAATATTCCGTATATGTACTTAGTGGAATGAAAGAGAGTCTTGTCATTTAGGGGCAGAGATCAGTCACTCATATTTGGTTTTTGTTTTCCCTACACCTGATGCTCTCTGTCTGTCAGTTGCCTCTTAATGAGATGAGGTTGTAAAAGGTGTTTCCATTTTGCAATAATGATGTGCCTGTAAATTGCACAATTTGCAGATTACATGGTGTGTACATTGGGAGGCTTTTATGGGTAGTAAAAATTGTAAGCTAAGTGATTTCAGTGGTGTAGGTTTTCACCATCTTGTCTCTTAAATTTCTGCTTTTTGAAGAGAAGGACAATTTCAGTGAATTTATCCACTCAGTTAAAAATGCAGTAGCGCTTTTTGTTTTTACTGCAGAGGTTTACTGTTGAAATGCTGCTGTTGTAATTAAGGCCCCAGTTTCATTTCTGCCTTAAGCTCTCCTTCTCCACAGTTTTCCTTGTGGGGTAAAGTATTGTGACTGCTTTGTGAATTAAATTAGGGAATAGATGCAAATTAAAACCAATTTGATTAAAAAAAGCTGTTTCTAGCCTGGGGCATCTCCTTGGTGCTGCTTGTGAGGGCAGTGGGTGGCAGCCCCTGTGAGCTGCAGGGCCACGAGGCTCCATCAGTGCCATGGGTCGTGGTGGCACTGAAAGCCTGGTGCACGTTTCCCTTTGGCTGCTGGGCTTGCACTTGCTTGTGTGCATGAGGATTTTAGCAGCAGTTTTCTGTGGTCTTTTTGATGTCTGTTGTTTGTCTGTAACCAATGAAACAGCTCTTTGGTACTCATGAGTAAAAGATATTTAAGTAGCTGTTTTAAAATGGTGGAGTAGGAAGACTGGCTCTGAACTGGGTGTCTTTAAGGACAGGTTTTGCTGAGGGTTAAAGTGAACACAGCTGTGAGAGCTGGGGTTTGGTTACAGCCTTGTGTGTCCTGTATGACTAGACACTGGTGAGGGTTGTGGAAGGTTTGGTTTGTTCTCTAAAGAAATCTGGATTTAGTAATCCCTAGTTTTAAAGAGGCTTAAATTTGTAATTCATGATAATGGATGTGGCAAGGCAAGCAGAGCAGCCCTGGAGGTGAGCCTGACACAGGACTGCACACACGGCTCAGCAAGGACTCCCTGAAGGTAATGCAGGCAAAAAAAGTGAATTGCTAAGTGGGGCTTCTCTAAGTGGGGTTAGTAGAAGGATCTGAAGAAGTTATATATTGGGACCTAATCACAAATGCTGAAGGGTGATTAATGGAGTACATGTAATTATTTGTAAAGAGTATGGCTGTTAAGAGACTTCACCTACTCTTAACTATAGGATTGTATGATGAAGGATGAATTCAGAAATTTGAATCTCTGGGCACCTGTGGAACAGATTGGTGCAAATCTGGATTAAAATAATGTATTATAATTGCAGTTTTAAGAATTTAGCCAAAAGAGGAGAATTAAAGCTTGTGAATCGTCCACATTGTCAGATCCGAAATATGTGATTATTTGTCATAGCCCTGGGCTGATGGAAATTATTCATGTCAAAGAAAATGCTGAGAGAGTTTCCTGAAGTAGATTGTACCTGTAGGGATAAAATGCTGGAGAGTAATAAAGGGGATACTTTCTCCCAACCCAACCTGTGATTTCTAAGGTGTGTTAAGAAATTTTCAGGTGTATGGCAGTTCACTATTTTATGTAAGCTTTAGTAATACAAATTTAGTTTTAATTTTTACTAAGTTTTCTAATGATAAAAAAAGAATTTATGATCTTTTCCTATACTGATTGCTAAGGGCAGGGTCCAATCTGCAGAGGAAGGAGGTTAGGGGAGGGTCCCCGTCCACCACTTCTGTGGTGAGTGCAAGCAGGAGGATGATGAATGCTTGTGTCCAAAATGATCCTATCTTTTCTCTGCTCTTGTGAATTTTCCATACCATTTTTCCTTGGCTTGTAAAGGATTGTTATCTGCCAACTGTGTTACACCTGTCAACTTCCTGTCTGCAGTTTGTCTGTGCAGTGAATAATTAAAAAAAATATTTTGCATGTTTAGTATTATTTTAATGTGAATGTACAAGAGCACAAGGCATGGAATAAATCTTCTATATGTTGAATACTATCTTATGTGAATTTCTGTAATGAAAATTTTATTTTAATAGTTAGCATGTTTTCTAATGTGGAAAAAATAATCTCTTACTCCTTCATCTGCTGACCCCGCTAAGAAGTATTTGCCTTCTAATTCTACCCTTACATGCAGGCTTGACAGCCTGAGAAACACAGAAACCTGTCCTGGCAAGTGAGCTATGGGAGTGTTACTAGAAATACATTTTTGCACTCTTTCTAGAGTTTATCAAGAGCAGAGGACAGCATTTGGACACATTTTATATGTATTGAAAGCTTGTGATATCACCTGGTGGATTGTGTGCAGTTCTGCCTGTTGGCAGGGCAGTTTGTCCCTGGTGAAACCCTGGCATGCACTGAGGAGGAGTTGTGGATTGCTCTGACTGGTGTAGTGGAACTGAATGTTTGCTGGGCTGAATTCATGTGAAGGGACTGAGAGTGATCCTCCATTGTTACCCCAGACCAAGTCTTGATTTTACCTTGTTCTCTTAGGCAAGAGGGAGCAGCCTTGACCCAGAGTTGTGGTTGCACTTGGGGATATTTTAAATGGGGGAAATGGAAGTTATGATTCCTTTCTACTTGTGTTTTGCAAGGTGGGATGGTGTTGTGGGGCACTGTTTGCCACTACCTGCACTCAGCGCTGTTCAAGGGAGCAGCTCTTCATGATTCCCTCTGGGAATTAGGTGATTAGAAATTCTGGCTTTCAAATCTGCTGGTTTTGTATGTCTGTGCCACATCTTGCATTTGTTTTAGGGATGTTGATGACTTGCAAGGTGTTATAATATAGATCAATATGTCAGGTTTCTGCAGGGTCGTTCCCTTTCTGCAGCACTGAGTCTCACTTTGAATTTGTGTCTTCAACAATAGCTTAACCACCAGGTCTTAATTTTAACCCTTTTATTAGACCAGTGAAATTAGCCAGATTTTAAAATGTGGAATACTCAGAATTTGCATGCATGCAATGAATTTGAGGTATCAGAGGTAGTTTGGATGCAAGTACTGCATGTATGAAATGAGCACAAGCCCAGAGAAACCCAGGGATAAAACAGAGGGGCTGCTGGAGCCACAGCAATCACAAAGCTCCTTCAATTTTCCTGACTGTGACTGCTCATTAGCCAAGTAGGGGTGCTTGTGGATGGTACCCCACCTCCTGTTGTGTACCAGGCTTTCTACCCAGTTCCAGCTGGTTGTTGAGGATTTCCTGAACTGGTGATGAACTAGTTACTTGGGACATGTATCAGCTGCTTACTGTGAAATTTTAAATTCATGTTGCTTCTGATAACTCTGATATAAAAAACCTGCAGCGATAGAAATACGATTGTAACAGATTATTCTCAGTAATTTTATTTAAAAGAGTAATCTAGATTGTTTTCTTTACTTTTTAGAAATAGCAATAATAGTATGAAGGATTTTTTTTTATGCTGGCTGTGCTATTTGAAATAGGGATAGACAAAAATAATATTCAAGCCAATTTCTGTTTGCCTAGACTGCAGAAAACATTGTGTCCTAGTTTGCAAATATTATGCTTCTGCACTGAGGATTAAGTTATCACAGTTTGACAGTCAGCAATTGAAGTATTCTTCCATACTGATTTTGAATCACATATTACTAATTTTCTATATAACATATTAATGACATATTTGGTATTTATTACTCCTATGAATATGAGCCAAATCTATCTGGCATTGCTCATGAATAGGCCTGTTAATTCAGTTGTATAAGTGGAACCAACAGATCTGTTGTTTTTATTATAATTTTCCTATTGTTTACGGTTTTTAGGGTTTTGTCCTTGAAATAAAATTATTGTACCATAAAGTGAATGATGACTGGGTTTTTTTTTTTTTTTTCAGTTTCCAACTTGTTGTCTGAAATTGAAGCTGTGACTTGCAGGTTTCAAATACCAATGGAAATCACAGCAGTAAAGAAAGGCAGAATCTAGCAGGTTTTTTTTACTGCTTTCTTAGCAAGGAAGAAGATAATTTAGTGCATATTTCATAATTTCTATAGACATGGTGCTTAGGGGTGTGGTTTGGTGTGGACTTGGCAGTGCTTGGTTAATGTCTGGATCTGATGATGTTAGATATCGTTTCAACCTAAAAGATTCTGATTCACTGCTGTCAGTCAAGTAGCTTGTTACATGGAAGACCCAGTAAGAGCAAATTCCTGCAGTAAGGTGATTCCTTGTTACTACTCACCTGACTTCAAGAGATTTGTGATCCTCTGCTTGTCTTCCCATGCTGAAAGCATGTATTCACATGAGGATCATAGCTGTCACAAAGCTGCAGCTCTGCTGTACAGCACTGCTCATTTATTACTTAACAGTAGCAGTTGCTGTAAATTAGTTCTAGTGCTGATTTTATCAAGAGTACAGGATGTTCCTGGCAATGCTTATTCTCAGATTCTAGCTGCAGTCCACCAGAGTAGCTTGTTTTCCATGTTCTGTTAGTAGTCATATGCACTGATCCTTTTTAAGTTCATCTCACTGAATTTTGTCCTTCTGGAAATTAGTCTTAAGAAGTTGCAACCTTCTTAACAAAAATGTACTTTCTAGTCTTAGATTAAAAAGATAGAAGAATGGTTTTAAAGAAAAAAAGACATCTGAACAGTGAGAGAGAAGAGAAAGCAAAGAAAGGGTGAAGTGGAGAAGTTTCTCACTGTTCTTCAGTGGTTCACCAAAAGTAATTCCTGTAGCTGTACCTCCTGCAGTTCCATCCTCTGGTGCTTTGTAGTACCCGAGCCCATATCTTTCTTCCTTCTCTCCTTGGGTTTAATTTCCTTGCTTTGTGAAGGAGTAAATAGGCTTTACTGTACTATATCTTTACACTCTGTTTAAGCAAATAGATCACAGGTGAAAACTGTCATATATTGTTTGTATTTCATTGCTATAGCAAGTTTAATACTACTATCAAAAAGGTATCTCTAAAAATGAATTTAATTTTCCGTGTCAGTGGCCCATTTCACTTGTTTGGATCAGAGCTGTGTTTTCTCTTTAATTAGCATTCAATGTGTGCTATCATCTCATTTTTTTCCAAAATTCAGAGCTTGAGGACCCTGTGCAGTGATCCTCTTTGCTGTTAGATGGAATACTGTGGCTTGGCTTACAAATATGTTACAGAGCTGAACTTCGTTTAGACAATGCTCAAGGAATCAGTGAGCTGTTCTGCTGGATAATCAGTTTTTCAGTTGACTGGCAGCCTGGCCTCTCAGCTCTGACAAAGGACTTTTGGTTCCTTTCAGAAATCTAAAATACATTAGCAGAAAAGGCAGCTATGTATTGCTGGAGAGACTGTGTTTCATCAGAGTTTGTTCATTTGAGATTTCAATTTAAATAAGCAAATAGGATGTAGGATTTTTTAATACAGCACTTAAAGTACATGTATATTCAATGTTCATCATTCAAGAAGCTCTGAATTCTGTGAATTTTTGAGTGAAAAAAATAATACAATGTCTTCAAAGATATATTTAGCTGTCTGTGCTGAAAGGTTATGAAAAAATTAATCAGTAACAGTATTGAAAGGGGAGGCAGAGACAGGAAGAATAAAATGAGGAAGCTGGGACAGGTTAAGAAGTTGTGTATCTCAAGCAGACTAACCAAGCAGAAAGAGTTAGCAAAGGGACAAGGGTCAAGTCTGCAATTGTATATTCACATTAGGCAGGTTCATTTGGTTTCTTTCTCCTACAGTGAAGATTTCACATTTAGTATTCTAGCTGTGTGACCTGAGATAGATCTTCACTTATGAAGTAGCAAAGTAGTTTTTCCTAACACTGGAGTAAAAGACTTTTATCAGTTTATTCAGCTTAATCTGTCCTGCTTTCTGTGTGTCTTTTTTATTTTTTTTTCCTCTGGGCGACACTGTTACAGCTTCCAATAGACCTTGTTTCTATACCTCAGGTTATATCTTTGAAGGAGTTTTTTAAAAAGTGCCTTGACAACTACAGTAAATGAAGAAATGTCAATCTGAATGTATTTGTGTTTAAATTAATGTTACAGCAGAACTGTAATTTTTTTGTGTGACAGTAAGTGATATGTATGAAAACATCTACATAATCTCATAAAATTTGTTTTCTCAGGGCAAAAAAAGTGGTGTTTTGGACTTGATGTTTTTATTTTACTCCAGATACCCCATCACAAAGGGTGCAGTTTATTCTTGGAACAGAAGATGATGATGAGGAACACATTCCTCATGATCTCTTTACTGAACTTGATGAAATCTGTTGGCGTGAAGGAGAGGATGCAGAGTGGAGGGAGACAGCAAGGTGAGTGCTCTCATAACTTAAAAATTATCTGAAGGTATTGCTTGCTGCTGTATTGAGGAATGATTTCAAACCTGTAGCAAGCACAGGGACAGATTTTGGATATAAAGCTTAAATAAAACCATAATTTTAATGCTTAGTCTGCTAGTATTACAACAGCATTCGTCATTTCCCAGCGCTAAATGTTTTCATCTGGATTTATGAATATAGGTCAGATGGAATACCAATGGAAAAAAATTGATGTAAATGTATGATATATGTGAATGAAAAATTATTGAGTGAATTAATATTTTATCTTCTAATTTAAAGAATCTTTCAGACTTCATATTTTGCTTGAATCCTCAAGAAACTGATAAGGGTACCATTACAAAAAGATTAAAGCAAGGAATGAGATTGCTTTTGGAGCAATAGAACTTTTACACATTCTAAGTCTCCATGAACTGTTTATTTTGAGAATGAGTATTCAGTGTTGGATTATTTTATTTCTGCAAAATTAGTGGCAAAGGCTTTTACATTGAATTTCTGCTGTGAAAAAAAAAAAAAAAGTTCTGGTACAGAACTTTTCTTAGAATTGTATTTTTTTTCCTTTTAAATCATTTCCCATTTTAATTGGAGATAATTTGCTTAGTTTCATTAAGAATTTACATTTTACAGGAATCTTTGCTTTGTTTTTCATTTTGAAAACTTAGTTCTTAGTTCTTCAACTCTCCCTGCCAGTTGTTGGTGGTGTTCCTCAATGGTGCCCAAAAGTCTGTGTAATATATATTTGGCAGAATATAAATTGCAAAATTTCTGGAAGGATTTTGTGGGCAAATGTGTATGTGGGCTGTCTGACATGAACATGGCTGCTAGTTTTCTTTCTAATTTTACTGCAAATTTCTGCTTTCCCAGAGGGCCAAAATTTTTTCTGTGACCTTCCCTTCCATTATCTGTTCATAGGCAGCATAGACAGATGCTAAATATAGACTTTTTATGTGTAGAAAATTCTCATATGGGGATTGTGCTCCAAAAGGAACGCATTAGTGTTCCTAAATAATCTTATTAATATTCAGAGAGAGAAAATCTAATCAAGGTAATCATCTGCAATGTTCTCATACTGATTAGGAATACATGGAACCTCTCTAGGAGGGGTATCAACTTCTGTTGAAATTAAAAAGTAAAAATTACTGTGTGTTATGTTATTTTTAAGCAGGGAAATAACTTCTTTAGGTCAACTTAAAAAAATCCCTTTTCAAGTTATCAAATAATTGTGTTTCTGAAAATTATAACAATTTCTGTTAACAAGTGGTTCTGATGAAGATAAAATTCAAAAGGAGTAGGTGAAATAAATTACTGTTTCAGCTGATCTGTCTATATATACAGCCTTCTCAATTGTTCATCGTGAAATGAAGAATTAAAAATGTTTAATAGAAACAGGAGGAGATGGTTGAAAAAGGGCAGGAGAAAAATAACCAAGAAAACAAAATTTTTGGATCTCAGAAGATACAAGAGTGACATAATAGCTAATAGTAAAATTTTCTTTAGCTTTAGCAGTAAGATGGAAACGAAGGAAGTGTGGGGCTGCTGTGTGGAAATATAAATGGTCTTTTTCCATTTGGATCCCAAAATTTTGGACTGCATTTGACATGGAGTGACTGGTTAGAAATGGAGGAGATGGCAAGGAAATTACCAAATTAAAAATGAAGACTCAAAGTCCTTTTCTGTGCAAATAAGAGGGTGCAATAATTTCCCTTCCCAGAAAAGAGAAAGAATGTATTTAAATGGGTAGGGTAATTCCTGTCTTTCTGTGGGTCTGTCAGGTGTGTTGTACTAATCCAAACACAGCAGTGCTGCTAAAGAAAGGATAAAAACGGTTGGGGCAAACAGAGCCCAATTTCAGAGTCATACAATGCTTGAAGGAAAGAAAAATTATAGACTTGGAGATAAGTGGAAAATTGGATAAAATACAATACAGTGGTATACCATGTCAGAGTAAGTTAATAAGGCTCTTTAATCAGATAATCGATTTTTGTTTTTCTGACAAAGGAAAAACAGTGGATCTAAATTTTTTTAAGTAAGGCATTAGATACGGTACAGCAGTGGGAATCTATTACTTAAATTGCATTCTAGTGTAAAAATTCCATTAGGAGGTCAGGAACTATTTGAAGAGGTACAGAAGGTAATGCTGAGAGATTATACTATTTGTGTGGAAGACAGTGACAGCTAACTTCTGAGGAATTAGGCTTAGTTAATAGATTTATTAATGAATTAAAAATAGGATTATAATAAAGAAGTTTGTTGATAATAAGAAATTAGGCGGGATTACTCCTTGAGAAATAGATTAAGATATCATACAAAAAACCAGGTGGTTTTGAGTAGAGTAATAGAAATGGGATGATGGTTAATATGCAAGATCATGTGCTTAGAAACTAATACAGTGGATCACTTTAAATACCTCTGATTGATTCAAGACTTCAAAATTATTGATTTGACTGAAAGCATGGTACAGAGAAGATACAATCTGAACGTGTTGCTGTTCCAGGCTTATTATATGTTTTTCATCTGTGTGCAAAATGTGACTTGGAAATGCTTGTAAATCTTACTGTTTGACTTCGGATGTAGTTCCAGGTAGAATTTAATTACTTTAATGAGAGTGATAGCACTAAGTGGTTATGTACTTATTTCACCCAGGTCTGCACTTGGTGCTCCTGGACTGAAGTGTTGGGTTGACTCTGATGAAGCACATCTGTATCTTGGTATTTTCAGTTTGATTGAAAGTGCACTGCACTTTTCTGTTTCCAGGATCTGATTTTGAATGTCCCATCCATGGAATTAGCTAGAGAGCAAAATGGAATGAATAGCTTGGTTATCTTGATATAGGGAGAAAATTAATTTTTTTTCTCCATCAATTGATTTCAAGCCAGAAGAAACACATGCTTTTTAAAATTAATAGTCCTTCTTACAATACTTCTTGTATGTGGCCCAGCTGTACAGTCATGCATTTTCTATGGAGATGATGTATATTTTCTATTCTGAAAAAAATATTTCTGGTAAGTTTGTGGAGAAACAGGTTGAAGTGCAACAGTTGGATTTATTTTATACACCCAATAGTGTAGCGGCAAGTTGCAGCTGTTGGGAAAGCAATTCATGTGTCATGGCTGGAAAGTAGTGCCTGATTTGTAGCAAGTTCTACCCTGACTTTTGGGACTCATTTTTATCTGCTAGTATCAACCAAAAACTATCTAGAGAATATCACTATCTTTATGGAGCAGAAAAAATTATGTAGTAAGGAGGAAAATAGAAAGAACATTGCAACCAGGAGAAAAGTGCTTAAGCTTAAATTTTAATGTACAATTAGGAAAATAAGCTCGTGTCCATAGTTTAGAAAGTAAATTGTTAATAGTAACTAGAAAATGGATGGGTTAAGGAAGGTTAGGAAGTGTAATGCATTTTCCCTGGATCAAAACTTTCTTCCAAAGAAACTAGGTCACAAGAAACGTAGGTTTCTCACTCCTGCTTTGTTCCTGACGTGCTTGTGTTCTTTGATTGGTTTTTAAATTGGTGTGGACAGGCACAAGCTTGTGTGGAAATTTATACAAATTGAAAGATTACATTAAAACCACTGACTGTTGAGCAGGTTGTGAGTACACAGTCCATCTCTCTGCTGCAGACATGTCACGCTACAAAATAGGTGAAGTAAAATCATCCACTTCATATTGTGCAGAAGGTGGAGTAACTGTGCACTGTTATTGATGCCTGAGAAAGTGATGGCTTTAGAAGCTGGGAAATATACATAAGGTGTATGTACACACACTAACCCGAGTAATATTTTTCCTATAGTAACACACCTTGCTGAAACTCTTGTTGGCATATTTTTTTTCTAGCAAGCATTCTATCAGAGGAACTAAACTGTGTGGTCAATAGGCCTATGCCAGTCTTTACCAGTAAAAGAAAGCCATAAGAATGAAAATGCTCTTCCATGCAATCAGACATAACTGAGATGGCTCCAGGTATGTTCCAGTCACATGGGATGCATGTGACATGAGCTTGGTAGTGGTTGATGCTGTTTCCCAAGAAATTATGAAAGGCTTTTATCTGTCAGTCATAGCAATTTAAGGGGTTAAACTGCGAAAGTAAATATATTTAATTTTTTCTTTGAGAAGAAAAATTTATTCTCCCAAAATTGGCATACTGGGATCTATGCCTGAATTTGGATTCCAAACCCATTTCTTTCATGGAGTCTTGCGTGAATTGCATTAATTCAGATGATTGATCAAATGGTATGATTTTTAAAACCACTGAACACTTAGAATTGAAAGGCTGCGTAAGATTAGAGTTGTTTTGTGTTTTCTGCTACTGTTTCTCATTTGATATATTAAATAAGGATTATATGACATAACAGGAATATTTCTGAAAAGATAAAAGGTGATAAATAATAACATGATATTCCCTTGATGAAATTAGTAAACTTATGCTTATTAAAATCAAAATAGAAATTTATTCCAAATATAGAATGCTCTCAGCTGGATACGATTTAATTCCATGTCCTGGCCTCTTGGCTCATTGAGTAACAATGTATGATAATGTGTTTAAACACCTAAGTTTCAGCAACAATAGGAAATGGGTGCAACCCATACAATTATACTATTCATGGAACTCCAGGTGATTACAATGGCAAGTATAATTATTTGAGCAGTAGCAATAGTTTCCTATGGATTTTTATGCAGCAATGTGTAAGCTTTAATATCTGACAATATAAACTCTGATTAAAGCAGTTTTCATGATTTAGACTTCTTTGTGCCCCTAGTATGTTACACACTCTGATAATAAGCCTGCCTCTGTCCAGTAACCTGAGATTTTTAAGAACATGCTTGTCTTTTATTGCTCTTTAAAATCTGTTTACAACTGGTCAGTAGATTTAAATTAGGTAATATTAAGGACAGACTGCAGCAACATAATCAGATAAGCAATGTTGAAGACTGACTTACATGAACAGAAGGTAATGACAGTATGAGGTTTCTGATGATATTTTGTAAGACTCTATTGGATCATTGTTTTTAGAATATATGGAGCATGATTTTTAATTTTTTTTCTGAAGCGGCATAAAAGCTATAACAAGCTAAGCACAGCATAATAACAGAAATAATAAGATATAATAACACTAATAATAATACATAACAAATAATTGAGACTATTCAAGCCTAAAGATCTTATAAATCTTCTAAAGAGATTAGAAACATGCACAAAAATAGAGGTATGAGAAGAGAAAAATGTAGGTATTTTGCAGAGTCATGTGAGAAAATGGTTTAAACAGGACAATAAATGCACTGTATTTGTGATGCTGTGGATACAGATAGGTATTGCACATTTTTCAGCTTGGGAACAAGAGTGCCATGAGTAAGATAGGAGCAGACTCTTCTTAGGGAGCTCAAGTGTAACTGCAAAGTGAAAAAAAATTTAAGAACTATCTTTCCTTCTCACATGCTTCTTGATAACTTTCTTGAGTTGTTGTAGACTCCCCTTTAAAAGCGTTGCTTTGAATTTGGTGGGGAGGAGCATGTTGAATTGCGTTTGATATCTGTTTGGACATGGTTTTGAAAATTTATTTGGAAAATCTCATTTGCATATGCAAATTCAATTTCATGGTTTGGCTCTGCAGAAGCAATTTTTTGGGCTGTGTCTTCCTTGCTGCTTCTCTGGGGGAATGTAAAAGTGAAGGGAATGGGCTGGAAAGAGAAAAGAGAACGCAACAAAGGGACTGGGGAACAGGTCTGATGAAGAGGGAAGAGTTCTCCAGGGGAAAGACAAAGCACAGAAACTGGCCAGTTTCCTCACAGAGGAAATGGAGGGAAAATGTTTAGATACTAAGAGGAGGAGAGAGGGATACATAGGAGACTGGAGACTTTGAAAGACCCAAGGAGTTGAGGCAAATGGTCCCTATAAATAATGAGAGAATGATTAGAAGGCAGCTGGGACAATGTCAAGGAAGGGAGCAGATATACTGATAATGAGTGGGTCAGTGAAATGGTTGCTGCCTGCAGGATGGCAGCAAAAGGGAAAGAACTTGGTACATAAGGACTGAAAGGAGGAAACTATCTAAAATGTGGGTACACTTGCGTATTTTACAAGTAGGAGCAGAGCTAGGCAGGTGGCCCAGGAACAGAAGAGGAACAGCTGTGCTAGCTGCATTGCTGGGCTGTGAGGCTTGGTAAAACTGGAAATTCCTCAGCTTTAGAGGTCTTAGGGCTTTACATTTCGCTGCAGTCTGGAAATGTGTGACGATGCTGTCCAGGTGTGAGGCTCTGCTTGACTTATCTGCTGCCATGTCTGTATAAAACAGCTGAGTGCTGTTGAGTCCAGTGATACAGGCGTGTGCTGTGGCTGCAGCTGTTCAAACCTTGCCAAGTTGGCAGCTTGCAGGGCTCCACTCAGCAACATCCCTGTGTGACTGCTCAGATTTTTGTTTGTTCAGTTAATACTCTTTTAACATTTAAACTGTGATATTTGTCAGTGGAGAATTCAGTCTCAAGCAAGTTCATCTGGCTGGATGATAACAAAAGACTTCATCCTTTAGTGCCAGTTTCATAAATCCTTTTGCTTTACTGAAGTTTCTCCAGTACAACTTGATATTCTATTGCAGAAATATCATTGTATACCAAAGAATTAGTCGAAGTTCTTATAGAGTACAAAGATATTTGCTTAATATATTTCTCTCTTCATCTCTGTGGTCAGAACTTATCCTCAAAAATGGTATAATACAGCATTAGATGGAAAGAACTAGGCAAAGTAAAGTTTCTCATATTTCCTAAAAAGGAAGAATAAAGTGAAATCTAAAGACATGTTTAACATCTTTGTCTGTGTTTTCAACATCCATAGAAGTAATTAATTTTTCATTTCTTATGCACAATGGAGTTATAAAATTGATTGTTTGCGTAGGTGGTTGAAGTTTGAGGAAGATGTAGAGGATGGTGGAGAGAGGTGGAGCAAACCCTACGTTGCTACACTGTCACTTCATAGCTTGTTTGAGCTGAGGAGCTGCATCCTGAATGGCACAGTTCTTTTGGACATGAGAGCTAACTCCATAGAAGAAATTGCAGGTATGTATTGAAGTTTCATTTATTGGTTATGAAAATTATTTAATAAAAACTAAATGAATACCAAGAAAGTTATTGCATAATAATAAGTTCCATTTAGAAACTCCTAGGAAATGTTTTTCTTAATGTACTAGAAAAGAAACTCATGTCTGGCACAGTTAGTAAATATCCTATTTATATTTTTATGTGGAGTTTGCTGCTTCAAGAATCAGTTTTTGAATAAAGAAGAAAATTAAAATGGAGGAAAGAGGACAGTTTGGTTAGATTTAATTAGAGCTGGCATGTTTTCTGCTCCTGCCATGCTGCCTCATATGAATGAGACGCGTGCTAACTTTCACAAACTTAATCTACTGCTATGCTAATTGCAGGCAATCTAGTTTTGAAAAAAACCCCGAAATATAGGGAAGTATTTATTGCAATTAAGTTACATGAATACAGATATGTCTGTGAGTTGAGAATGAAATCAGGAGTAATGGTACAGTGTAAATTTTTAAAAGGAATTTTAGGTACATTAACTTCTTAAGATAAAGTTGAGTGCATTTTTTTCCAATGGAAGTTTATTTGGCTTATGCCAGCTTCTGAGCAAAGCAAAACATAATGGATGAGTCTTCTCTCCCAAAAGTATAAATGAGATTGAGACTAAATGCCATTTCCTGCTTTCCTGGTGTTTCCCTTAAAGACTGTAACTAGTTTAGGAAAGATACAAAATACAAAGTAACAAAATTTTCTAACGGTCAAGATTATAGAGAAAGCCGCATTATGGATGATATGTAAATCTATGTAAGTCCCATATAAAATTTATTTTACTTATTTAGGTTATGGGGGATATTGTTTGGTGGGCTATATTGAACAGTGGAATTAAAATTGGCTCAAATAGTGGTAGCTGCTTTTTGTATTTACATTTTGTATTTATTGTTTATGTCAAACTGACGCAAGATATTATTAATAAAAATCTGCAGAAACTTGTGTGGGTTTCTACTCTGTGCTGAGATCTGATTCTTCCATGACTCATAGTCTGAATCAGACCTTCAAAATTTGTCTTGATAATGACAAAATATAAACATGAAGAATAAAAAGCAGCTGATTTGAAGGAACAAAGGTGTCTATCAGTATGTTACTTTATGATTTATTTGTAAATAATTAAGACATACTCAGGTCAGCTGCTTGATGTTCTTGTATTAATTTTTTGCTTAAATAGTATACTGCATTTTTCAGTCTTGAGCTTTACATTCTTAATGGGGAAAGCACTCAACTTAGTCTGTGGTCAGCTAAGAAAGCCCTTCCAGAATTGTGTTTTTTAATTAGGTAAAAAAAGTAAAGATTAATGCAAAACCCCCCCAACTTCAGTGAACATATTTTTTTTTCTGTTTTTGGAAGATACTGTGCATTTTCCAATACAGTGAGACCCCAATTAATTAATGTTTATAATCTCTTAAATCCTTAGTTGTAGTGATTTTGTTTTAGTTAACGTGGCCAAGGATTTGAGCATTCGTAATACTAACGTTGAAACTCACCACAGATGTGAGTTGTTCTTCAGCAGAGAATTTGGGGAGTTACCCTCACGCTATTATAAGTCAGCCTTAGTTGTGGCTTATCCTGGTTTGTGGATGAAGAAAACCTATTTCTTCTGAGGAGAGGCTTTAGGATGACTTTCATTAATTGAATTGTACCATTTTAATTTAAAAAGTAAATGAAATTGTGTGGCAGATTTTGGATGCATTTTATTTGTTGTATTATTTGCTTGAAGTGGTAGGCATCCTTTTCTGACCTGAGACATGATCAGGTTTGCATGGGTTGCACTTGGTCTTTGAGAGAAGGCTATATTTTTCCTCCTCTGAAGATTCAATAAGCAATGAACCATTCTTTTTTAAAAAATCTTTGCAGCAGGTGCTTCAGGCAAGTGAATCATTCTGTAAATTACTCATGTTCTGTCAGGTTTCTTTGAAGAGATTTTTTTTCTGTTTTCTCAAGAAATAAGTTGCTAATCCAGTTGCTTTTCTGTGTTAATATTATTTGTGCTGTAGCAATGCTGTTTCTTCAATCAAGTTTCTTTGTAATTTGTTATTTTACTGCTATGTGTGTAATTCCTAGTCTCCAGTGATTAGAGAATGGTATAAAGAGTGTGGCACACAGTAGGAGCACTGTGAGAGGGAGAGACTGAGAGTGGTGGTAACAGGCACAGCACCAAGGCCCGTGTGCTGGGTGTCTTAGAAATGTGATCATTCCAAATATGACAGGCAGTTCTTTTTACTTAGGAGTGACTGCTGGACCTGAAGATTAGGCAGAACTGGTACCTCTCAGGAAATCCTTTATTGTCTGTTTCAGTCAGCTGCTATTTGCTGTTAGTAGTTATAATCCTATTTATCTTGTGCTATACAATGCAAAGGCTGTTTTCAATAGGAACTGTTACATATTCCAGTTGTATCTGACAGTCCTGACACTTTAGAATTTGAGGAAATGCTTGCTCTCACCTATTGGCTTCAATTTTTTTTTTCAACATTCAGCTCTTGTTATCTGGCTTGCTAGCCATCCTCATGCCAGGCTTGTCCAACAGTCCTGGTGATCACTTTTGGTTTTGTTTCCATAGTATTTGTGAAAACAGGTTATGCCCTACAGTTTTAAAGGGTAATCCTGAATTCAATTTGATTCTTGTGCTTCTGATTAATAGTTTAAGGTTTTGGTTTTTTAATGCAATCTTTTGATAATTTTACTGCATTACTGTAATGCATCCTCTTTGGAGAACAAATACATTATTTGTGTACGTGTACTTTCTTCTTACTTGCCTTAATGCTTTGTTAGCGAGAAATGTGTGCTGTGTATTTATTGGTAATGTCTTGCTGTCTGGGCTATATTCCAATATCAAATTACATTTCTATTAATGCAGTGCCAGTCTTCATATCCTTTAAAGAGGTATACTTAAACTTTATTGCTAAATTGAGACTAAGAATTCCTGTTTGTTTTAGTCAAGGCTTTTAATCTATAAACACTTACTCACTAAGACATTAAACTCTTAGCACTTAGCCCT
The DNA here is from genome assembly GCA_013397095.1 of Sterrhoptilus dennistouni. Taxonomy (NCBI): domain Eukaryota; kingdom Metazoa; phylum Chordata; class Aves; order Passeriformes; family Zosteropidae; genus Sterrhoptilus; species Sterrhoptilus dennistouni. The sequence goes on from VWZU01000762.1 coordinate 956,974, forward strand.
TGAGAATTTCTATTACTGAAGTCTGTATTTTAAAAAATTAATGGGCTTGTGGTAAAGTCTACCAGATGAAAGCCACCTTTTGTAATGTTTGCATGGTTTCCAGAACATTTTGTATTTTATCCCTGAAAACACTGACAGTTCTGCATAAAAATATTTTGGTACTGTTTATGTGGTGAGAATTTTAAAATCATCCTCTATTCCAGCATGTCCATTCTCTATTAGGTCTTTTTCATTCCAACTGTCATATTAAAAAATTACTTCATCTACAGGATTGTGTATTTATTTGGACAGGCATACAATTTTCCTTCTTGCAAAAGAACTTAATCATATCTATGATGCTGAATTCACCGACAGCATCTTATTATAATAGAGACTTCTGAGATGAATTTCCAACACTGTCATCATACAGAACAGCATGTTTCTTCCTGAATTTTCTCAAATGGTTCTTAATTTTTGTAAGATGGATTTTGCTTCTCTTGAAAAGAGCTCAGTTCCTCTGCTGAACTTTATCCTGCTTAAAAATGCAATTTTTATTACACATATTTTAGGGGAGTTATTACTATTTCTAATACATGACGTTATTTTTTCATATGTCTTTGCAGTGACTCCTGTATCAGTAAGTTAGCACTCCATGCACAAGGAATTCCTTTGAACATTATGTAGTAACATTTTATCGATCACTTCTGTATAGAACATATGCTAAAAGGAAGTCTGAAAAATCGATGTAATCAAACCAGTTTATTTTGGAACTTGTCTCTTGGGGATGTATTTGCCAGAATCTGGCTGTACCATTAGAGAGCAGCTTCACTGTGTTGTTCAAGTTGGCAGATGAAAATGTTCTCTTTTGATATTTTCATTTAGTTCCTTTGAAACGATGTAGATTCTCAGATTACCATCTGGTTTTTTGATTATAACCACTGAATGAACCCAAAAGGTTCTTCTATTTAACATATGATGCCATTTTCTGTTGTTTGGTTCAAAAACTATTCAGTCCAGCCTTTAATGGCAATACTTTCTTTACAGCATGAGCCACAGAACTTGCATATTCTTGTAGTTGGGCAGAGTGTTCTGTGAACAAATGTCAACTCTTGTCAAATACAGACTGGCCTCTGTTGCACCATGGGGCTTTGGTGACTTGCACATATTTGAAATATTCCCATTTATTTTAAATGGTTTATTTGTAATAATGGTTTATTTTTAAAATTACATTTTAAATCAACCCTTACTTTCCAATCTCAAGATCCGACTGTTCTTTCCCCAAGCAGTATTTTGTATGTTCCTCACGACTGAATTTTCAATCTGTGTAACAGCTTAATCTTGTGATTGAGGTCACTGGACTCTCTGCTCAGCAACTCAGGGCATTATATCCCAAGTGTGCATTTTATTGATTTTGTTAATATCACATTAAGCTTTCAATCTGAACAAGTCTTCTTTTACTTTTGTTCGCTTTAAGCTCTGTTACTCCATAATAATGGCATATTTTAACTGGCTCAAGTTGAGATTTTATTTCGCTGGAGCCTTTTGTTTCATCTGCAACTCTCATGTTATGTTATGTTTCTGACAGAGCTTTTACGGTACATTTAACTTTTATTACAAACACTGTAATAAAGCGTGGGATTGCCTGTGAGTAATCTGCTTCTCTGTTTGACCCTACACCTGTCTTTTGTTCCGCTTTCACCTTTTTACTTGCCCAGGTTTCTACATTTGTTTGCTTTATTTTCAGCTTAGCATGTGGTAATAACCTCTACACAGAAACTGTCAGGCTTTGTTCCTTTGTCTGTGGGTGAATTGTAGATCTCGTACCAACTTCTAAGTAGCGCTGTCTATTTTTGTGGTTGTTTTGTGTTTTCCCATGTTAACCACAACTGTAGTAATCTTTTTAGATTGCACAAGTCAATCTCAGCTTGCAAAATATATTTTTTTATGAGGCATCCACTGTGCCTGCAGTTCTGAACTGCAAGCTGGGAATTTTGGCCTTGTCTCTGCAATATACAGTTTTGTGAAATACTTGCTCTTGTTCCTCAGTAAAATTACATACTGTTATTTAGAAAAGCAGACATTTTTTCGTTCTTTCTTTCCTTTTCAAGTATGTTAACTGAATAATTGAACCAAATAATTTCAGGTAAAGCTGGAAATAGAATCTGTGTCTTGGAGCACTGGAATGCTCTGCCCTCTTGGATGAGCTGTTAAATCTGCTGGCTTAGATATCTTGTTTATAATCTCCATTGTAAACAATGTAAGTGGGTCTTGGTTCACAAATGCAGCCCAGAAATCCTAATTGTTGGGTTTGTATTGCTTCTCCTGCCTTACTCACTAGGGAAGGATATATTTGGGTTCCTCATTAGAGATGTGTAAAGATAAAGGACAGTATTCCAACCGATTGTCTTCCATAAAGCATGGATTAGGGTTGCTTGTTTTTTTCTTCCCTGTCTTTAAGGGACCACAAACCAGAAAAACTTTGACTTTTAAATTAGGACTTGGGTTAAAACTTTGGGATTTAAATTAGGATAGTCAGCTATCACTGCAATCATGATGCATGCAAAAGCCTGTGTGTTTTATACTTTGTCATTAATCTCTCATTTTGTCCTACAATTGTACAGTTACAGATTTTGGAAGTGTGAATACCAGCACTCTTGCTAGTATATACTGAATTCAATTTCTGCTGTAAACTGTCAGTGCCAACCTACATCAGGAGAATATGAGCCCAGCAACTTGGTTTTGGACTTCAGAGGTATTTTGGTACAAATACAGTATGTTTTCCATAAATTTATTCTGTGTCTCACCTGAACATTCTGTGTATTATTGCACATGAGGTGGTGAGCACACTGCAAACCTGGTGAAGTGAGGAGTGAACTGTTGCCATTTGCTCCTTGTTGTCCATTTGCCTGGCTCTGTGGGGCTGCACATGGGTCTGGCCACATGTCTCTGTACAAAGCTGCAGTGTGTAACAGACACCTCCAGAGCGAGTGGAAGCAGCCAGCCTGCTTTTGCATCCTTGATGACTCTAGAGGTGGGACAGATGGGATTTTCTTTGCTGGGCCACACATGAGCCATGCTGCATTTGAGCTGATACAAATTGTCTGCACTCCAGTGCTGTAATTCACAGCCTGGGTAAATTGTTCACAGGTGGTGATGAGTTATAGCTCAGTTACTGCAATAGCTTGTTAAAGTACTCACATTGCTCACATTTACTCACAAAATTAATTTTATACAGGTGATGTATTGTAACTGAGTTTGAATGGAGAAAACATTCTTGAAATTATATGAACGCCAAGTTTCTTTGGATTCTTTTAAATGACCACGTCAGGGAGATTATCTGTCTTTAACAGCTTGAAAAAATGATTTCATGGTTCCAGTATCAACCAAGATTCCTTACTGAAGAAACATCCTATTTTAGTGTACTTGAAATCATCAGAATTGTTACAGTGTGAGCATTTAATAGAATGGGTAACACTGTACTGCTGGATGTTCCACAGGTTCCACATCCTTCTGAAAGCTTCATATGTTAGTGAAGCATCCTTGAAAAATGGAATGGTAAGCTGTGTTTCTGTCTAGAAGTGGGCTGTGCAGATTTAAAAGGGCATTCAAGACAAGAATTCTTTAAAACAAAGCTTATGTTTTTCATATGCAGTGTGAAGAAGTGGCTGCCTGTTCTAGATACAAAAGTGAAGACCAGGGCTTTGAAAATACATACAGCTTCAACTGATGTGAGCTTGTAGGCTCTTCTACTCACAGGATTAAGGAATTACAGTCTATTTTGAAAATTAAATGTTTAAAATGCTCCTTTTGGCTGTTTATTTTTGGACTTTATCTGTGCAGCTCTTGTTTTCAAGACTGTCTTTGCAATTAAGGGTGTTACTGATACTGCAGGGGCCTGGGCTTTTAAAAAGTATTTTGAGAAACTTGGGAAGAAACTGAAAAGGAATCCCATAATGATAGGTGTGGATGCACACAGTCTTTCTTACTCCAGCTCACATCTTTGCAGGGCTTGACAAAAAGGGTCAAAATAGAGCAATCTGTCAGAAATTTGACTGTATTTCAGCTCCTGCAGCTACTACAGCAACTGAGTCTATGTTAAAAGAATGTCAACTGGAGGGAAATATCAAGGCAAGAAAGTACTTCTGCACTCTTTCCAAAACTGAATCTATCTTCCCTTATTACATGCGCTAGCAGTGCTGCAGTAAAGGGAAGTCATGGTAAAAACACAAAAAACTCCAGGTAAACCACTTTCTTCTTTCTGGCAGGAAGTAAAAATTGTTAGTCACCACATTGGCACCAACTCTGGCTTCTGTGGCTGTTTACAAGTCTAGAAGAGCATCCTAGGGAAAGGAAGAGGCTAGGGATTTGATTTTCTCTTTCCTGTAATTTTCTCTCCTAAATTTAAAATCTTAAATACTGACATCATCCTCAGCCACTAATATATTTTAATATTTAATGTGGAATATGCTGTTATTCCAGAAATGACACCATGCAAGTAGAGTTCCACTTATCTGTAAGCAAGGGGATGACCCTGAATTTACCTGTCCCAGAGGAATTCTTTTTTTCAGCTGTTCCTTTGGATTCATGTACTAAGGGTGTCTAAAGGCAAGACAGTTGTATCCTTAGGGCAGAGGCATGTCTGAAAAGGCAAGAGAGGAGGAAAATAAATATTTTTCTTGGAGCAGGAGACTGGTTTCTAGTTTTCATGTGCTGCAAATTCTTGTCTCCTTAAAATATTCTACTGAAGACTTTCCGTAAACTTGTGTTACCCTCTCCTTTGGCTTTCTGTCATGTGTCTTGCTACTATGCCTCTCTCTCTCTTTCATTAGGGTCTAGAGTGATTAAAAAAAGTGCCTCTGTCTAGACTGAGAGTATAGAGATAACTGACCTAATGGTGTTTGAGTTAACCCTGGAGACAGAAGTTCCCTTCAGGCTCAGGTGAAGCACCCTGAAGACAGAGTTTACAAGTTTGGGCACAATATGGGGCAACGTTACTCCTTGGTATGAGCTGTTTGGTCAGCCCTGTTGTTGATACTGCACAGGATGCTGGGGGTGGGATCCAGTACAACATTGAAAACCTCTGCCTGATTCTTCATTGCAAAGCTCTGGATACATCCTCATGGTTGAATCTGTTGGCGGCTGCATTTACCTGGGTGCCATCCTTGTCTTTTTGTGTGTGTATCACAGTAGAGATTTAGACTCATTGGTAGACTCCCCATCACAAGTGAAACATGCAGGTTTCTTCTTGTTCAGTTCTCAAGCAGGTGTGTGATACATTGGTTTGTTATGTTGATACTGAGAACTTCAGAAGGACTTGTGTATATACATAGGTGATTCTTAGCAATTAAACTCTGCTTTTAACCATAGTTATTTAATGCCTTTTATTATCTTTCTTCTGTTGCTCTTGGCCGTTATCAAAAACATGACAAATGATGTCTCTACTGATGATGCATCTGCTTTTTATTTTTCCTGCTCTGCTTGCTTTTCCACTGAGTTTACTGGCAGATATGAATCTGACTCCAGCACACAATCATGAGCTGTCTGAATTTTCAGTACAGGGAGTTTTGGACTCAGCTTATTATATCTCTATTTTTGTGCAGTACAGTTTCTTCCAATTGATATACAAGAGCAGTGTGTACTTAAATACTGTTATACATGCTTTGATACAGAATTTTTTTGTTCTTTATTTTTCTGTTAAGCATCATTACTGTTGGTAGCAGTATTTCCCCAAATAATGGTAATAAAAAAAATCCCACAAAATTCTCAACAATTCTTTCCCATTTGAAACACATAATGCGTGTCATAGAATTGAAGAATCGTGGAATCATGGAGTGGTGTGGGTTGGAAGGGAACCATAAAGATAATCTAGTTCCAATCTGCCCTACTTCCTGTAGGCAGGAACAGCTTTAAGTAGACCAGGTTGCTCAGAGCCCCATCCAGCCTTGCCTGGAGCACCTCCAGGGATGGGGCATCCACAGTTTCCCTGGGCAACCTGTGGCAGTGCCTCACTCCCCTCACAGTTAAGAAATGTTTCCTAATAATCTAAAACTAATCTCAATTTACATCCATTACCCCTAGTCCTGTCAGTACGTGCTCTTGTAGGCAGTCTTGCCCTATCTTTCCTGTAAACTCCCTGTAGGTACTGGAAGGCTGCAATTAGGTCATCCCAAAGCCTTCTCTTTTCCAGGCTCAATCCAAGTTCTCTCAGCCTGGAGCTTGGTGTGTGATGCTTCCTGTAGCTGGAGCAGGATGGTTCCATCCACAAGCTCCCCTTGACCTGTTGTGTAAACCACCACTGTGAAGTTCCCTTTCTTCTGTGCTTCTGTCTCATTTTTACCTCTGCTTGTGGCTGTTCTTCAGAGACAGCTCCTCATGCTTAATCCCTGTCTGGATGTAGAGGGTGATTCCTCAGCCTCTCCTTCCTTTCCTGTCTCTTGTGAACAGCCTGTAGCCATCAGTGGCCACACTCCAGTTGTGGAATTTGCCCCACAAATGTCAGTAATGGCACCAAGGTCATAACTTTCCAGCAGCACAGTGGCTTCCAACTTCTGGTTTTTGTCCATTCTGTGTGCTTTGATGTAAAAGCACCTCACTGGGCTGTGTCACCTTCCTAGAGGAACGGCTGTGTATGTACAAATAGTGTTGAATATGAATACATCAGACTATTTTCTGCTAGTGCACTGCAAAAATTATTGTAATTTCTTAGCAGGGGGATGGATCTTGCAGGAACATGTACATCTGTCAGTAGAAATAGATTCGGTTTGGTATCGACAAGTTATGCATCAATTTTTCTGTATGGTCTTACCTTACCTTTCTTTGTATTGCACTGGAGGTATTGTAATTATAGTTACAGGAAAGAAAGACTGTCATCTCCTTTGGTAAGTACAAAGAGAATAAAGAAATTGTTTCCTCAGAGCATGCCAGCCCTTTGTAGGAAATAGAATAGGGGTTATTTGGAAAAAAAAGGACATCTTATATACACATCATAACCCTGGATTTAAATATGTTATATGCTAGAGTGCTTAAGGACTGACTTCAAAGTCATTGCATAGGTGACCTTAATTTGTGAACTGCATAATTTTTTGAGGATTTTTTAGTATTAATTGCATCCTTTTCTCCCTGCCCTTCCCTTGTCTTTCTCCCCTCAAGAGTGAAACACTTCTAGATAAAACTTACATTTAACTGTGTTGCGTTAAAGGAACTGGTGCATTTCATTTGTAATCCTATAGGGTACTAATCATTATTATTGCAATTTAAAAGATAAAATGTTTCCTCTTTCCCCTCTTTTATTGTGTTTATGTATGTCTTTTCAGATATGATTTTGGACCAGCAGGTGGGTTCTGGGCAGCTCAGTGAGGATGTTCGTCACAGAGTGCATGAGGCATTACTGAAACAGCATCACCATCAGAACCAGAAGAAGCTGAGCAACAGGATCCCAATTGTAAGATCCTTTGCTGATATTGGAAAGAAGCAGTCTGAGCCCCATTCCATGGATAAAAATGGTAATGCTTTATTTTGCATTTTCAGCCTTCAATAGCATCTGCCTAATAGGTATTGCATGTGCTTTGTACCCACAGCTTGTACCCACAGTGTGATTCTGCTCTGGAAAGCTACCCTGTAAAAATGATACTTTTTGCATTAGAGTGGCTCCTCTTATGCATTCAGAAATATACCTGCTCAAATTTAAAATTTGGCTGTCTTGCACAACTCAGGGCTGAGCAGAGCTATTCAAGGGAACTAGCTGAGGTGTTAGAAACTGTACTGGTGTGCCACAACATCCTATGTAACTGGTATGGCATGTTTTTTCCAGTGCAGCTTAGGTATGCTTTAGGTGCTGTGTGCAATTCTCAGACTGACCTTCAGCATCTCTGCACTTCAGAACAACTTCAGAGTTGTTCTGAACTGGACAGGCTCCATCAGTGCCAGGAATGTGGTAGGACTATGTTTGACTTCTGTTGACTATCCAGGACCTGTTTAATAAAAATATAGTGGGTTGTTGAAATAGTTTCTAAGTCTACAGTAGTGTATGCCTTAGCTAGAGTTCAACTGCTGCTTCAGATTTTATTGGTGAGTTTGAGGGGTTGAAAAATGAGGCAAACATTTCAAGATGACACTGTTGGAGAGATGTCACAAAAGATGTACCTTTTTCTTTCAGAAAATCCCTTTTGGGAAAATCAGGATAATGCAAATGAGAAATCTTTGCAGGATGGTTATAGAGTAAAATATTGGCATAACTTTTTTGTTTTTCGTGCTTTTTACAGAAGACCTTGCAAGGTGTGTAATTGCTGCAGGTCATTGTAATGAAAGATCATTTCTTATTGCCCCTTCCTTATTTGCTTTAACAAAAGTCTGTGTTATGAAATTTGCAGCCAAATTTTGGAAATATTTTTCAGTTAACTCTTATTCCAGAAATCATCTTAACTGTAGTGAAATCTTGGTCCCTTCTGCTGTCACTCTGTGTCAGAGCTCCCCTATCACCTTGAGAAGTGGGGAGTGAGCCATAGCACAGAGAAGGTCAGGATTGCGAGAGAAATCTCTGTGCTCTGAGGCATAGGACAGAAAGGCAGAGTAGTTGTGTGGCTGATCTGGAAAGATGGGGCTGTCAGTATAAAGGTTAACTTGATTTCAAGGAAGAAGCTTTTGTTTCAGTCATTGCCATATAAAGTTTTAAGAGATCTAAATCTAGTTGCTTCCCTGGGGAAGATTCTCAGACCTAAAAGGAAACATATAATTTCATCTGATGAGGATAATAAATAGAAACTTTAATTGTGTCAAAGTATCATTTTAAGAGTAAGAAAAAATAATATTTACTAAGATGTGTGTCATTATGCATGTGGATGCACAAGAGTAAATGTAAGTCAGATGATTGTGATTGCCATCCTTTTTAAGACAACTTTCTTGGTGATTTATACAGCTTTTGCTGATGACTTTAAACAGATATTTAGGAGACACCAGAGAAAGTTAATGGCATAATGATCCTGTACTTAATTTCCACAGGGTGTAAGATGGCAGCTTGCATTCCATTAAGCTTTTTGCACTAGATCTTATGTAATGAATAGGCATTAGTTGCCTTAAGAAGAACCTTCAGGGCAAGCTGAAAATATCATGAACTCAATTGCAGTAACTTTCTGTGTCTGTTAGTGGAACTGATGCAGTAATCCACTCCAGAAACATCTTGCTTTTGCCCAAGTTTCTTCTGGCAAACTTCCTAGTTCTTCCTAAATTCCCCCCAAATGAATTCTTATCAGGATAGCATCTAAGTCCACATTAAGCACACTAATTTTATGTACTCAATAGTTCAGTGATTCTCTTAAGTAGGGAGACATATTCTTGCAGTTTTTCATTTGTCTGTCCCTATTTTGCAAGATGAAAAAAATAGTCAAATGCATAGTTCATGTGCTCATGTAGAAATGTCTCAGAGTACTCTGACCTCTGTTAAAAAAAAGTCTTAGTCACTTTTACTGTGTTAATTGAATGAAATATACCAATAGACAGAAATTATATATGTATGTAAAAAAATAGAATATCATGTAGAGAGATTTTCAATAATTTTAGGGATGCTTATATGAAAGTATATTGGATTTCTATCTAAATTACAATGAAAAGTTCTAAGCATGAACTTTTTGGACAGAGATGTTTTAATCAGTTTGAAGCTTTGTTCTTCTACTTGCATCCTTTAAGTGCTAATGCATGTTTGGCAGTCTCCTGCATTGTCTTCTTCAAAATTGTTTAATCACAGGGCCATTAAACAAGGAGGATTTGTTTATTCAAGGTTTTTCTTTTCTCATCCATTGCCCTGTAACATTAAAAGGTCTGAATCTTATTTTATTACCTGAATTGCATTGAAGTTAGTATTAGCTGTAGAAAAGGAAAATCTAGTCTAAATTTTTTGTTTTAAAAGGAACTGGAATTTTTTCTCTTTTCGAGACTACTACAAATAAGCAGTTCAGGGGTCTGAGTGGCAAGTATTGCCTGAGTACTCCAGGATTTAAAAAGTGGGAAAAAAGAGAATTCTGGAGAGCTGCTTAGTTTCAGGTACACTAACTGTACCTCTTCTGGCATACTCTTAGTTATTTCCTCACCCTGTAACTTGAAAGTGTATGTGGTATGTAAATTATGTAGGAATCTGCACTGAAATCCTCTTGCAAGAACATGTACATCTCATGTTTTGTGACATTTCAGCTGTCAGGAACTCTGCTGTTCTTGGAAGCTTGACCAGGGTAGCAGTGAGGTTTCTGATAATTTTCTCTGCCAGTGCCTCCCAAAGGCTGGAGTTCAGCTACCATGTTAGGCTCACTCAGCTATATGTTTCTTTGTAGATTGCCATGGAGTGTCTTTACAAGCTACTAATAGTAATATAAAAATGAGTTGTTAAAATATAAGTTTGAATCATGTAAAAGCAAAACCTGGATGTGTGTAAAAGGAAGAAAAATAAGGATATATAAACAACTTACATTATTGTCCAAGAGAGCACTGTAAGACACATCTTGTTTCTTGAGGATAAACTGGTCAAATGCATTCAAAGCATCCTTTTAATCAGGTTATTCCCATTTGTCCACAAACATTGTGTAGAGTATATGAAGGTAAGATGTTTCTAATATTGCCATTAGTAGCAGTATTTTTCCCTCCTTTGAATAAAACGAAGGATTCAAAATATTGCTACTTTTACTTTCTGGATGATAAATTCCTAGGAGACTGTAGGGACAGAAACAGATCATCTCAGGTACTGCTGCTGAACTTACAGCCCAGTTCAGCCCTATCAGAGACAGGAGTTTTGATAAAGAGCCCATGCCAGCAGCTTTAGAAGGGCTTCTTGTTCCTGCTGAAATGAGACGGGGGAACTTGGATGCTTTTTCTGCACAAAAGGAAGTTCTCTCTTTGGGTGGATTTGGGCTTAGTGTTAGACAGTTGAGTTGGAAACAATCCGTAGCAGTCTGTTGATTGTAAAAGAGGTGATTCAGAGCCCTAAGTCCCTGATCTGTGGGTTATGTGGTACAGCTGAGGATTCAAACTCCCTTCTTTGTCCAATTTCTTGACAATAGTAGCTTATCAATGTGTCAATTTTCAGATGTTCAGGAGCAAAGTCTGAAAATGAATACATAAATTAATTCAATATATGGCAGCACCACTGACAGGCCATTGTGATATCTTTGCTGGAAGATAGCTGTACATATGTTCTCCCTCCATTTTTCTTTGTTTATGAGTCTGTCAGACCATCTAATTAATTTGCTTTGTATTTAGTAGTATTATCTTTTGTTTACAATGGCTTTTCTTCACATCCTCTGCAGGGCTAAGATGTCAGGGTGCTATGGATTTACCATGCATTTTTAATGCTGCCATGCTGTGTTTAACTTTCACTTTTCATTAGGCATCAAAACTGTGAGAATTAAAAGCCTGCTTTTGATGTTCCAATAAAAAACGACAGTCAAATTTGGCATAAGAGCAAGAAAAATGATTTTTTTTTTAATAGGCCAATTTGACACAAAATACCCAAAATAGAAGGTAGCAAGTGATTTTAGCATAAATACTGTAAAAGCCAGGTAAAAATGTGAATTTTTTAAATTGGTAAATCATCTTTAGAAAGTTTGCTTTATAAAGCAATTTAACCTATTTTTATTGAGATGAGTAGGTTTCACACTCTGATACCTCAGAGCTCTGTTCATAAATTCATGTGGCATGGTCTAAAAAGCCAAAGACAACTGCAAATATACGACACCTCTCTGTTCAAGGGGAATGCTAAAATAAGCCTCTCCCCTTTTATAAAAGGGGTTCTGAAATTCAGAGTGTAAGCATGTGTGGCATGAGAAAATAACTGATTCTGTGAAACTGTAGTTAGGAAAAGAAGTTTTCATCATGTAAACATTTAAGGGTTTTGACTGGCTATTTCAGTTTTAGTTTAAGGGATATATAGGTTTCATATTTATATATATATGTATATAAAATGAAATCTAGCAGGCCTTACACTGGTTAAAGTCCAAGAGGAGGGAACTTGGGAGAGGAGTATGGCAGGCTAAGGTGCTTGTATTGTCATGCACCTTGCTGAAGCGTTCTTTATCCACAATAACATGATCTTATACCTGTTTTCTGTTCCATACTTAAGCCATTTTTAAGACCTTCTTCTCTCTTGACATCAGAGCAGGCACATTTTAGTGTAAAAATTGGGTTACACCACACATCATGTCTGATTCTGAGAAATTCTGAAATTCCAAGCAGAGGTTTATTGGTGTTCCAAAGAGCTTGAAGAAAGCAATGGCAAATTAGATTTGGGATCTCAAGAGTTAATAGCATGAGCTGCTGAAACTGTTCATTTTGACATGGTATTTTTTAAAGCTTTTCCCTGTTATTTCAATTAGTATGATGGAGGAGAGGTATTGGAGCCTATGCTTGTCCTAATTTGGGATAGTGTCCTTTAGTATCCTGGGAAGTGAAAACTCTCAGTCATATTATGGTGCTAGTTGGCCTTCTTCAGTTTTCCAATCTTTTCTAAAGGTCAGTTCAAGGATTTATGCCATAACTTGGAGCGACCTTACAGCAGGTGAATCTCTCATGTCAATACTGTCATATGGAGAAAGGTGGGCATGACCTGGAGTCCCATGAAAAGGGTGGGGACCTTCTGAACTACATGACCATACACTTTCATTTTGGGAGTAAATCTCAACGAATGCCATCAATATACTTACGAGTTTTCTGAAGAATTGGATCTGGATCAGGGGAGAAGACAAACTCAAAGATAGTTAATTCTGCCTTAGAGTTGCTAATGCTTTATTTCTCGTTTTAGATTCTTCTGAAATGTATATATTTTAATCAGGTTGTATTTTCCACAGGTTTTTATACTACTAATATATAACTTATATTTTTGGACATTTTCATCTGATATTTATTCTTTCTTTCTCCGCATTTCCTTGTACCCATGATAAAATGTGTAATCTGTATGTATAAAACTGTATCATTCATCTTTGTATTTCTTTATTTTGCTCTGTCTTTGTTGTGTCTGTCCCTAACAGGCTCATCTCATCTCTGTATCTTCCTCATCTCCTATCCTTTGGGTTCTGTAAACTCCCTGAAGGTTCAGAGGTAGTATAAATACCTATTCTTGCTTGGGCTTCAGATCATTTCAAATGTACACTCATGTCTTCATCTCAATTTCTTGTCAGCATGCAACTTCTTGCTATAGTGATTTTAAAAAATACCTCAGGCCTTTGTCTGCAACTGTGGCACAATGAAGAGAAGTTTGTGCGGAATTTTTTGCTTTGGGGGGGGGCAGTGCCATTTCTTTATAAGTTCATTTTCTTACATCAATTTATAAAAATGCAAATCACAGCGTTTTAGTTTATACTGCATGAATTCATGTGATTTGTGCTTCAGATATTCAGGCCTAGCATTAGAAAAACAGCTTAAGTGACTTCTTCCTCATCCTCTTAAATTGCATATCAGTAGTGAACACCAAATCTCCTTCTGGCTACACAGGTACAATGGGAATGACACGATTGTCCACTGATTAAAAATGTTGTTCATCAAGAGGCCTGAAGGCACACAATTCAGCCTGCAGAGATGCTGTCACTGCTCTATTATATTAGAAATTTATCATATACTTAAGAAAACTTACTGTTTTTCAATCTTTGAGTTTTGGTCAGGACATGTTGTCTATTTAGATTTGGAAAATTGGTGACTAGTTGCAGTGAAAAGTCTGAAGATTGAACAAGTTTGAAAAGCAGGATTTTTTTTTTTCTGAATGGGAAGAAATATGTATGGTTTAGAAAAACAAGCAACTTCTTTTCTGGTTTAGTTGCCTTTGATGTGTTAATTGCATCCAGTTTGTTTCCATTAAGGGTGATTTGTGTCTGAGACTACATTGTTCTGTGTTTTTGTCATTGATGTTCTAGAGATATCTTGAATTTTGAGTAATAACTAATAACTACAATGCACATACTTTAATATCATAAGTTCTACATTTCAGGGAGGAAGAATATGTTACATGTGACATTAATTTACTGGGATTAATTTTTTTTAAAATGTGCCAGGACAAACTATCTCAAAAATGCCAAACTGTATTTGGAAATTCAAACTTCTGTTACTGTAACAAATGTAGACCTTATTTTGATTTATAAGTGGCTTGACTTTACATGAAAGAGTATTTTCTGTGTGAATTCTTGCTCTAGTCAAAACTCCAGCAATTTCACATTATCTGAAAAAGACACTTTTTAAAAATATATGCAATTTTTTTAAAACATAGATTTAAAACTGCGCAGATATTGGCTTTTTATTACATAGAAAAGCTGTTACACCAATTATAGCATCGTTTTATCTGTTATGTATTAAGTTCCTTTGTATGTACCCTGGCTAGTAAATGATATCACATTGTGCATTTGGTGCTTAAAACTGTTTGAATGGCTCTGGATTCTTGAAGAATGCAGCTCTTCACATGCTTTATGTAGGTGGACTGCAGGGTAAATCAAGGCTTCAGCTTTACAATGACTCAAAGTATTACATTTTACTTTTGAAGAATAAAATTCTGTATTTACCCCATACAACATGTAAATGAGCATTTTGCTTTAAAATCTGGCTGGAGTTTGGGGTTACTTTGTGGGATTTTTTTTGTGAAAAGAGATTACCTGTTGACTCTACCTTGTATCTTTGATTGTTACTCAATACAGTAAAAAACCCAAACTTGTTGTTCCATGATCCAGAAAGCTGTCTTAAGTTGTAGAGCTATTTAAACATGTCTTTCTGCCTCAAGGTAAAACTTGTGTTCTTTCAGATTACTCCAGCATATGGGTAAATCAAAGTTTGAGGTCTTCTGTTGGCACAGAGAAAGAACATATGCTATTCTTAAAAACTTCACATACTTACTGGCTTTTTATTCCTTATATGTATATTTTTACATATTTTTCTCCTAAAAGAAAAGTGGACACAATGTTTAAAAGTCCCCTGTACTGTTATGCTGATTGCTTTTGACACCTCCAATATGATGTTAAAAATTCAGTATTTAAACAGGTGGTCCATGTTTTGACTCCTTTGTTGGTCAGTATTTTTCTCTCTGGCGGATATATCCGCTCTCATTTTCTTGAATTTTTGGGTCCAGAAAAAAATGTGTAAATGCCTAATTAGCAAGAGAAAGATAATGAACTACTATTTCTGTTACTTTACTGTAATTTCTTTATAATGTAATATGTATATTAGTATGAGTAATTATTACAACTATTTCCCTTTTCATACATCCTAGGTTATAGAGGAGTGTGTAAAAAAAAAAAAAAAGAATCAGCAGGTTTTATATTACTAGCTTTTAGGTTTTTTTGGGAGTAAGTTAAAACAGAAACTTTCCCTGAGCACTTTATGCCTTCTCTATTTGAGTAAGTGGAAGGGTTTTTGTGGTTTGTGTTTTTTTTTTTTTTTTTTTTTTTTTTTTTTTTTTTTTTTTTGTTTTNTGATTTTAATAACTGTAATCCTACAGGATGATTCCTGTAAAAATAATTGAAGGACTGCTAAATAAAAAATACAGAAAAAGGATTACAATGTGAAGTAGAGCACTGGAATACATATTGTAAAAATGATGGTGTAACAATGATGGAACTCTGTTTTTCTTTTAGTTCTAATTAAAACAGACAAATTGAATGTCTGTTTATAAATACCTTGCATATGTAATAATTTCTGGCTTCTGTTTTGCAAAACTTGTCTCCTGTGACATTTAGGAATTAATAGCCTCTTTTTATATAAATTCCTTTAATTCACAATAATATGTGGATTTCTAAAATCAATCCTTTATTTTTTGTCATGTGTAAATTTTAATCCTGACTTTATTTTTATTCTAGTTGCTTAGATTAACATGCTTGTCATGTCTGTTCGCCATTCTCTGTTTATTTCACTGTAGAGCTGAACAAAAGCCCTGATTTCTATTCTTATTTTGATCTGTCCTTGTCCTGAATCAGAGAGAAAAATGAAAATACCTGCAGTTTAAAGATAGATACATTTAATAGTAAGATTTCTAGCAGTATCTTTTTAAACATTCTGTTACTGTGCTACCTAAGCAAAGCACAGTATCTCTGTCTGTGCTGCCAGGATGCACACACAAGTCTGAAACCTGTTTTGTGTCATGGGAGATTTGTCTAGTGGAAAATGACATGTTGATTTTCATGAAAACCAGCATTTTCCTTGAGCAAGTGTTTCAACTGGGAATTAATGACCAGACAGTCAGGGATCCTGTGTTGCTCAGCTGTGACAGAAACTGGATACTTCAGCATTTTGGCAGTGGCTGAGGTGCTCTTTCAAGTCTCTGGTCCCGTTCAGGCTGAATCCTGTGCAGTGCTCAGTGTCCTGAGGACGTGCCCGGGTTGCAGGGGTCAGTCTCAGCAGAGTAAGGGCCACGCTGTGGCTTTTGGAATTGCCCATACAATGTGCCTAGCTTAGGACTTTCTGACTGTCTTCATCTTCAAATATCATGAACATATGGTCTTTGTTACTGTGCAAGTTTAGGTTGATTTTCACCAGAACCAATGTTTTCACATCATCGTTTCTCAGTCATATGAGAGACTTTATTCGCTATGGAAACAAATATATGCTGGGCACGAGATGCTGACTCTGGGCCAGTTGGACTCTGCAGTTATTCCTGGGTATGTGTTAGGGCAGTAAGAGATAGTTGGCTCATGTATTTGGTACTTTCTCTTGTACTTTATTGTGGTGTTCAGAGCTGTGTGTAGCTTCTGACGTGCCAGAGAGGGAGAAGGAGTGAAGGCAAGCAGGGCATGGCCTGTTCCCCTGTGGGGTTTGTGTGCTTCCCTGCTGCCAGCCCCACACCCTCTGTGTGTGCACGGTGGGCTCTGGCCATGGGCAGGGGCAATGCTGGCATTAAGTAAAAATATATTTTGTACAACATAGACCTGTTACTTGACTCTGTTTTTTCCTTTTGAGCTTTCGTTGGAGAAATTTTGTTGGTCAAAAGACTTGCTCGTTGTTTCCACAAGACTAAGGCGGATTTAAACATTTCTCATCTTGAGATGTTTTTAAAAAGTCTTTAAAACATTTTACTAAATTCTCACTGGAATTTTTTTGAAAATTTGTTTGCTCAAGCATTTGTTTTATACATGTCCATAATCACATTTTTCAATACTGAGCTTAAAAATCAGTTAATTTCCAATATATTTATTTTTATACCAGTCCACTTTAATGTTGTTTTTTTTGTAGTTGTTATAATCAGGATATTCTTATACACATGAGTAACTTTGTAAAATTTCATAATCTTATTTAAGTCAATGAGGATTACTTTTGTAGACAGATATTGCCCAAAATTGGCAGCTCCTCAAATTATTTACAAAAGCTATGTGAAGGTGGGACTTTCCCCAAATGTATATCTTTAGAATTGTGTGCTTTAATTGGTATAGAAATTTTGTTTTCTAATATCTTCTAATAGTATAGTTTATATTTTCTAAATTACCTTCTCATATTCCTAACTGCACATGATGAATAATCTATCTTTTGAGAATGTGCTATTCTAAATAAGTTATTAATTAAAATGCCATGTTTAGGTGTATCATATATCTATGATATGAAATGTATGCAGAGCTCTAATAATTGTGTCATTAGATGTTGCTTTCTTTATAGAACTGTTAGTATTCTGTAATAATGATATTTTTTTTAGCAGGTCAGGTGGTTTCCCCACAGGCTACTCCAGCCTGTATTGAAAACAAAAATGATGTGAGCAGAGAAAACAGCACTGTTGACTTTAGCAAGGTAAGTGTTCACTGATGGTGAAGAGAACTTCTTGGCTACCAAAAAGATATTTAAAGTGAAATAAAATGAATCCATGTGAGTCAGGAAAAGCTATAAAGTGTAGATTTTACTTAAGCATTGAAGTTTTGTGTGCACTGAAGTAGTTTCTGTATGACAAAAGATAATCTTACATTTTCTTTCTAAATTATATATCACAAGAAATCACAGTTTAGGAACACAGATAAATTTAATATCGTAGGTGTATATTTGTAGGGGAAATTTTAAAAATTAACAGAAAATTATCTAAGTAGAAAAGTAATCCAGAATTCCTATAATTCACATTTACCTCAGATTTTTACTTTCTGTAAAAGTGATGCATGAATGCTAACTATGCTTTTTATAACCTGAAGTCGTGGATTCCAGATGTCTCAAACAGAATGTGTTTCTGTAAACCTATAACTTAATTCTTCTGGCAAGCCAAGATATTTCAGTACACTTTACAAAAGATGTTAACTGTTCAGTAGTGGAGATTGCAATGACAGTTCAATGTTAGATAGCAAAGAAAAGCAAACAGCTTCTCAGCTTTAATGTGAAGGAGAATCCTAATTTGTGTAAGAAATCTGTATGTACCTAAGACAGTCACAATGGCTGCAGATGACAGGCCTGACAGGGATGGATGACTTCAGCTGACACATTAATGCAACAAAGGTTGAGTAAGTGAAGAAAGGTGATTTAAACCAAAATTCTGAAGAACAGCACTTTGAGTCTGTTGAATTTTAATGTTAGTGCAGCTGAGCTAAAAGTAGAGTTATGTGATTGCTCCATCTGGTGCCAGACTTATTTCCTAGCAGCAGTAGCTATTTGCATCATTTGAATTTTTGACTGAACATTCCAGACCATGAATCGTATATGGCTGAAATAAGAGGGGAAACAGATCTCTCTGTCAATGACAGTGAGAAAAAAGGAGGCTGACTGGGAATGTATTATGAACCACATTTCTGTAGAGGCTGCAAGAACATCTATAAACAGTGGCAGGTTGTTAAAAATTGAATGCGAATCCTTTAAACATATTTCAAACTAAAATTATAATGCTTTAGAGTCAAGTAAAATATTGGTTTCATGATATTTATATTAAAGCTGTAAGTAAAACTGTTTTTGCAAGTGTTCTAATATCAAGATGTAAAATTTATAAAGGATATAAACTACAAATAAAATTTTCTATTCAAAATTAAGCCATGCAGAAGTGAAGGGAATGGCATTAAGTTTCAGTAGTGCTTTTCTTGAACATTTCTCCAGTTGCTTTGACTGTTTCAGGATCCAAATCCCAGTCAGTTGTCTAACTGCAATTCTGTTTGTATTAAACAAGAATGAGAGCTGCATTATTTGATCCTTCACTCATTGTTTTTGTAGTGCTGCTGCTTTGCTGATCAAAAGAGCTCTTCCCATTTAAACTAGCTGGAAGAAATCAACATATCATCTTTTTCTAACCTCAGCAGTGATGGATACCAACAAGGATGTCAGGAATATGAAAGGAATAACTTTTGTTAGGAGGAATGAAATAACAGTAAAGGATTGTTATCTAATACCTTTCTTTTTGACTGACTTTAAATAGATCCATTTATCCTTTTGAAGATGCCTAAGTGCAGTTTCCCCTTGAAATGTGCTATTGCAATAACTCCCAATGGTTATAATTGGAATTATATGCACAGATTGAGAGGAAAGTAGAGCAGTACACTAATTTTCTCTTGAGCATTGTGATTTCTTTCTCTAATTTTGTTCCAGATATTAATTTCATTTATCTTCTACAAAAAAGCACCTTTGACTACCTCACATATTCTCTCCTTGCTAATCTGTCTCCCTTGGGCTATATCGAATATTCCAAATTTGGAGTTGATTCAAAAAGCTGACTTAGTCTGCATACAGCATTGAGACTGTGTTGATTGTATTGGTATCTATCTATGAAAAATGTGAGACAGGCACTGAAAGCTGTCTTGAGTGTTACTTCAGTAGCATAGAGAGAGAGATGGTTTGTGCTGTTTGTAAATGTGTCACTCCTCTTCCTCTGCTGCCACCACCAGGACTTTGTGTTCTCAGGGTGATGTGGAGGTGATTTGTCACAGCACCACTTTACCCCCTGTCTGAGCAGAATGGGGGATGACGGTTTAAGAACTTAATCTGGCTCATTTCTACTTTTTATGCCAAAGACTGAGGGGAACATTAATTGTCCTGAAACACAAAATGCATAAAGAGACTGTACCCACATCCCCTCTCATGGCAACATTCCTGTGCTCTATGTGCAGACACTATTTCTGAGACAAACCTCTGTCCCATTCTGACAGAGTTTGGTCTTTCAAATGCCATGTGAAGCAACTGACTTGTTTTGAGTGCTGGTTGACCCTGCTTATAAATAAATTTGATAAATATGTTTTACTAAGAAGGAGTGGTGGGTATTTTGTTTGTCTTCATGTCAACTTACGTTTGGTTTCAGGGTAGGTCCACCACTCTTCAGTCTTTGCGTTGCCTTGGAGAGACATGGCCTCTGCATTATTTATTTATTTTTATATTTAATTGGAGCTTGCCAGAGCTATTTAGGGTCAGGTCAGGAATGTGACTCAGGTTAGGGTGCAGATTAAGATGCTCATCAGGTCTCTCCAGCTAAAGACCTGGGCTAAGAGATTTATTATGGATTAGGTTAGATGAAGCATTCAAAATATGTAGCTTCTGCCTCTGCCATAAATTCATGCCAGGACCAGCTCCACTCCCACTATGCAGTGAAAGCAACACCTTTGGGGTTTGCTCAGTTTGCTCCTCTGCCAGCCAATTCCGTTTTAATGGGGCTCTCTTCGCTACCAAAACAATATTGGACAGTATTAGAATCTCAAGCTGATAAATAATACAGGAAATATATGGGAATACTTTCTGGTAGACAGGAGACAGAATGTTTATTTTAAATTTGAATCTTGTGATCTGTATGTTAGAAGACCTCAATGTCACAACTGTAGCATATTGTATATGTTACATTAATTATTAAATGTTAAATGCATTTAGATGTTTAATCCATCCATTCATAAGGTAAACTCAGCACAGAATGCACATTTCTACATGCCTGAAAGACTACTTTCTTCTTCTCAATTACAAATGACCTGTGACACCAAAATTAGCTGCAGAGTGAACCTTAGTTATGTGTTTAATCCTGAAGAGTTATTTTGTGATTTGAGTGGAGAACAGATTTTTCAATATACCTTGAAAAAGTATTTGGTCTCCAACCTTCCAGGTTGATGTAGTTCTTGTTTAACTTTGTGAGGTGTTTAGTCATCTTTGTAGCTTAAGGAAGCATTAAATATCTCTTTGTGATCTCAGCAAACCAAGATTTCATTACACAGGCAACTGTGTTATATCGGAATTCTGATTTAGTGCCAGAGCCATTTGCAAGAAAACAATTTTCTAAATATTACCAAAAACTATGCAAACTAGTACTGACAGATGGCTGTAAGATAGACATTAAAATGGTCCACTTTAACAGTTTATATTGGATTTGGTTGCTGTTGTTGTGTTTAGATTAATAAAAGGAAAGCAAATGACAAAATTCATGCATTTTGAAATGTAGACAATGCTGGTGCATCATTAAATTAGATATACATTATATACTTTATTACTCCATATCAGTCTGTTACAGAGTAAAGTCTGGAGTCATACATTCCTACACAAATACCTTGAGCTTATTATAATAATGATGAAGCTGTGTCTCTGTTTTTCTATCATCCTGCAAAAGTCAACATTACTGTCTAAAATTCCAAAGTTTTGCTTCTGCTTTGTTCTTTCAGTTTGCTTTTGAGACAGTCAATGATCAGGATAGCTCATTTTCTGTTACTTTCAGCAGAGGGGGAACGGTCCTCTGTTAAATCTGAAATCAAAAATACGTCTCAGAGTAGAAAAAGGGAAATTGCGTGTAGTGGAATCCAGTGTTCTTAGTGAGATAATAACACAACAACCATGAGCTATGAATTAATGATTTCCAGAATTATTAATTATGGAAAAATAAGGTGTCTTAATTTCTTCCACTGTTATGATTGTTATCAAGTATTCGTGCTGTTACGAGTATAGATAAAAAGCATTACTAGGAAATTAATCCTATATTTTAAAAAATATTTTGAATTTGATGTGTTGTCTTTATAGATTAATTCTGCAGTGCTTTGTTTCCAAGAAAAATCAGTCAAATAATTGTCTAGTTTCGTTTTGAGAAACATTTTTATTAAAAAAAATAAAATTATTCAACAGACAAGAACAGTGGAACTGTGTAACTGAAATAGCTAAGGTTATAGTGCAGTGATCAGGAAGTCTCTGTCAACAAAGCAGAGGGAAAAAAAATCCCTGTGAGTAACTTTTAGGATGTAATTTAATATACTTTTCCCAGGTTGACCTACACTTCATGAAAAAGATACCACCTGGAGCTGAGGCATCAAACATCTTAGTTGGTGAACTCGAGTTCCTGGACCGTGCTGTTGTGGCGTTTGTTCGGTTGTCTCCTGCAGTGCTGCTTACAGGACTGGCTGAAGTTCCAATTCCAACCAGGTACAGTTGGGCTGATTTTACTTTGTGTTTTCCTGAGTGCCTTGTGGAGACAGGGTGATGTGACCCTCAGCTTTGCCAGTTACTGAGTGAGGAATTAGGTTTGCTCTTTAACAGAGGCATCTCTCAGCCTTCCACTCATCCTGTAAATGATGTGTGGGTATATTCAGACACATGCTGGTTTGTGAGTACTTCACAGATGTAGAAATGTAGGCTCTAACACACAGTTTATCCTATACAAACTGGTATTACACCAGATGAAATACTAAGGTGAAATATTCAGCTTCGTAGAATATTTCATCTGGAACAGAAACTACTTGTGTGATGCTGCATAATTATGTACAGGAATAAAAAAAATGAAGAAAGAATTGAGAAAAGGCAAAAAGCAAACTGTGTGTTTTTGTTGGCTAGGGGTAGTGAGTGAATGGATGGAGAATATACTGTAAGTATGTTCTTCAAATATTTGTACTTCTTCAAAAGATTACTTTGCATGGTAAGGAATGTGACTTTTAACCACAATTTTTTATTAGATTAATATTTTCCAGGTTGAAACTTTTTCTGATGGAGTACTTTGATTCTGAAAACAAATTCTGAGGAATGGAAAAAAGCCTAAAATAGACCTGGTATTCAAATAGAGGGCATTGGGATAAATCTGTGATTGCATTGTGTCCTGCAGGGGGTTAATTCAGATCAAAACTCCAAAGTGGTTCTCCCATATATGTTCACTTACTTAACTATTATTGCTGTATCCCCTCCACCCCTTTTTTTTTTTTAATTTGTGCATATGTTTGTACACATATTCTGTCTCTCTTTTCCCTTCCTTCTAATTTCTATAAAAGTAGAATTCCAACAGTAGGCAGTAGTGTGTTCCAGTTGTTTGTGACACTCAGGACACACACATATGACACTCATGTTTTGGTATGAAATGCAACGCTGAGACTCAGGCCCTTGCTTCTAACCAGATAAACAGTATTATTTTCTTTGAATTGTACTTTGTAGTTACTTTGGATATTACTTTTTTGGTGTTTTCTAGTTTTTCTGTGTGTATAAGAAACATTGAGGGACTGAGTTGACTTGGGAAAAAGCTTTTCCTTATTACCTCCCCTGAATTCCCACGAGAAAAAAAAGCACCGAAAGGAAAAGAACAGATTTCTTGATCTTTGGTCAAAATAAAATTAAATAGTTACAATTTAGGATAATTCAGTGTTTTTGTTTTTAAGCAAAAATGTGTATATAAAAAATATTCAGTAATATACATCAAAATGTTGTCTTTTGCATTTTAGCAAAACTGAGAATTTTAGTGATTTCATTTCAACGGATCCTCTGCCTCTTAGAGAACTTTACTTGCCTACAGCCTCTTGTAGAGACTGTCCAGAGCCTTAATGGGAATAAAAATAATTTAAAAATTATTTTTATTTCGGTTAATTTAACTTCTTCAATATTGCAATAATTTATGTAACTATAATGTTTTTGTTGAATTAACAGAATTAAATAAATTAATGTGTTCTGTACATAGATTGCAATTGCATACATTTATTATGTAAGTTAAGGTTTGTTATGTAAGGAAGTTTTGGTAGTTTCAATCAAGGCTGACTGTTAAGCTTATGATATATTTTTGGAAGCTATTTTCACTTTTTTTTTTTTTTTTTCTAAGCAGAGCTTCATGTTTAAATGCATGTGTGAGGATCTTGAAGGAGATTATATATAGTGTTTATCTGAGAGATTGTTCTAGTCTACATTTTAGATAAATATTTCTGTAATATTTATATCAATTTCAACCATCTATCCTTTACAATTTCTCAAATTTACCTTTAATTTGCAGATTTTTGTTTATTCTTCTTGGACCACTGGGTAAAGGCCAACAATACCATGAGATTGGAAGATCAATTGCAACACTAATGACAGATGAGGTATTTTTGTTCATGCTTCAGTTTTGTACTAACTGAAGAGGTGTAATAGGGAATCTCCAATCCTTCAGATGAAATGTGACTAATCATTCTGGTGATGACAACGGGCATTCTAGCTCATTTCATGGTCCTGTGACAGCCCAGATTATGCTGCTGTAAGGGGATAACAAAATGAGAAACAATATTCACAAGTGAGGATATCTTCACCAATAAGGTTCCATTTTACACAATTGCTTTGCAGTGGATTTAATTTTGTTTAAGTTGCAAAATCTCTGGAATATTTAGCAGGCACAAGGATATTTTTCTGTAGCAGCTGGAATTTCTATGGGAACTATGTACCAGAAGCTATTTTCAGTTGAAGCTGAGATTGTGTGTTCAGTGGGAATTTAACGAAGTGTGTTCTGTTTCAGAGAAGAGGGGCCTTTATTTTAGAGAGAGTTCCTTTTTCCATCTCTTTTTCCTCCCACACATACTTCTCAATTTTTCACAGGTATTCCATGATGTTGCTTACAAAGCAAAAGACCGCAATGACTTGGTGTCTGGAATTGATGAGTTTCTTGATCAGGTTACTGTTCTCCCTCCTGGAGAGTGGGACCCAACAATTCGAATAGAACCACCTAAAAATGTTCCCTCTCAGGTTTGTACAGTGTAAAATTCAGACACTCTAAAAAGTTGTGATGAATTTTTATTATGTAGATTTACGTCTCATTCATTTAGCATTTAGCAGAGTCACTCTGTTTTGCATCTTCTTTTCATTTTAGGTTAATTTTCTTTAGAAGAACTGTTGACTTGCAAGTATACAGTATAGTGATGACATTTGGTTTAGCTCAATACTAGTTCTCTCCTGAGTAAAAGGATACAACAGGCAGTTGTATCTAAAGATATTAAATTCAGGGATAAATAGCCTTAAGCATCCTTGATTATTCCAAATAGCCATGGTTTGCTTTTGTTTTAAGCTTATTGCAAGCATTGATCAAAGCTTGTTACTCTTTAAAATGTTTTTTTGATACAAGATTTTTTGTGATCAATTCTTTTAATTTCACAGAATCACAGTTCTTTTTACTATTAACTGTCTGGTAATAGAACTCTTCTACAGCTTATTGGGAGGTTATGTTGAGGAATCTTAAAAGAAAATTTTTATGTTTAAGCTTTTAACTTTCGGAGCCTGTTTCAGTACTAAAACCCATGAGAAATATCTTTTCCTCCTGGTAGGAGAAGCGCAAGATCCCAGGAGTTCCAAATGGAACTGCAGCCCATGGGGAAGCAGAACATCCTGGGGGACACTCTGGACCAGAACTGCAACGCACTGGAAAGTTAGTGAAAACATATTCAAAATCTTCAGTTTTCAAAGTGATGTTCAAAAGGAATCGCAAGGGTCTGGTTCTCTCTCAGAAGCGTCTTGGCACGTGATTTCTTTCAGGAATTTGTTGTGATTTGCATGTGCCATGTAGCTGAAGAAGACAATACATACTTATTTGCAGAGGGCAGGAGAGGGCAAGGGGGTTTGAGTTTTCTCATTGTATTTATGGCAAGCTCCTTTCTCTAATATTTACAAAGGCCGGACCTATCTTAAACTTGATTAAGGTAGGTTCTTAGTTTTATACAGGATGAAGGAAAACTTGCTATAATATTGTGTCATATGTTATGAATACTTAGAGCTGTTTTGTTGTTGCAGTTTCCGGGTTGTGCAGCTCTAGCATTTCTTTTTTATCTCAGTAAGCCATGATATGTCCTGGTGCATGAGTCTGTGGTTACCCTGATGGCTGCAACAGACATCAGAATGAAGAATTTGCCCCAAGGAATACTTATTTTCTCTCATCTAATATGGTGTGGTCTAAGTCAGCTGTCAGTGGCTGCCTTAGTGCAGTGTAGTTGGGCAATAGATGTTTCTTTTACTTTGTTGCCTCCTGATATTTAAATATTGTTCCTACCTTTAGCATGAAGCTGAAGATTCAGCTGCCGTGCTGGTGCACACTGGGGCAGGGGAGATGATGGCCAGTCTGGCTAGAAGTTGTTTTCTCACCAGAGAACCTGCTAATTGACAGCTTGAAGGATTGTTTTAATATTTAGGAAGTAGTGGCACTATACCTTTACCACCTTCTTTACTTCAGCAGAATCTGATACATTGTGTGCCTGTGAGGAAAAGAGCATTGTGGGGTTATTTACTTTAGCTGTATGGTATTTGGTAAGGGAGTGTCTGTTCCTAAATATTTGATTATACTTGACACAGTGTAAAAGACAAAAGACAAAAGTTCTTGTCCTTGAAAAATGGTAGTAACTCATTTCTGTCATCAAGAGTATTTAGGAACAGGTTCTCAAATAAAGAATGTGAAGCTCTATATATAAATGTGTGGGCAAATAGGCACCATGATTTCCATCTAACTAAACAAATGTAAAGAATAATTTCATGTAATAAGCAGTTTGATTTAGTGCATGGGAGTAAGCCGCTGTTCAGAACTTTGGGGTCTGGATGATTAGTTGAAGAATTTATAAAAGAAACATGGAAATTAGTTTGTTTTAAAACCACAATAATTTCCTGGTTGAAGTTACAAAGGCAGATGTCCTATAAACTCATTTTTTCATGAAGGGTGAAACATAAGAGTATGATGTATCATTTGATCAAGGAACAGTAGCTTCTCTGCAGTGTGGTTGAAGCAATACTGTAGAAGAAAGTTTTGTGTGCCACCTTAATTAATTTGAGCTCTTCTATGTTTTCTTTAGATTTTTTGGAGGATTAATTTTAGATATCAAAAGAAAAGCTCCCTTCTTCTGGAGTGACTTCAGGGATGCTCTCAGTCTGCAGTGTCTGGCATCATTTTTGTTTCTCTACTGTGCTTGCATGTCTCCTGTCATCACATTTGGTGGTCTGCTGGGAGAAGCAACTGAAGGTCGTATAGTATGTGTTAAATCTGAACTTTTAAAACAAACTTACATTCCTAGTTTTGTGGTTAGTATTTCCTTACTGTTGCATGAATCACCTTTATATGTTGGTGTTTCAATGTTTAGAAGGCTATGGACTAAGACATTGCAAAAAGAACCTGTTTGAAAATTTATGGACACTTCTCTCTGTATCATATTCAGAGTGCAATAGAATCGCTGTTTGGAGCATCCATGACTGGAATTGCCTACTCTCTTTTTGGTGGACAGCCTCTCACTATACTTGGCAGCACAGGACCCGTTTTAGTGTTTGAAAAGATCTTATTCAAATTTTGCAAGTAAGTGAAGATCATGATATTCATCATCCTTCATTTGTTAGGTAAGAGTAGAGACACTACCTATCCCAAAGCTGAAATCCTAAGCAGTGCACTATGAGATAAATTGTTGCCTTCTGCAACACAACTTCAGTGTTGCAGAGTCCAAAAACTATGCAGTGAATTGGTGATGCAGAAAAATGAATTTTCTTAAATTTTGGGCTTTTGTTGCTTTAAAGCTTCTTCTTCCTCCCTTCCCTCTTCCCTCAGCTGTTTTGAAGGGAATGACAGCTTCAGGGTGTTTGTGGGGGTTTATTTATTTATTTTTTTTTTTTTTNTTTAAAATTTTATTTTATCATTCTTTACTCAGATAATACATTTAAATCTAGTTTATCTTGTCCCTGACTCAAAAAGTGTTGCTTCTCACCAAGAAAGTGAGTGCAGTAGAAGTGGTGTCCTCTTTCAAAAGTCACTATACAGACCATGTCATCCCCTCACCTGGACAGAGGAGGGGTGAAGTGTCATGACAGCAAAGCCACATTTAGGCTAATGTGCTGTACTTGACATATCTCTGCCACAGTGTGGGTAAAAGTTGTGTCTCCATTTGGAAGGCATCATGCTTCTCTGCCATCCAGTCTGCTTTTCTGCCTCATTGCTGTGACAGGGACTTCTGTACCAGGATCTCCTGCACAACACAGAGTAGGAAACCCTGCTTAGCACTCAGATTTTCTCACACCTTCAGACAGACCTTTCAGTTTGCTGTGATAATGTCACACGGTGTGTTTGGAGCTCTATTATCATATGCAATAAGCTTACAGAATTTTGATGAAAGTTGTTATAGCTACTCTTTCACGGCTTAAAAAGAAATTGGCAGGTGTTGGCTGTTCACAAAGCAGGATATGGGATAAAGAGTGAGTGGACCTTACACACTTCATGTGTGTGACTACTCTCAAAGCTGCTCATGTAGAGATAGACCTCTTTGTGTCCTGCCATTTGGGGGAAGAGCTCTGGTCAGGAGGTGACTTGATGGGATCTTCTGTTCACAGTAAGTACATAATTTCTGATACAGACTGTCCCCAGAAAGGACATTTTGGAGCTGCCTTGTTTCAATTTACTGTGGACAAAAGGTTCAGTGTGTTATTTTTTTTTTTTATTTTTAGAGAGTATGGGTTGTCATACCTTTCTCTGAGAGCCAGCATTGGGCTGTGGACTGCAATCCTGTGCATCATCCTTGTTGCAACTGATGCAAGCTCTCTAGTCTGCTACATTACCCGCTTTACTGAAGAAGCCTTCGCTTCTCTTATCTGCATCATTTTCATTTATGAGGCCTTAGAGAAGCTGTTTCATCTCAGTGAGACGTATCCAATCAACATGCATAATAATTTGGAGCTGCTGACAAAGTACTCGTAAGTAAGATTTCTTCTATTAGACTCTTAGGGTTTGGTTTTTTTTTCCATAGGTTGTTTTCTCTGCAAGGAGCACAGCAGGAAAAGTTTGCAGTACTTGCAGCATGGGGAAGCTATTCAGTCACTATGCTCTCTTATGGAAGTAGTAGTTACTGCAGGGATGTGTTTTAGACCTTAGTTTTAGGTCTCTATTCATTTTTGTTTAATGAGAATAAGCCCATGGTCTCTTCCTGTAGCCTTGTACTTAAGATTTATAATCTTTCAATGGCAACAGGATGTTCAGATAATGTTTGTGTATCATATTTATCTTGTTTTGGGGTTTTTCCCACAAATTGAAGTATTCACCTTTCTAAAAGGTTATGAGTTGATGTACCTCCTTTATTTTAACCTCTCTGGCATTTAATCCACAAGAGCTGAAGTGGATTTGAAATTGTTAGATGCATCTTAGTAGCTCATAATGAATTTGTTCCTACCACAAAGATTTTTCATCTAATTCAATTTAAACAGCTTACTTTATTGTGAACTTTAGACAGGTAATAATCTACTTGGGGAAGAAAAAACTGAATTGCTTTTATCAATATTGTCTCATTGAGAAGTAAAGCCTCATAGACCTGTTTCTGTGATATGAAAACAAAAATGTTCTAGTAAAGGACAAGATCCTAGTCTGTCCTGAGGCCAGTTAAGCTTGCTCACATTAGTAAATAAGATGTCATTAAAAAGCATTTTCAATGAAAATCTCTCTCCAGAAATGTCTTTATTATTTCACTGAACCCATTTGAACCCTCTGCATGAGCTGGGTGGGGCCATAAAGCAACAGTGCTTGAACAGTGCCACATCTTCTGTTCACTGGAAAAACAGGAGTGTCTCAACCAAATGTCTCATTTGCATTTTAAGCTGGGAAAAACAGAACACAGCAACAGAGAAAACATTTGAGCTTTGTGTATATTATCACTAGAAAAATAGTTAGCATATCCTGAATCTGAATGTATGTTATATACCTTAATACACAGAACAAGTTAATTTAGAGAAACTATAGTTCTGCCATGACATACTCTCATCATTCTGGAAATATTATTATTCCTCTCTAATAGTTTAATCAGTAGACAAAGGAATATTTATTTGAAGAGAAAGGAACAAACATCAAGAATACACCATGCATGCAGTTGAGGTTATGTCCTCAACTTTACTTACTTTCTAAGAAGTAGGTATTTTACTCTGTAGACCTTCATATAGCACAGTCTTCATGGATTTTTGTCTTTTCCTTTACCCTCTTTTTTGTACTTGAAGTTGGGAAACATTGATTTCACAAGGAATTACAAGCTTTTCCTGCAGCATCTGATTTCAGTCCTTCTACTTGTAGTTTAAATGGGTAACAAACTTGGGCTGAAACTGGTCCTGTCCTTAAAGGACCAGCGTACTCTGTTACAGAAGCTAATTAGTATCTGCTGTTTTGCTAATTAAAACAGCTGTTTGCATTTTCCTCTTTGGGGATTTTAAAGATGAGTTTTTAATTGTTTGCAAAGCCTTGGCAGGTCTTTAATTAGCCATGGGTAATCTTCAAAAGGTTGAGCAACTCATTTCTCTTTGAATGCTCAACTAAAGCTTATGTCAAACTCTGTCTTGGATCTGCGATTCTATGCTATAAAACTTGGGTTATACGGTAAAAATTCTGTGTTTTCTGTTGCCCACTCAAAAAGTTGATGATAAATTGGTCAGAACAGTGAATATATTTGAAATTTTCAGTGGATGCTATGGCCCAGCCATCCTCTTTTCTCCCATAGGCTTTCCGAGGATGCTCTGATGTCCACAGGTACTCTGTCTATGTGCCAGTACTGTTCCTTTGCCCTGGTGAGGACATGAGTTTGACCCAGGAAAAGTCACTGGCATTCTGTTAATACTCTCTTTGGAGTATTAGAAAGACAAAGAAAAAAGTATTTTTAAGTGGTTGATATCTCAACCAGATTGAAACTGTATTTCAAGTAAGAAAGAAAACCCATTCTGTATTTTTGGTGGGCTTGAATTCTGTTACAAACAGTCTCTGTTGCAGGAATTTGATGTAAAAGATGGCACTGCATGCATCTCTTATATTCGAGAGTACAGGAGTCATTAATAATATCTGTCATAATCATAATACATCTTAGAACACTAGAGGAATGTTAATAACAGTTAGAATTTTCTTCTTTTTTTTTTTTTTTTTTTAGTTTTTAATCAAGCACATCCAAATATTTCAAAATCGACTGGAAGTCCTAAAAGATTTCTTTAAAAATTGCATTTAGCATTTTAGTAGAAGGTTTTGAGTTTGTTACAGAATTATATCTCAAAAGGACAAAAATATCTTGTTGCATGATCTAATTAATGTAAAACTAGAATGATGCACTTTTTACTCATTTTTAAATTTTATTTTTACTCTATATTTAAATATTACCCCTGATCTTTACATGGTCTACTTGCAGGCAAATCCATTCAGCATTTGTATGTAACTTTTTCCTAAAACACCGTATTTTTGATACGAATGATGAAGAATAAGGCATTTAAGTGGTAAATCAAAGGAAGGACAAAGACAACCTGATTTTCAGTGTGGTACTGTGCTGTATTTTTTTAAATTTATTTTTAAACTGAGTTGTTTTGAAGGAATTTGAATAGAGTGGCTACATTGTTTATTAAATTAAATACAAATACTTCTTGATCAGAGCTTTCCTTTCTATTTTTTTAATGTGACCTTTTTGTATTTGTCATGCCATTAGCATTTGTAGGTTGGCATAGCAACTCTCTTATTTCTGCACTCTCCTCCTCCTGTTTTTTTCCTACCCTGGTAGCAAATATATCTCCAGTTAGTGAAACCTGTCTGGAACACTGATGCCCATCAGTTTTAATGTGTATATTAAAATTAGAATGTTATTTTTGCTAGGAAAAGAGAACCCCTTATTGGAGCAGATAAAACCCACTCTTTTAAAAAGGAAAACAGAATAAACATTGTGGATGTAAGGAATGTGATTTAGAAAGCAATCCAGTATTCTTTGAAATACAAGCATTTTAAGATAGTTATCTTAGAACACAGAAGTTCAGTTATTTCTCAGGGTGAGGTTGCTTAGATCTTTATATACCTTTTTGGTTTAAAAAGGAATTTTATATACCTTTTTGGTTTTTATTAATTCTTTTTTCAAAGTGATGAATTCATGTTGTTTTAATAATTCTTTACCAGAAGTTACTCAATTATTAACAGATTACATTGAATAATTTTAAAGTGATTTCTTGGCATAGTAATATGCATATTGCAATCTGTCTTGGTATTGACATGCACTTAAGCATTAGGAGTAGAAAATCCCACTCTGATGTAATTAGGGAGCCAAGATCATGTCAATCTCAGTATCATTTCAGGCTATAGTCACCATTGCTTCTAGAAGGCATTGTGAAGATTAGTTTTGTTCATATGGCTCTTTGAATAAGCAAGTTTTAAATTTTCCATTATCTATATAAATTAATCTAAATACATCATTATTGGATGCAAATTAGCATCCCTAATTTGTATCCTATATCCCTTAAGCTGCAGGTGGAATAAGAAAAGTCAGTGATGATGAGCACAGTGTTGCTCATTATGGTCCCAGGCATGTAATTGTATTCCAAGTCCTGTAATGAATTTTGAAGTTAGGTATGAATATAGATTTTCTGTTCCCCTTCTTTATAGTTTTTTTTTTTCCTACAGTTAAGTAACTGTGCCATACCCTGTGTGTCCTTCTCTAAGAATATTCCTCTTCTTCCCAGAACCGTGCAAGTGCCATCACTGAGTTTAACTGCTGGTTCCATTTTTGCTTCTTGACAAACCTTGGAATCCAGGCTTTCTTTTTCTTTATTCTGTTTTTTCCAAGACGTCTCTGTGCTTACCCAACCCAACGGACTTGTTGGCCTCTTTCTTCTCCATTTGAAGCCAGAGAATGCCCACCTCTCTCCTACTACTCATCCCCTCCACTGTGGAAATAGATCTCCTTGTTAAGCAATTCTCCACAGCATTTCGTTTGTAGTTGAGAGCTGGTCTACACAATGCCTTCCAAATCTGGGAATGCTTACATAAAATCCGTGAGTGGTCTTGTTACAGTACCTTTATGTGTATTGATGCATTGCACCTGAACAACTGAAACTCAAGCTGACCATAAAGCACTATAATATATTGCCGTAATTATTTCTGTACCAGCATTATACTGAACCTCTCCTCCTCAAGTGTACACGCTCTTAACTTTGGAAGCAGGGTGAAGTGACACCCTAGAAATATTCACAGTGAAATCTTTCAGATGAATTGTCAATATCCCCCAGAGCTGCACTGCTTTTCTGTACAGGAACTTGTGTGTATGGCAGTTACATACCATAGTGCTACTGCAAATGCAAGGACTG
Organism: Sterrhoptilus dennistouni; assembly: GCA_013397095.1. Taxonomy (NCBI): domain Eukaryota; kingdom Metazoa; phylum Chordata; class Aves; order Passeriformes; family Zosteropidae; genus Sterrhoptilus; species Sterrhoptilus dennistouni. The sequence continues at coordinate 990,115 of VWZU01000762.1, forward strand.
CGTACTGCACCAGATAGCTAATAGAACCCAATGTTCAAGGTTAACAGAGCTACAATATGATTATAAAGCTCTTGTCTAGACTTTCCTCTTGGCAAAAAACCATTCTCCTTCTGATGTGCTATCCAAAGGAACCTGATTCTTTGAGATTTCTTCTGTCTAACATCAGTTCCCCATCTCAGATTTATCTTTTTTTCTCTGTGAAACTAGTGTGCTGTGCATTGTTTAGGTGCTTTAACAGGCTTTTCTATTTTCCTGCTGTACTTAACCAACTAAACTATACAGACTTGAAACCTTAGAGAATATATGTGGATGCCTACTGATGTTCGTGACTGCCAGAGAATGGCTGCATAACTTAATTGTCGTAATTCAGGATGGCAGATCTCATAAATAAATGAAGAAAAAAATCTTGCCTTGCCATGACAGCTGTGCTGTGAAAGGGTTTCATGATACTGAGAATAGAACTTAACTGACAAGTCCATTTTCCATCACTATTAATTATTTTGTTCTGAGTCTTTTCTCTGCTGAGACTTTGATTTAGTTGGTATGAAGGTTGGCATGAGAAGGAATATGGTAAATATGCCAGGGATATACAGGTATTTCAGGTATGAGACAGCAGAGAAGACATCATTTGATGCTACTGTTGTTGTCCTCTTCCCATGGAAGTTAGAAAAACAGAAGGGTTCTGTGAATGCCCATAATTCACATAAAAATGGTGCATTTGGAGAAAACCTAAACACGCATAGCATTCTGCTATTAATATACTTCAGCCTTGTAGATGCAACGTAAAGAATACCTACACATATACCTTACTTTAAAAACAAACCTGGTGATGTTATCTTCCATTTCATACTGTCATCCTCCTGTGTCTATGTTATGTGATCTGTGCACAGCACGCTCAGAACATCCTCTGTGCTGGGGAAAAACCTTCCTACTCATACTACCAAATATGTGCTCTGATATTCAGTGAGACATATTGTTTAAACAAGCACATTTTGCAACTTATTTGTCATACTTGCCTGTAGTTTTTAAAGTATTATAAATATTCATATGGATCAAATCTCATTCTCAGGCTATCTTAAGTGAGCCAGAAAGGCATTTTTCCCTTCTAGGAAGGGGAAATGGTATATTGACTAATCAGGAAGAAGCTGCAGTTGCATCTTTTATAGATCATATCCTTATCTAGTATAAATAGGTGTAGCTTGCAATATGTAAATGCTGGAAAAAATAAGAGATCCAAACCAGTGCCTTTTGGATTGTATAAAATTGCCAATAGTAAGTGCCTCCTAGTCTTGAAAACAGCCTACCAAAAAATGACAGCTGCTGAGGGGTGAATGGCCATGGGTCTTTCAAAGGGAGCTGCACTGTTTAAGTGTTTTATTTATTCACAAAAACACTATCTGAGGCTCTTTTTTGAAGCTGGACTAGCATCATGCTTCATTAAAGTCTGTGTGGGGAGCAGAGCATACATGACAAAGAGAAGAAAATGGTGCAAAAGCAGCCTGAAGGATCAGGGGTAGGATGTGGATATTGTAAAGATTGGAAGGACTAGACTGAGGTTAACTTGAATTGAACAAATGGTAGGTAATAAGTTTCTTGTTTTACAGTTAACAGAAAATTACAGTCAGGATGAAAACGGTTTTAGTACAGAACCTTTCACCTGACTAGTTGTTGAGCAGCCATGATATTTGTTTTATTGCTAATCTAAAAAGGAGGGGGAAAATATTCTCCAACTTGACATATAAAGCGACAGGGTTTTAATTTGCTAACTAATATTCCCTTTCCCATAGTCCAAATAAAGAGGGATCATACAGACAATATTTTTGGTGCTATAAGGATAGTCATAACTGTTCCTTTTGTGGAACAAAGAACACTGTTAGTTGTCTGAGATTTCCTGAAGTTGCTGTTGTCAGATCCTAGCTCTGTTCTCTGGAAACAGTACAAGTTGTATATGTTGCATGCAGTAAGTTAGGATGGCTGCCTACAATGAATGAAGTGAATGAAATTGAGACTTAGGAACCAAAACCTAATACAGTGAAGAAATTATGGGGAGTTTGGGCAGACAAAGAAGGGAAGTGGGGAATGACCTTATACTGCCTATACTGTTACAGCTGAATTGGTGCTGAAGATTTAGCTGAAATTTTGATCTTCCTGTAAAAGGGAGAGAGACGCAGGCTCCAGGGGATACCCATTTTTCATGTGGTCCTAAAATTTATTCTTTCTAATCTACCTTTGTTCTCCATTCTGATTTGCCAGAGATTTCTTGAGCAATATTTGGAATATTGGCTCTAGTTATTGTTTCTAGCTAGCAGGTTCAGGTTGTTATTCTTAAGTTCTCATTTTGTCAGTTCTAATCTTACAACAGTTCTGAGTTGTCTGAAGACCGTCTTGTCTGAAACGGTTTATTTATCAACCTCAGATGTATAGCCACTTTTTATTAGGCTGAATTAGAGTTTTACATACCCTAAAATAAAGCAAATTCCACTGATATCTGTCTAGCTGCAAAATATGGATGTTTTAAATGCAGGTAGGGACCTGTGACAGGGTATCTAGTGCCATTTTAGATCTCTCAGCCTCCAGCTGCTTTGAAAACAAAGACATGAGTCAACAAAGATCCTCTCGTATGTGCCAGCTCATCACGGATGTCACAGATACCATGGAGTGTACAGTCACCCATACTTGAACATCTGAATTGCTACCAGGAGATCAGAATGTCTTGCAGTATCCAGAAGTGTAAAGATGAAAAGTGAATTATTTCTGTCATCAATGTGATGAAATGGATGTGTTGAAATTGGCAGCAAAGATTGTCCCCCCATAGTGACACCTATGCTTTTGCTACCACAACCAGTGTAAGATTCTTCCTTGCCTGTATTCTAGCCACAATGAAAGAGAATCAAAAGAATCCTTCTGAATCCTTTGCCATCACGAAGATGATTTCTGGCTTATCACTCAAAGACACAAGAGTACATTGCTAAGTTGGTACTGTACTTAAACCCGAATATGTTGCTTAGAAAATACAGGTGTTTGTAGAGTCTGTTACTCATTTGTAATAGCATAAACTCCACAGAGATCCCTTGTCATGGGCAAGCGCTCAGCACTTTAAACAACTTTACAAGAATATAAGAGCATTTGAACTCCCAGGAGGAAATATTTTTTTTGCTTATTCCAGCCTTCTGAGTAATGTTTTATCAGGAAAATAGAAGGATGTATTGATGTTAACTATTCAGCATATTTTACTCTTTCTGGCAAAACTACTCAAAGTAAAAATGGCAAGGAAAGAGATTAAAATATTAAAAAAAAATGTAGGAAACATTATTTAATTAATGTGAGATTCTCCTTGCAGGTCAGTTCTGCTGGGAAATACGTATCATTGAAACAATTTTATCTGCTATGAAATGACACATTTTGGTAGATAGTATTTTTATGTTTTGGCACTGAATGGTACCTTCATTTGTGTTTTCTGGGCTGGACAGGGAGCGTTTTACTATCTCACAGTTCTATAATGTTAAGCAATTAGTGGGATGCTGGAAGACAGTAATACCATGATACAATCTCACATCAAAATGTCAGTGTTGCCAAAACACATACAATATTGAAAGCAATGTAATGTTGTACATATCAAAACACTGAAATCATTGTTTGAATGGTCTTCTGAGTAGAAACAGGATCTGATCTCTACAGTAAGAGCCTAGTTCTGCTCCCATTCAGTGACAAAAGCACTGGGCAGGGTGATTTTGGTCTGCGTGGGTGTAGTTTGCACAAGTCACTTACCTGCTGCTCATCAGTCTGCCATTGCTAAATGCCTATGAAACTTGGCAAAGACCAGACTGGAATGCTGTGCAGGAGGAATATGATATTGCTATAGAAATAAACAGGTAATCTCATCTGAAGGTGATTTACCTGAGCTGTAACTCTAGCTTCAACTGTCACGTTTCTGAGGAAATAGAAATTTTGGCTCCTCTAACCTTTAAATGTAATTTTGCAGTTTGCAGCAAGTGTAGCTGTACCATGTAGTGCTGGCGACAGGCACAGTCTTCCCTTCTAGTGAGGAGGTGACTGAGTGAGCAGCCCATGCCACCCTGGCCTGCTGTAATCACGTCTGGCCAGTCCGCGACCGGCGAGGGACACCAGGGGCCAGGGAGCTCCTGTGCTCACAGAGAACAGCAGTAACCTGACGCAGCCACCTCTGCATTGCTGCATGAACATCCAATACTCCCTTGCAATACATGATGTAGCCATACTGTTTGTTGGTTTTATGCTGCTACTGTAGCTCACTGGTAGTGACGTGCTTCGTTTAACCCATTTTGTAATACATTGAACACGCATTCATCCTGCACTTAGGGCATGATCCAAAGCATATTAAATATGTTTGAAAGATCCAGTCAAGGACTTTTGGCTCAGGCCCTCTACTTCTCTGAATGCAGCTGCTTTTCTTTGTCTTTTTTTTTTTCTTCTTTTTCTTTTTGTTCACGGGCTGTAAGGATTTTCTCTTTCTTTTGTAAATAGCTGCATTTAAAATAAAAACAAGGAATTGCACAAAGACAACCTGCATCTTTGCCTATCTATGTATTAAATGCAGCTGTTGTCACATGTATAGTATTGTAATTGAAATAGAATGTTAGTGTTGTGTCCTCACAATGTAGAAGGTAGAATTTCATATATAGAAAATCATACTAATCTAGATGAGTACTGTAATTTTGTGGAAAGATAAACAGCCACATAGAAAATAGATGGCGTAGGTAAGTGAATAAACTGATATTCTGCTGCAGCTCTAATGCAATTTACGCTCAGTGGCTCTGCATGTGATAGCCAGATGTTATCCTGTCCCCAGATTCTCCTGAAAACTTTATCAGAGAGTTCAAAATTTATTTAAAGTCATCATAAGCACATTAAAATACTAGCAGGCTAGATAGTGCTATAGATTATTAAAGTAGGATTAATTTAAAGTGTATTGCAAAGTGCACTTGACATCTTGGATCCTACAGAGTATCCTGGATGTTTTGAAGGCTTTGTCAAAGAAAAGCCTCCCACAGTTGCTTCAGAGGCTTTAAAGATTTAATTTTGATTTAAAATTACCTATTTGCAGTATTGTCCTCCTACACTGCCTCGTCACATTTTGCGCGTTAAAATACACAATTTAAAATGAAACCTGTGCTTTTACAGCAGCTGTGGGGAAAGGAAAAACAAGGGACACAGAGTTTAGAGAGCCTTTCGTGCTGGTGATCCTGACACTCAGAGCCCTGACAATTGACTGTGTAGTTGGGCAGTTTTGCATGCAAAGGCACTTCTTCATCTGGGAAAGAAAGAGGATGCAGAGGGTTTGTTATTTGAGAAATGGATCATCCTGTAACTGTACATAGCATCTAATATCCATGTGAGAAGTGTTAGGTGTAAGAGGGTGCAACAGGAATGGCATATTCTCAGTATTACAAACTGTTCTCAGAAGTATCAATAGACAAGGAAGAAAACAGGTGATAAAACTTAATGTGATCAGTGGTTTGATCAGTGGTAATCACGTTACGTACTATATATGCATATGCACCTCACAGCAAATGATAGTCTAGTAATAGCACTAGCTACTGAACTACAAACTGCTTCAAAGCATGCATTTACTGAACCCATTTGAACTAAAATTATCTGTCAACATAGAGCATAATTTCCATGTATGATAAAATTGATAATTTGGATTAATGTTTGATATATCTTTTATAATTAAGGAAAAAAAATTTCATTTCAGATGCAATTGTGTGGAACCAGAACATCCTAGCAATAAAACCTTACAATACTGGCAGGACTACAATATATCTGCATCTGACGTGCCATGGGGGAACCTAACTGTGTCAGTAAGTAAATTTTGGAACTTAATAAATAAAGGTATAGGCATAAATAATTTTGTCCATCTTGCTGCAACAAATACATTAAAAATACCTTTTTTTCCCTGCTCATATTTGTTCAAATAAATAATAAAATATACTTCACAAAAATTAACATGGACTTTATAGCATTATCTCCTTTTGTAAGCTTTTTTGCAGCCTCTGATAGTACACGTTAAAGCAAGTGTGTGCATTTTATGCCCTGCTTTGGAACCTTCTTGACACACTAACACAAGAGCTTGGCTGAGATTAAGTCAAACATGTCAAATGACAATGAATTTGTCCTAAATTCTGCCAGATGGCAAAACCAAAGTTCCCTTGTGTAGAAAGAATCAGAAGCATTTATTTCCCCTAAAACACTCTTGCAATAGTTCAGGCTATAAAAAAGAGGATGGGGAGAAATTTTGTAACATTTTCTCTACAGTGACCACTTTTTTCTTACATGAGTTCTGTAATTCTTTTTCCCAAGGGAGGAAGGGAATAAAGCTACAGTTCACTGGGGCTTGCATGAATGTGTAACAAGTTCTTTAACAGTACACTTTCCTATGTTTAAAGGATTTATATAATTCAAGTTTGCCTTCTTCAAAGTGACAGTTACAACTTGATTAAAGTCTTGTGTTGAGATTGGGCCACCACTTTTTCTCGCAAATGGATCTTTTCATTGTCAAAGAGAATCGAGTGCAAAAGACACCAGACTTCAATGAGAACTGAATTAACCAAATCATAGGCACAATCAAATGGAACACTTAAAAGCCAATCTGGTGGACTGTCTCCAGAAGATACTGTTCTTTTTTTTTCGAAGGCAGGAATGCAGAAGAGCTCATGTTAAGTAAGAGCTGTCTTCCATGGCTGCTCTGTCTTGCTTCCATGCCTTGCTCTGAGCAGGGACTGCTCCTCAACTCTGTTGGTGTGGCAACAGCAGAAAGAAAGTTGAGAACTGCTGGCCTGAGGGATTCCAGCAGTCCAGAATGAATATTCTCAAAATTGCAGCACACTCTAAGAGCATCTGTGCAGGGGCAGACTCCTCCTCTCACTTTCTCAGATCTCTGACAGTGTTTTTCAGAGTACATTTGCAGCTGAGGAGATTTAAAATAACAGATTTTGTTTTAACTATAAATGTAAAAGACTGGCTGCATTATATAAAACCCTTAAAAACTTCAGTGAAAGCTTATTACCAAAACTCGAGTTTACACAGGTAGCAGTATAACTGACCAACTTTTTCCCATGAGTCCCTATAGTTGTCAAAGAAATAACTGAATTTTTTTTGTACTTTTGTGTCTCTATTTCTTGCAAGCATCATCAAGAAACTTCTCTGTTCTAGAGATATGCAGTAAGAGATTAGACATTTCTGTCTGTAAATATTTGGTCAGACTCACCCCATTATGTCTCTTTTGCTACTCATGTCTTCATATATTTCTTGTGTCTAGTTGAAATGTTTCAAGTTTCTGAAGATCTGGATTGTCATTCTCTCTTAAAACCCAGTGATTATTTTTTGCTATCAAGACAAACCAAGTGTGAGCAAAGGATTTTGGACCAAGTATGAAGAGGATTTTGGACAAGTGTGAGAGGATTTTGATGGTGACAAAATCCTCTTCGGGAGGCATATGATGGACTTCATCCCAAGTTTGCTGCTCTAGCAGTATAAAAAGCTTTGTGCTTCTTTGTCTCACAGTCATCAAATAGTAATTGTGGTTTTTTTCAAGACAATCTTTGTTCAAAGCCAAAGTTTCCTATAACATGATATTGTGCAGTGAGTCTGATAAGCTAGTGACACACTTGATTTAATACAAAAAGATCCTGATCTGGCAGGATATTTCTGCCTGGAATCCCTGATTCTGTGTGCTGCATTTCATTCTTCTTAATAACTGTGGAGAGATTGGGAAGGAGAAGGAAAGGATTGAGTTCAGAGCTGGTAGCTCACATTTCTAGAGCTACTCATTATGGTTTTAGACAACTAAGGATAGTAGTGGAGAAATACTGGAAATGCTTTCCACTGTATCCATATATTATTGATATATTTATTGATAATAAAATATATTAAGTATAACTGTTAAAGATTTTGGGTTTTCCAGCATTTTATCAGATCTTTTTTAAGAGAAAGACAATTTGCAGGATGTGCTGCCCCCGTGTGGTATTAAATGTATTGGGCTCCTTTTAGGCCAATGGCACACATCCTAAATAGCTTTTTCTTCAGTTGCTGGGCCTGTGAAATGAAAACAAAAAAAGCACTTATTGAGAATGCACCAGGAGCAGCCTTTCTCTTTGTGCCTTTGAACTTTGCTTTCCACTTGGAGAGTGTTCGTAAGTGTAAATCTGTATTTGTACACAGAAAATAAATCAGTGTACTTGCTGAATTTGAAAAAAACCCCACTTTTTATATTAATTACTTTGTTTATGGTATGTCTTAGTGACTTCATCATTCAATATGACTAAAAAAGAGACTCCTTTGAGAATTTTCCATGCAGTGAGTTTTAAGTTTTAAAAGAATAAATATGTAGATGTTGTTTTACTATTTCTAGTAATACAATTTGCTTGCAATTTAGGAAAGAAATTGTGAAGAAAAGGTTAGTGCAAGCATGGATAATTTTTAGAGCAATGCTGTTTTTCTCTCCCTGATAGGAATGTAAAAAGTTTCATGGTGAATTTGTTGGGCGAGCCTGTGGTCATCACGGCCCTTACGTTCCCGATGTCCTCTTCTGGTCTGTCATCCTGTTCTTCTCCACAGTAACGCTCTCCTCCACACTGAAGCAGTTCAAAACTAGTCGCTACTTCCCAACAAAGGTGTGTGCCCTTATTGCAATTCAAAAGCTGTCATTAGACATGTCTAACCGAGAATTCCATCTGCATTGCAAATTCAGTTAACTGCTGGTGAAGTAGACAGTGCATCTTTCCTCTGTAAGAAACTTGTATCAGAAGAAGCATGGTTTTAGCTGTAAGCTAAAGCTGTAAGCTGTATACTAAAACAGTGAAGAAAAATCTTAAATCATACCTGGAGGTTTTAGTTAAAATTGTAATTTCTCTCAATCATTGTAGGTGCGCTCTGTTGTCAGCGATTTTGCTGTCTTTCTCACTATTTTGTCCATGGTTTTAATTGACTATGCCATTGGAATTCCATCACCAAAACTTCAGGTTCCAAATGCTTTTAAGGTAAGTTGTTGATAAATTGCACTACTTTATAATTTTGCAAAGTAATCCACTATGTTTGGTATATAAATTTTTATTATCATCATCAGGGAGTAGTGATTTTAAAATTTTTGTGTTTACAAGGTATTATGCAACCTCTCTGATTTATGAGTCATGTAAGTGAACCTCTCCCATCAGGTCCTGTCATGCTACCTAATGTTATCTCTGCAGAGATTAACAAGGCTCAAGTTACCCACATCCTAGACTACTGTAATGTTCTGGGGCTTCGTCCAAATTTTGGGTTTACTGTATCAAGTGCAACCAAGTCTGTAGCAATCCAGATGATCTTATTTATGTAATTTCATGTTTTGGCATCAGAGGAAGTTTAGCATGTATTTTAGTGCTCTATATATGTTGGTTTTGAAGGAAGTCATATTCTAATAATGTTTTATGTGTATTCTTGTGAAATTGAAATGTAAATAATCCTTACTGTTCTGACTGGCCATGCATGACTGTTTCTATAGCCCACCAGAGATGATCGTGGCTGGTTTATTACTCCTTTGGGGCCCAATCCTTGGTGGACAGTGATAGCTGCTGTAATTCCAGCCCTGCTTTGTACTATCCTTATCTTTATGGACCAGCAGATCACAGCTGTCATTATCAATAGAAAAGAACACAAACTAAAGGTATTCAGTCAAAATTTGTACTTTCACTGTTGTTTTCTGCTTCAGATTATGTAATGTGCATCCATCTACTTGTGTATGCTAGTTTGTTATATATTATATAGAACCCCTTTAAAATTTTATGCTTTTTTCTTTGTTGGTCTGTGTAGTACCTGTCCCCTGTGTCAGTGATCCACTGCCTTACAGAAGACTTTATGAATGTCATTTGGAACACAGATTCTGAATTAAGAAAGTGGTACCTTCTGTGTTTTAGTAGAATTCATTTACTTAAAGAGAAAAAACAGCTTCAAGTTAATAATCTCCCTAAATATCACAATATTAATTGCCTCTTTAGGTATTGACAGTGTTGTTCTACTGGATTGGATTTTTAAAAACTACTCAGGGGTTGTTTTGCAATAGAAGATATTTTTCCCTCTTTTCGTCCTTCTCTGCCATTCTAGCCATCCTTTTTTTAAATGCCCTTCCTATGTTAAAGAAGGGAGAAGAATAAAATTGAGCCTTAGAGGCACAATGGATTCTTAAAACAACATAGGACAACTTCCTGCTCTGTTCTCCAACACTTTAGTTGCCTACAGATGGAGAGAGAAAAAGGGACATCACCCCTCTGAAAAACTGTTGGGCAAAATCTAGCAGCAGGTTTCTGTACATGTATATGCAGCAAGCTTAGGCTTTTTTTTTTACATACTTTTAATAAGCAGCAATCCAATCCCAAGTTGCTTTAGCAAATGCATTTGCAACCTTCACTTTGCATTGCCTCTTCTTGGATGATTGTGACATTTGATATGTTCTTTTTTTGCCCTCTTTGTCAGCCTGGCTCTTCATGTCAATCCATAGCATTGCATGTGGTTAACTTGACAGATGCAGGAATTTGCTGCCAAGCTTTGGAATGTGTTTTTTCAGCACTGGCATCTGGGAGTCAGATGGTCCTCCTGGCTGCCCCCTTGTCTTGCTGCGTTTTAGTTTTGCTGGGGTCTGGTGTAGCATCACCTGTTGCTATGCTTCCTTTTCTTCCCATATGTCAGGTTCCTCAGATCATGTATGAATGTGAGGAAATGCTCTCGGATTCTGTATGCATTAGCAGATACATTCCTCATAAATGTGTCAGAAGGTAAAAAAAGGTGTCTCTGTTAGGATTTAGAATTAAACTCTTTCTTTGAGTGCATTGTGCCTGTAACTAATATCTGTGTTTGACACATCTCTGAGTTTGTCAAGATGTGTCTTGGAGATAAGACTCATAAGCACTTTTGGGGAGTGAGGGAAGGTTGCTAGAGTTGATTCTCTTCATTTTCTCTACTTTTCCCCCTTTTTAAATAATGTAAGCAAATAAGATGGCATTTTCATTTTGATATGTGGCTTACATTTTCATAAACCCAGACGCTTCCCGTTTTAGAAGTAAAAGTTGTCTTCATAAAGAAATGATTTGTTTGCTTCCAACTCATTTTCCCCTCTTTTTTTATACTTCCCATAGCAAATTCTGGATAGTGCACATTTCAGCTTTTGGCAGTCTTCGTAGCAAACCCTTCCAAGTTTAGTTTAGTTACTTTTTTTATGTCAAAAGGCATTTGCATGGGTTTACAGGCAAAATTATGGTTCAACATATTCACATTGTTTGCATGAACATCGCTGTTTCATCAGACCATGACACTGGATTTGTTGCCATATTGCAAAATTTTGTGGAGATGGCTAACTACCTGACTTTTTAAAGGAAAATAGCTTGAGCTGCTACTTGCAGCTGTGAGGAGGTCCTGGATACTTGCTAAAATTGAAGTGAAATATCCCACTCAGCTATGGGAGCAGATATCTATAGAACCAAGCTTGCTGCATTTTCTTTTTCAGTGAAGTTGTAATTATAGGTTTTTAAATTTATCTGTTTATTTGACCAAAGAATTTTATGCCCAAAAGCAAACCATTATCCACATGTTGGTAAATTTATGTAGCATTTGACCACTACAGAAGTGATCCAAACCCAAAGGTTTTGTACTGACTTTGCATATGGATATTTTGATACTATCTTTGAATAAGGAAACCAATAAACCAGTACCTGATTTTATATTTTAATTTAATGTATCTTATTTTATAGCTATCTGCTCTTCTTTAAGATTGAAAGTATGTTAGTGAAAATGTGTATCATGTGCTTACCATCTTAAAAAACTTAAGAAGGATCAGTGTGGTTTTATGGCCCTTTCTAGCATAAACTGACTTTGCAAATGTTACGGATTTTTATGTAGGGACCAATAAAAATACATATTTTTCTACCTCTTTGTAAGAATGGATGGAGGGTCTACTAAGATTGGTGCAGCGGGAAGTTGGCAGCACAGCTGGATGTTCTGCATACTATTATCCATGGAACAGACTTAGTTAAAACAGAAAATGTATGGATTTTCCAGTGTCTTACCAGTATCCATTTTATAAGCAGGAAAGCTGTTTGGTGCCCACTGTACAGTGGATTTGTGGTACACTTAACTCATAACTGGAAGGAGTCCTGTAACATTGAGCACTGAGTGTGAACTAGTATGAATTCCCCTTAGATAACCAGCCTGCCATCCCTACTGACCCAACCTGAGTAACATATAGAAGGAAGCTATTTTTTTCCTACAAAACAAATTTTTAATTGTCTCCAGCTGTTCATTAGGAATGCCTGCCAGGAGTGTTCTCCTTAATTCAGATGTCATTTTACATCTTCTTTCCATCCTTACTTTTTTTAACAGAAAGGGTGTGGATACCACCTGGACCTACTGATGGTGGCAGTGATGCTTGGTGTGTGCTCTATTATGGGATTGCCGTGGTTTGTTGCAGCCACTGTCCTCTCCATTTCCCATGTGAACAGCTTAAAACTGGAATCAGAGTGCTCCGCTCCAGGGGAGCAGCCAAAATTTCTTGGAATCCGGGAGCAAAGAGTCACAGGGCTCATGATTTTTATCCTTATGGGCTCCTCTGTCTTTTTGACAAGTATTCTAAAGGTAATTTGGGGGATTGAGGGAAAGTTAAAAATACTGCACTGAAAATTTCACTGTTGTTACTGTATTATTTAATGAATGCTCTTTCCAGGCACATTACTAACTAGCATAATGTTACACAATGAGAGTCTTAAGTCGAATTCTAATTTTGCTTAATGAAGTACCTAGGGACTTCTAGCATTTTTTAAATAAAAACCTTGAAATGAAAACCTGGCCTGACTGAAGTCCAAGAGAATTCTGCCATTGAGCTGTAGTAGATGAAGATTAACACTCTCAATTCTTTGGCAAGTTATTATGAAACAGTCTTGTTATACCAATTTAAAATTTATTTAGATAATTTAAAAACATTTTGTGGTTTCCGAGTAATTTAAAAGTATTTTCATAGTTGCAAGAGAAGTTCTGTGGTTTTTTTCTTGGAAATGGACATGAAAATTTCCTCATGCTTCCTGCATACTCAACACAGCTCACCAGTGTCCTGAAGAAGGGTGTCTAGTTACAGTCATGTGTAATACCATGTACACAATTAATACTTTTTAAAGAATTATCTGGCCTCTGTGAAATCAGTGAGAGTTTTGACTTTAATAAAACCAGAACTTAGTCTTGCATATTGTCACAGTGAGGGCAATAAGTCCTTGTACTTCCCAGCAGTATTTTATTAAGTTATCATAAGCCTTCACTTTGAAAACACACAAAACATGCATTTTGTGTATTTAGTATTTCTAACAGATTCTTATCTATGGACATACTTGTTTACCTACGCAGTGTATGCTGAGAACCTGAACATTTAAAATAGTTTCTTTAAAAAATCATTCCATAGAATCATTCACCCATTTTTAAATGCTTACAGCAGAAAATAGTACTTTTAGCAGTAAGAAGTATTTTGTGTCTCTTGAACATTTTTTCTGAGCAGTCTTTAAAGTAAAGAATTTAAGTATAAATTAAGGCTTTCATGTTTTTGTGTAGTTCTGTTAATTTTATTAATAGGGAATTAAGTATATTGTAATAACTGGCCACGAGAGGAAAATAAAACTACAGAGCCAGATTCTTTTGCTTTACACTCTGAGAAATATTATTAATTTATAATTGAGTGACTCTGAATTTACAACTTGTCTGATTAATGCAGGCATATGGCACTTTGTATTTGAACTGTTTTGAATGTCTTTCTAGAAGCATTTAAAATTGTTAAGTAGTACTTAATATGCTCTTCCCTTTTTCTGCTTGTTTGTGCAGTTTATTCCTATGCCAGTACTTTATGGAGTATTTCTTTACATGGGTGCTTCATCTCTAAAGGGAATTCAGGTAAAATGGATTTATGATGAGTCTGTTATTGATGATGCTTTCTACAAAAAATATAGATGTTCTTACTATGTTATCGTATTAGCTTGTGTGTAAAATCTTAAAGGAATGTTACCAACCTTAAATTTTTGAAAGTGACTAATTTAAAAAGGAAAATGGATTCCCTCTAAACAGAGCATTCCCGTCACACGATGTGCTCCATTTTTTTCCTATTTTTTGGGTGGTGATTTTTTTTTGGGTGGTGATTTTTCTGTTCTCTCTCATTATCAAGGGAATTTTGCTGAGCCTAAAGACAGAGTAATAACTATCAGGGGCTCTTCCCTCTCTGCTACAGCCCCATTCACTTGCTTGCATGCTGCCTTTTCTAAGTTCCTTAGCAGGGCTACACTTATCTTAAACTTTGCCTTTAGGGCTAACTTGCCCTAAAATTAACATTAGTGAAAATTTGAAGGTCTTCCCTGTGCAAATAAACACTCCAGGCAGGGAGGGGGAACTGTTGCAAGCTACAGTACTTCGGGGTGAAGGGTTAAATCTAGTGGAAGGGCAGCATTCCTGCAATGGCCTTAAGGAGGAGAAGCTGGCAGCAGCCAGGGATTCCAGCAGTCAGGCTGGGATTGTGCTGTTCTGTTTCTCCTGGCTGACTGCAGCATTAAATGCCAGTGTCAAATCTTTTAGCCCACGAGACATTGACACACCTTCCAAGACAATTGAGAAAGAAGCATCACATGGTGAAAACACAAGTTATACTGTGCAAAAGGTCAAATACAAAAAGCAAAGAAAATGTCTGACTGTTTTTTTCATTATATTTGATTGCAAGTTACCTCCATTTATAGGCAAAGCTGGAAACCTTTTTTTTTTTTTTTTTTTTGACTGGTTGTCTCTATTCAGAGACTCTTCTTTTATAACTTTGCCTATCTTATCCTTTGGGTCGATATTCTCAGAAATGTAGTTTGGCTTTTACTGAGGTTTAAATAATTTCAATTTAATATAGTTCAGCTGTTTCTCAGAACAGGGGTATGAGAAAGTACACTTCACTATTGAGGAGTGTTTTTAAGACATGCTGAAATCTGGCTATCTTTACTTGGAAAAGTGATAGCATCCCCCTCTTTATCTCCCTCCCCCATGCTGGGACAAGGAATGGAGATTTGATAAGATAGCTTTTGTGGGAGGATGTGCTTTTTGCTGCTTCTGTGAAAAAGAAATCTGCTCAAATCTGGCCAAATTATAAGCCTTAAAAAATGCAGTTTGCACATGCTCAATAAAAATTTCCAAAACTTGACATTGCTGAAGGCTGTGTGAATATAGCGTGGCTCATCCATGCAGGGAGAATTGGTGTATCACCATCATCACTGTGCCATGACATAAATGTCTCAGGTCAGTATGGAGCCAAATAGGACTGAAAAATAGGAACCTCTCACACACATTCCTAGCAGTCAGCTTTCTGGCATTCATTCCTTTTTTTTTTCCTTCCCCTTTTCTGTTTCTGGTTTTGTGAATAAAGTGAAATATGGAGAAGAAAACAGCCTGGGATAAAGTGTCTGGTGAAGTAAAAGGAAAGTTGTTCATTCACAGGAAATAAAAGACTGGAGAGGTCCCTCCATGAGCAGCTTTTTATGTGCTACAGGAGGCAGAGCTCAGTCGTTGAAGAACAAGTGTGGGATGTATTAGGATGTATTGGTGATAACCAATTGCTTTCCTAATACAGGAAAATCAGCTTCCATGCAGGATCAACCAGCTTCCATGCAGCTGGATTCACAGTTGATTCACGACCACTCTGAAGTCTGGCTTTGCCTAATGTTAATAGTTCATGATTAGCAGTATTATTTCAAAGTAACCACCTTCTTTGTGTGTTACATCCAGTGAACAGGGTATTTCCTACAGTATGGCTATATAGAATGTAATTCAGCAGAATTCAATGTCTCAGCACATCTGCAATACAAACTAGGGAGACGAGTATTAAAATGGAAAGGAACTGAAATATTACTAACCAAGTAATAAAACTTCGATTAAATAATATGTTTCTCATTCATACTCTGGTGGCTCAGTGGGTGAGAAGACAAATCCTTTGCCACTGCTGGACTAATCTAGATTAAAGGCTCGTGGTTGTAAATGAGGCAGTTTCTTCTGTGCTGCTGAAATGATATAGTTTTTGCCTTTAGAATAACAAGCCAGATTCTTTGGATATTCAGAATCTCTTAGGCAGTGTGTGAATGCCAGCACTGATGATCCTACATCTCATTTTGATCCAAGCTTTAAAAATTTTCTCTTTCAGCTTTTTGACAGGATAAAGTTATTCTGGATGCCTGCAAAGCACCAGCCAGATTTTATTTATCTAAGACATGTTCCTCTTAGAAAGGTCCATCTCTTCACTATAATTCAGCTGAGTTGTCTTGTGCTTCTCTGGATTATAAAGGTTTCAAGAGCTGCCATCGTCTTTCCTATGATGGTATGAATTTTTTTATTTCCTCTAAAAGTCCCTTTTCACTTATGGATAATTATTACTGAAGAAAAAATAATTTTGGGCAGGTAAATATAATATTGCTTTGTTTCTGTGTTCAAGGACAATTGATAATGTATTAAGTAATGAAAAATTTGACATTTAACCTCTGTTTTAAGTCCTATGTGTGTATATGCCAACTTATATTCTCTTAGGGAAAATGATTTTCTTAAAGAAAAAAATACTAAAATTTATTTGCTATTTTTTGTTTAAGGAATATCACTAAATCCCATTAACAGAAAGAACATTCACTTATTAAGGAAGACTGCTTCTTGAATGAGAAGTCTAACAGTTCTGTGTCTTGGGAGAAATAAAGGTGGTTTGCTGCTTAAAGTGATTTCTCTGATGACTTCACTAATAGAAAATAAAATATATTTACTGACCTCAGTGATTGTTAAATGCTTTCAGCCATACTTCATTTGAACAAAGGAACAGCAGCTGCTAAATTATTCAAATTAAAGGATAAAATTCTAGCTACAAACTGGTCACTTTTGAAAGTATTCCTCTACACGTGTATTTGTCTGTTTTACTTGCTTCATTTCCTAATTCTTTGAATTAATATCTTTGCAGGTTCTAGCTTTGGTATTTGTCCGAAAACTCATGGATTTCTTTTTTACCAAGCGGGAGCTCAGCTGGTTAGATGATTTGATGCCTGAGAGCAAGAAAAAGAAACTGGAAGATGCTGAGAAAGAGGTGGGTCATGGTTTCTTTGTGTGTAGCAATTTGTCAATTTCTCCTTTGGACATTTAGAGAAAATTCTGTAAGGCACATTCCATGCACAAGGCAGACTTGTTAACAGTGTCTGAGCGTAATATTGTCGTATTTTGCATTAGTGCTTTTAAAGTTACAAATCTGATAGGCTTACGTGGGGATGTGGATTCTTAGGCTGCCATCCTGTCATATAAAATATTATCCACAGTACTCCTGGGGATTGCTTCTGAGAGCCACTCAGATGGTGTGCAGAGATGAACCTGTAGGAAAGCCCTCAGATCCTGGCCCTGGGGCACTTGGATGCTGCACTGGGCCGGGTCCCACCCCTGCAGGAGATGCTGAGGAGTGCAGGACTTAAGGCCTGTGGGTGTCCCAGCTGCCTCTGAGCCTTACACAGACTCAGCATCACTTGGTGCCCTTTCTGCTCAGCAATGTCGTCACCCTGTGCAGTGTCCAGTTACACTCTGGGCCAGAGCTACCCTTCTGCTTCTGCAGAAACTATTTCCTTGGACTTTGTAATGAAAAGGTCAGTGACACTGCTAACCCCATTAACCAAATGCTCAGACTCTGACTTGCATCCTGTGGCATTACCACCCAGTCGGCTGTTTCAGATCTGGACTCCTCATCTTATTTCAAAGAATATGCTTTTCAGATAATTCCCTATCAACTTGAAAATTATCCTTAGGGATGCCTTGAGACGTGATCCAAGACCAGTGAAATGTGTGTGTTAAGGATTCCCATTAGTAGCTTTATTTGCAGAAATAGGACATGAGCTAATAATTCCAATGTGGAGCTACAGCAACTAGATTACTCTGCCTTTAAATTTAGATTGATTCTTCTGTGACCTTTGAAAACTCCCTGCCTCATCTGTAACCTGAAGAACCCTTAACTTTGATTTCCTTGACACATTCAACATACTGTCATGGAATATATTTTGGGGAAAAGATTTTACCTATAAGAAACATCAAGATGATTACAACCACATACTAAATAGTAAATAAAACTACCAGGCTGAATTTAAAATATGTGAGTCATTGTTTTCTCCCTTGAATTAAAGCAGCCCAGAGAGTTGTTTCACCACGGTGTCTGTTGTCATCACAATTCAGAGTAACCAGAAGTAACCAAGGTAGCTCTCTTCTTGTGGGTCTAGTTATTGGAAAGAATTCCTTGTTATCCTTATGTTTTGGTTATATGTCACTTTCCTTCCCTTGCTTGATAGGATAGCATCAGAAAACAAAACTGGGAAAATCTACTGGTGTTACTTTATTTCATTCACTGTCTATTTTGAGAGGTTATTTTTACATATTTTGGCATTTCTAAATATTTAGAGCTATTATTAAAACTGTTCAACTGTCAAAAACTTATGAAGCTGTGAAGCCTGGAAATGACAAAATTAACTAGTAATAAAAAACTTCTGACATGTAGCCTAAGGAATTAATTGGAGAGTTGCTATCACACAGCTTTTAAAAATAGAAGTATTCTACCCACAAGAATATTCAGAAATATAGTTGACAGGATCCGAAACTTACTTGATTGAATCCTAATTTCATCACTTAAGTTGTTTTTATATTTTTAGGCCATGTTTTTTCCAGGGCTTTGTACATTTATAGTGGATATTATACATGCCTTCTCCTCACAGACCTCCTCTGGAAGCCACTTTTATGTTAATCAATGAAGTCTTTCTGAGACAAGAATGAACAAAGGACTTTTACATTTAAAGAAAAAAATATTGTGACTTTTGAAATAGTTGTAATAATAAAGCACTGAAGAAACAAATTTTTGAGCAGAGAGAACTTAAATTCTACTATTTTGGAAAACGGTACTGGCTCTTGCAGCTAATACCAACAATCAATGTTTGTGATGCATGTGGGGCTTTGGTGATCTGCCAGAAAATGATAAAGTCTCTTTTTAGCCAACACATGCTTTCAGACAGGCACTGGTGAAAACTGTTACAAAGCCATCTAATAAAGGGAAGAAAGATGTGGAGGTCTCTGTGTGTCTCTTGAGCTCACACACACACTGCAGCAATTCAGAGCAGGATTTGATGGTTGCCTTCCTGCCAAGACTTGTTAACCTCCCAGCTGTGGGTATCCTGACCTAAGGGGTGTGGACATTGAGAATCCTCTTCTGGAGGACTTGTTTTCTTTTGTTCTTGCAGGCAAGACATGGTGCTTGAGAGGTGTTCTATTCTTCTCCCCTCCCCCTAAGAGAGATTTGCTAAATTTGTAATTACATAAGGTTTTGGTAGATTTCTCTCCTAATTCTCTTCAAGTGAAAACTAATGTTGGGTGTCTTGTTCCACTATCTTTCATTGAAAGAAAAATCAGTATCAAAATCAGTATTATCAGTATTAAAACTGTGTGTGCAAACTTCATCTTCCCTAATGTTTGCATGTAAACTTGAATGCATATATCCTGTTATCAATGTTATTTAAAATTTATCAGTTGTTCACTCACTGTTACTAATTTTCCTCTTTATTGTTACAAAACAATGTTCTATATATATATAAAAACCTAGTTTCAAAATGGAAGATTTTAAATGTTAACTATTTATAGTAAAAGTTGAGAAGTATCTTACTTTAAGAACTTCAAACAAATAATATTAAAGAAAATGGAAAGATGATTATAGTACACAAATTTCATTTTTCACAATTTCATATCCTGTCTCATGTCTAAATTCCTTTGTTCTAGGAAGAGCAAAGTATGTTAGCAATGGAAGAGGAAGGGACTGTTCAGTTACCACTAGAAGGACATTACAGGTAAAATATACCTTTCCTCTTTTAGGTGAGTTGCAATTAAATAAACACGCCACAATATTTATTCTTAATGCTTACTGAATATCAGGAGGATGTGTGTCTGGTACAGATAGGTGAACTGAACCATACACTGCAGCATTTAACAAGGTCAGCCTTTTCTAGTCTTTCCACATGATCTCACATTCCCTAGGAAAAAGACGCACTAGTTGGAAGTTTTGTATTGGGAAGGACTGCAGGATCAGACTGTTCACAATGAACTTTGGCTTCTGACATGCACAGTGCAAAAGGAAGATGTGGAGCTGGTCAAACCCTTCACCCTGATGCAAGCAGGGATCCAGGAAAGGTGTTGAACACACTGCAGAAAAACTAGGTTCTTACAGTATTACATTCTAAAACATTCTGATTAAATCCTATGATGTAAGATCATGAGTGAATCAAGAGCTATCCTGGGTAGATAGTGCATATAGTGCAGGGTTGACACATCTAAAAAAGCATGAACATCTATGTTATTAGATGTTAATAACACATGTTTCCAGCCTATAAGGAATAAATATAATTTAAAGTTTTCAGAAAGAAATTCTTAATAGAAGATTTGAAATGTCTGGTGACAGTAACCTCTGCATTGATGTGAGTTCATAGGAACACCATCCTAGAGTGGCCTTCTCTCGAACATTTTAACACAAAGTTATTCTGTCTTCTAATGCAAAATCAGGAGATTTGTAACTGTGTCTCTGAAAACCCCCAGCCTATTCCTTTTGAGTCATCACACTACGAATGGTCTGGTTTTTTTTCCTTGTTTTGTCTATAGCTTTTTGTTGTAATTTATATTAGCAATATATAGCTTAATTTATCTTGCAGTGTGATCTCTGCAAGAGATCACTCTGGAGAGTTATCTCCACTGTGTTGACTTTGGTAGAGTTGCCTGAATAGTACCTGACTCTCTGTACTGTAAGGGTTGCAGTCCTGTAGCCAGAAACAAGAGTCAAGATATTGGTGGTTGAAGTGGTTCCCCAAAACACAAAACAGCAAGTTGAGGGCTTACTGAATGCCAAGTATATGTGACCATGAAGTCAGGAATAATGTACAGGCAACCCCTTAAAACATTTTAGACTTCATAATTCTTAAGTGTATAAATACAGCTTTGGAGCAGCCCAGGTAAAGCAAAGAGCATAATGGCTATCAAGTGCTACTTAAGGCTACTGATTAGTTTGTTTAATTGGGACATTTTATTAGCTCTCTTAAATATTTTGTTAAGGCTTTTGATTGCTTTTAAAATTGTTGAAAAAGTAGGTGGAGTTTCAGAGCATAAGTAGGACCTTCTGGGATTTGTGTTTAATCCAGCAACGCCACTATCATGCCATGAGATTTTGGGCAATATTTAATTTCACACTTTTTAATTTTTCTCTTGTTTATTAGTTGGGAGTGAATAAATTTTATTGATGTTGCTGTGATTAATTGTTGTTGGAGGAAGAAAATATGAAAAAAGTGCTAAGATGTTCTGAGAGAGTATTTAAGTAATTATTCAGGACTTATGAAGTTTAACATAATTTCTTAACTTACATTGCACTTAACTATTGTCATCACTATCAGTTTTCAAGGACTTTGACTTTTATTGAGTTAATAAGTAACAAGACTGCTGATTGTTTTATTGTGTATTTACTTTTATTCTTGTCTAGAGATGACCCATCTGTGATAAACATTTCTGATGAAATGGCAAAAACTGCTGTGTGGAAGACATTGTTGATATCCTCAGAGAATACAAAAGATAAGGAGTCAAGCTTTCCTTCTAAAAGGTCTTAATTTTTTTTTTACTTCATTACACTTCATATATTGGTGTCAAAACAATATTAGACATTTTGCTAGGGATTAGAAAGATTTCTAGCATTTTGCAGTTTTATTTCTTATGTCCGGTTGTAATATTCTGAGCTCAAAACACAAATTCACTATATATTTAAAAATAAAAATCACAAATATTTGCATGGTACTTAGTTATGCTCCAGTGGAAAATGAAGCTGAGCATGCCTGATGCTTGTGTAATGAACCACCAGACTCCACCTGGGTATTGCACAACAGCTGTTGTGTTTGTTCTGCTTGCTTTTGTTCTTTCCTCTTGAAAAAGAAGTGATCATCACTGCCCTGGAAATAGCTGTATGAAGAACCCAGTACTCTGAATGCAATCTAATAATATTTCGAGTGAAAATAATTTTATGATTGCATCATTTCTTTACATTTTTCTGCCTACTTCACTTGTACTCAAAACAGTTAAATAATTAAAAATTTTACTCCAGTAAAATGAAGCCAAAATACTTTATCTGTGCTACAGAGTTACTACAGGAATAGGAAAATATTAAATTCAAGCACAGTGTGACTTTCTAAAAGAATTTTTTAGTCTACTTCCATAAATTTAAAATTTAACTATTTTCTATTTAATTGTTTTGTATCACACTTCTGTCATAAGCTCCCCTTCCTAATCACTCTAGAAGCTGATTCCCCTAAGGTAAGACCCTGTCCCCAACCTTTTCCTTGACTGTGTCTTCCAATTCAAAATGGTGTCACCTTGGAACCCAAATGAGTTGACTTTGTGTAGTTTTTGGGGAGACAGAATGAGAAGAAATTTCAAATAATGTAAAACATCTTCATTAACGTCCCAAATATTAGAATTTGAAATTTACTCTGTGTTTAAAATAGTGTAGTGTATTCAAATGTCAAACTGAATTTATTCCTAGTAATTTTTTTTAAAATACAAAATTATATTCTGCCCATGTCTAAACATACTTTTCAAAGGCCCACGTTTCAAAGAGCTAGCCATTGTTTCAAGGTGAACAGATGCAGTAAGAGAACACTTGTAGTGATACGTGTTTTTTAATTTTGTCAGCCCAAAATGGCATGCTGCCTTTCAGTGTTGTTCTGTTTCCCTGTACTGCATAAACAAAGCAGTAACTGAGCAGTTGATGAGTAGAGAACCTTCATTTCAGGCACCCATGGAGCAGCCCACTAATGTGGTCATTTTGATGATATTTTACTGACAGTCAAAGCAGTGTAGTTCTTCTTTGTCTTCCACTCTTCACATGGACTGAAAAGGATCCTGTCATGAAATCCATGTGGTGCATGGAAGGAAGATGTGCTTGAGGGTTTTCTTATGTCAAGTGCCTCTTGCTGTCCAGGCTGTGAAAGCCTGGAGACAGAGAAGAACCTGATGTGGTACATTCACAGCCCCTGGGGACAGACGACTTGTAATTTCTCTGGTGGATGTTGCGTGGTTTGGTGGTATGATAAATGATGTAAACACGACCCTCTGAACAAAGAGCATCCACACAGATTATGGCTCAGATAAGAGATTTGGCCTTTAAATTGCAGTGAAATAGAAACTAATTTTCTAAAAGTCTCATTTTCAATCTGTTCTTGTATCTTTGCTCTTGAATACAAAGACTTGGGAGAAAAGATTTTTCTGGTTATAGGTATGAGTGTCCTGTTGTAAAGGAACAGCCTTGAAGACTCTGAAATCCTGGGTTTTCAGACACTCTAGCTTATCTCAGATTCTGAGAGAGGAGTAGATTCAAAGACCTTTAACCCTGAAAAACATTCTTTCTGATAAGCCAAGCCATAAGTAACTTTAATCTTAAGTCATGTTAGGGATATAAGTACAAAAATATTATAAACCATAATGCATGTATCATTACATGAGGATATAATTCAGTCCTAGCTAATTAATGCAGAAGAAAAAAGCTTGTAATGGTAGCAGTCGTAAGGATAATTTTTGCAAATTATCAAGATCAGCAGCATTAGATTACACAATTTCCACAGTGAAGGGTACCTTATCATAGAGGGGGGGGGAAACATCTCATTTTGAAATAAATTTTACTGAAGCCTTATGAAGTTCAACTATATAACATTTATTCCCTTTCTGCTGTCAGCTCTGCTTCCTTATATCTCAAAATATTATCAAATGGGGATAATTAAATTATGATAGTGAACTATGATTTTATGTAATGCCTTTTATGCAAGGCATTGGCCATTTAATATGAAGTTACCCATAGTAATTAAATGCTGAGTTGACTTGGCCAATTATAAACTAAGATCATCTACAAAAAGAGATTTAAGGAAGGGTTTATACAAATGACTTCCCAGCCTGATGCATGGATAATTTGTATCACAAGATGTGCCCTGGCCCTGATTCTGTAAGTAGCGCAGTGTCAGAGAGTTCTTACATCCCAGGCTCCTGAATGTTTTTACCTGTCTAAAGAGAGGACTTACATGGGATTCAGTCAATGTGCCTAGCCATAGAGGCACCTGACCTTTCAAATTTTCCAACCTTCATTTTTTTATTATTAAAATTCCCAGGGATCTAAAGGTCTGCCTTTGAGCCAAGGCACCTATCTGAAACACAGCCCTCTTTGGTACATGTAAATAAACATTCCTCTGTCTTTGTTTATAATATCAAGCCCTTCAGAGAGCAATTTCAAAATATATGCAGATCTGACCATGGACAGGACATAAGACTAAGCTGGTCTTTTAAAGGATTGAAATAAGAGGCATCTGTCACTTTGTAGATGGTATGAATGAGTTGCCTTTTCTACCTGGAGATATGAAAATCCCACATCCCAGACCTTCCTGCTCAGGCTTGTTAGACTACTACTCCCTTGTAAGGGACGAAGAGAGCTCCAACTCTTTTACAGATCCACCAGTGACATGTTTTACTGGAAAAAGACTGGACTTGTCCTTTTTTTTTCAAATTTCTCAAGGCATTAAAGCCCACATCTGCAGGAGCTGCTCAGAGATGTGAATCCTAAATAGAAGGAAGACTTTCCTGGTATCACAGAGGCACCTAAAACGTGGAAATATTATAGACTGTAAGGCACACAACACCTCAGTGTTTGCTTTTACTAAGCACAGGTAACTCCCTGCCTGCTGTACTGCTGCACTTTCAATTCATCCCCCTCCGGAATTTGTTTGCATACCCTTTGTGCGCAGAAAGTGTAACATACCCAATTCTATCACTGTTCTACAGAAGGTGACAGATTTGGCAGTTGAAGTGGCGGAAGTTGGTATTCTTTAGCTATTTCCATTAACACCTCTGGAAGCTGCCATTGGCATAGAAGTAAGCTTTGGCTGAACTGAATTGTATCCTTAAAGCAATTTTTATGTGAAGAAAAATGTCAAATGATTGTAGAATTGTGCATGAATCGCCTTAAGAATTTGAGAATTAATCTTGCTTTCTTTAAGCCTTGTGTAACTCAGCCTATTTCTCATTCATTCTAGTTAAGGAATTATTCCCATGAAACCTGGTAGGTTATGTGCTTGCTACAGGTTTGTTCTCAGAACCATCTGGGTTTTTTTAGATACCCTGCCACTCTTTGTTGAAGGCTTGATTTGCCTGTGTTGTGGAAGCCTCTTTACATTTTCATCCTGTGATTGAGACTCATTGGAAGAACATGACTTTTTATTTATTTACGCTGCTGTAAATTAGGACACTCACACGCACACAAAATCATCTGCTTTGCACGTATATTGCTTTCTGTAGGCAAATCAACATTGTTTTAACTGGGAAAAAAAAAGCTGAATCCAAATTTGAACTCTAGTTTAGAGTTCTGAATGATATGGCTTTTGTCTGATCTTTCAGGCTTTTTTTTTTTTTT
>VWZU01000762.1:1015656-1060435 GCA_013397095.1 Sterrhoptilus dennistouni
TTTTTGGTAATTTAAGTTACTTCCTTATAATGTATCCATGAGGAAGTATGTATTACACTCCACATGGGGAATATTGTCTCTCCCCTCGTCCCCAGACTTCTGCTCTCCCCAATCAAGACTGAAAGCCAAATATTTGTTGGATATTGACTTGCACTACTCTAGTTCAGAAACTTTCCTTCTAAATGTACAGCTGAACAAGAGAATACATTTTAAAGACAAGAAATACTTTCTGTGACCTCTTGTTTGTTCCGTTTAAGAATGTGCTGGTATTGTCTGAGAACTGTACCGTTACCATTATTTTATAAATTAAGTTGTATTTGCCAAAAAAGAAAAAAAATAAGTGGCTATTTTTGCTTGCATGCTGGCTGTCTCTGTACATCCTAAGTCGTTTACCTACCTTGTCACTAAAATGCTGGCTGATGTCATCTACACCATTCAGCACAGAAATTTTCACTTGCTTTCCCAGTTTGTGCCATGAAGCATGAAAAATAAAGTATCTGTGCAATGTTGGTTTTCAGGTAGATAATTTATATGTATGTATGTATGTGTATGTGTGATAGTGCTACTATAACTCTATTTTTTTAATTTCCCCTTTCATTTCCTAGTGCTGAAACCAGAAAAGAGAAGAAAGCTGACTCAGGGAAAGGTGTAGACCGGGAGACTTGTCTATGACTTGCTCTTTGAGTAATTTTTTTACAGACGAATTAAAGGAGTGCCACAACCACTAAATATAAATGATTTACCTTGTAACTTTTGTCTTTCATCTCAAACTAGCACAGGTAATGTAGTGCAATACTTGTCTCATTCCACCTTGTCTACCTTGTCTAGTATCAATGTAAATGTCTGCAGTAGCCAATGCAAAAAATCTTTGTGTTTGTTGCTGATCTTGGCCATTTATCAGTACTCGTATCAGAAACGTAAGAAGCAAATTTTCTTTAAAATTCAACTTTCCTGTTAATAGGTTTGTACTGTATTTTGCTACTTTTTCTGTGTGAGAATACTTAATAATCTTGATTCAAGATGAACTTGAAAACCCTTGTTCCAATTTTTTTTAAAATCACCTAACTAGTAAATGATTTCAGAAGACCCAAACTGACAAGCAAACATTAAGAAGTTTATAAAATAACAACTGATCTGACCCTGTGAATAAACTAACAAGGATAATCCTTTCCTCCTTAATCTGTCCTTTTGAAGTCGTGGATTACTTCTGCAATGTGAATTGCAGGGTCAGATTCTGTATTTGTGAAGTTTTCCTTGATTTAATACAGTGTATTTAATATTAAAATTTGTATGTAACTGGAACATAGTCCTATATATATATAAATATATATATATATATAAAAACCTATATATTAAAACATCTTCTCACCTTTTGTGATTACAGTATCTTGTATTGTATGAATGTTGCCATGGTAGGCCAAACAGATGCATTTTGTCATTAATCAATCCATTATTTTATAATAGGGAAAATTTTGTAGATACAAACTATACCCCACATACAGTTTTATCACCTGCCCAGTGACCTTCCTCTTTACTGCCTAAAATTCAGCCACATAAAGGGCGTATTTATATTGTCTTCTCTCCACTAACAGCTATAAACCTCTTAGTTTCAGAGATTGTGTATAATACTTAAATGGGTATCCTGCTGTTGTTTTGTTACAGCTCTTTATTATTCGATTAAGTACATATTGATTGAAAGATGAAAAACAACATTGCAAAGTAAAATGTGGCTTCAAGGCTATTACATTTTTCGTAATGGATTTTGTTACTGCCCGATCCTTCAAGTTGTTCTTTTGTGTAAAAACCTGGGAGATTAGGTATTGAATGAATAGGGATGTGGAGCTAAAGTTTTATTGTGTTATTTGGAATTCACTGATTTTTAAATTTTTTAAGATAAATTTTTAAATTATTAAAATGAAAGCTAACGGTATTATGCTGTAACTGAGTCCTAAAAATAAGAATTGTAGTCTTGCAATCTTCGTAAGAACTCATCCACAGGGCTCTAACATTCCTCAGCTTTCCCAGCTACTATAGTGATTTTCTATACACCCTGTGAACAAGTTTTCCCATTCAGCACATTTAAAGTATTCCAATGTTTTTGTGTATATGCGTGTGTATGTTTTAATACTTTAGCCATAAATAATTGCATTTTGCTGCAAACTTAATAGGGTCGCTGTTCTAAATTTACCTTAGCATTATCAAAGCCCATTAAAAGCCATTTTTATGAAGAAAAAAAAATCCAATGGATACAAAGAAGGATTCACATCTAATTCAATGTTTGTATATGTAAATTTAGGAAAAAAATGCTGATGCATTAAGGTTAAATGCTTTGTTTTGTGTACTTGATGATAAATAGTAAGATTCCAATTGTTTTAAAGTTAGTATAGAAGCTCAATACTGGTTTGTCCTGAAAGCAGCCTGA
The DNA here is from genome assembly GCA_013397095.1 of Sterrhoptilus dennistouni. Lineage (NCBI taxonomy): Eukaryota > Metazoa > Chordata > Aves > Passeriformes > Zosteropidae > Sterrhoptilus > Sterrhoptilus dennistouni. Next base: position 1,018,079 of record VWZU01000762.1, read on the forward strand.
TGGTGTTTTAACATGTTGCTGACTTTGTTACCGATAATGTATACAATCAAAATGTATTAGCTTCACTTGACCAACTCCTAGAATATTAAGAAATCAGTGTATTCAATGGCATTCTGTATTTCTGTTCAGTATTTCAGAGTGGTTTTATTTTAAAACACTCTGGTTTTGCGTGAATTTAAGTGCTTTTCCAATGTTAATCTTAACATTCTGAAATCACACACAATATAAAGCAGATGTAGTGCTATATTTACTTCTAATTTCATATTCCTGGTCAAAATTACTCAATTTCTTGGATGTAATTTATTACAAAAGTTTATGTGTACATGTGAATAGACTATTGTGTTTTTCACAATTAAGATATGTTATGTGAAAATAAATATTTATCCTAACTAATTTTCAATTTTATTTTTATACTGCAAAACCCAGATGATGTTTGCAATATCATGTGGTATTTGAAATGTCTACCTGACCTGAATATGCTTCACAAATTAATGAGTGGTAGAGCCCAGCATGGCTCCCTTTTCAAGTGGAATCTCACTGAAGCATGTAACGCTGTGAGTGGAGTTGGTGGCGATGTACTTGGTCTGACTTTAACAGTAAGTGTGGCACTGGGGACAGCTCAGGGCTCACTGTTCCACGAAGAGAATGGGAATGAAGCTCCAGTTTACTATTCATGAGTTGGTCCTCCTTCCTCCTGAGAGAGGTGATGTGGCCCAAGCAGGCCTAGCTAGATCTTTTTAGAGATCAGTAGGTAAGGTCATGCAATTTAAAATGCTGCTGCTCTTCTCAGAACTCTAAATTTCGGCTACTGAAAAACTTCAAGGCCATAAATTGCAGTACTACATACAGGATTGACTCTATCGTACTAAATACCTTTTGAGCTTCTTCCCCAATTATTAAACCAAAGACTAGAAGTCTCCCAGCCTGAGCATGGTAACAGTGACACCTCAAGGTTCAGCTGCTTCTGTTAGAATTTTGCACAAAGAGTATTGTACAACAAACTTAAACATCCATTTCACATAGGAAAAAAATACAGAGAAAAAAGTTAATTAGTAGGTATGTAACTAACTAGCATGTTGCAGTAATTCAGGCTCAACTGATTTCTAGCTTTAGACATTAATGAAATGAGCTAGATATGTTCTGTGGCCTTGGTTTTAGTTATTTACCTGTCCTCATGCAGTTCAAGCAAGTTGTCAGTTCCCTGAGGCAGCTCAGCCATCCTATTGCCTGCATTATTTTGGAGCCCAGGGACTTCTACCAGAGTGAAAAATTAAACACTGAATTTATGTTAACTAGGACACTTACTATAGCAATAAAAATTTCTTCTGTTTTAAATTTTTATCATTGTCTATTAGCAGGATACCTTAGAAGTTGCTTTGCAGACAAGGAAAGATAATTAGCATTGCATTGTGTTATGCCTCGCAGATAAGACAGTTGAAAGGGGATGATGTATTGAGAGTTCCCCAGTGAGATGCTAGAATCATTAAGGTAGATCAGATGCAAAGAATTGCATCTTAAAAAGACTTAGACCATGTAATTTCTAGTTTCACTTTTTTTTTTTTTTTAAATGCTTCTTGGATTATACTAATTCTTGCACTTATCTAATGAGAGCCTGGTGAAAGTAGTTTTCTGGATTACAGAAACACTTTTTTTTATCTTTGTGACAAATGTGAGTGATAACATTAAAATAAATCCTGACTCTCTACCCTTGCATGCACATGCCATATCATAATGATAATCTTTTTTTATAGCCTGTCTGTATTGCTGGGATTTACCTTATATTTAGGTTTCTTTGCCTTGAGTCAAGAGAATGAGAGATGTGATGATATAACCTCTTGGAGATAACTGACAGCCTGTAATCCTGCAGAACTTTAACAGTGGTGCCAGTCTACATTAGAGACACTACTGCCTTGAACCCAAGACAGGATTTGCAAAACCCAGCTCCAGTGTGTTTCAAAAAAATGCCAACAAACAGAACAAAACCACCCATCTTATTCTGTGAGTCAAGGAATTGTTAGTTTGTGAAAACAAAATCTGATTTCCTATTTGAGGCTTTCTCATTTAAGACAAGCTGCACCAAGTGTCTTAACATTCTTCCCCATGCTTTATCTGTCTGCATGAGTACTTTTACATTCACACCTAATGTCACTAATAACCCACAATACAGACATAATCAGATGCTGGCATGTAATATCAAGAAGCTAAGTGTTAGATAATCATGTCACACTCCATTACATGATACCATTACACAAAATCAGAAGCTTCACTGTACATCATCCTCAAAATTAATGGGCATTAAAAAAAATTTCTAGTGTTCTTCTCCTGAAGCAAAATTTTCAATGATATGGACTACACCTCCTTTCATAAATTAATGTCTTTATTATTTTAAAGCAGCACAATTTTTAGTACAAGTGGATTGCATTTTTTCTATGTGAAATTGAGAGAATTAATCCTCAGATTAGATGGAGAAGCCTACTTGGAGTGCGGTAAAGAAAGCAGGCATTTATTGGTAGGCTGTAAGGAAAAGCAGTTTTGTCAAAGAGCATATTCACAGGAGAGTGACAGTCCAGTCCTTGCTTTAAGTGACTGCTAGTTCACATTGTAATGTTTTATGTTTGAGTGTAAGAACCAGTTCTTATTCATCAGTACATGAGCAACTTTTACATTTAAAAAATGGGGGTCTTGTTGAGTTCCCAGAGGAGATTTTGCAGTGCAGATTCTCAGAGTAGCAGCTATTTTTACTATAAAACAAGCAAAAATCACAGTACTGTATGATAGCACACAAAGAAATTCAGTGCCCTTGGTTTGATTAGGTATCATTCAAAATCTTTGGTACAAGCTGGTTATGTGCTTTCCTTGCAGGAGTTCTACAACTAATAAAAGAGATTGCAGAAAAAGCACACTCATTTCAGGAACTGCTATATAAAGTGTTTCATCCTGCACATATCAACATTGATATGTGATATCAATTCTAAAATAATATCCTGCAAAGACTTTTTTCATTATTTTTACAGAAATTACCCCAGGGTTCATTTCATTATTTGATGGAAATATTGTATTTTTATTCTGCAACCAATCACCATGTGACATTTTTATCATTCATTACCCTGATATGCAAACTGGATTGTTTCTCTTTTAGACTGAAATATCAAAAGGTAATTACTCAAGCAAGTACTGTGGTTCCTCTAGAAGTCTGCAACATCATTCTGGTGATGTAAAGACCTGATTAAACACAATCAATAAAAATGCAATAGTTGCCTGGCAACAGGAATCATTATAAAGACTAGCATTTTATTGTGTACACTGCTATCCCGAGAGCTGACTCTTATCTCATCTTGATTTATACTGGCTCAGAGTACATTATCTGGAGAGTGTTCTGGAGAAGAACCATCACTAACAAACAAAATGCTGGTGCTAGTGCAGTGAGAAACACTGCTTTATGAAGTGGCTCATGTGGGTATAAATATGCTTATGTGCTTGACCGGAGATGGAATGGTCTTTGTCAGTGTACCACTGTGTGAAAGAGAAATATAGAGAATGTTAGTTGTAGCTATATCTAAATGAGATAAATCAAACATGACAGACATAAAATCCTGTGCAGCCATTTAAAATGATCCTAGCATGAGGCTTTCAGCATGGAGGCAATGACATAATGGGGTAGGAAGCTGTTATGACACTTTAGCCCTTTATTTGCATGTGGGACCTGCTCTGCTTTTATGCTGAAGGTGTAAAACCAACACGTGGCTTGTCCACATGGAGGGCAGATTCACCTGTTCAGTTATGAGGGGTGCCTGACCTCTCCCTCTCTATGGCCTTGAGTTTGGCTGAAGGAAAATCATGCACTTGGCCCCCTTCTATACATCATCCTTTTCAGCAATGCTCCACAAGGGCTGAGAGAATGTAGGAAAGGAAGAGCTTGCACCTTAGTCTGAGAACTTCTATGCACAACATAAGAAAGATTTAGTGTGTTCTATGCACAACATAGAAAGATTAGGCAAATAACTCCTTGTCTTAAAAGTTCAATAAACACCAGATGTGACGGACAGGGTATCTGGGACTTTGCTGAAGCAAAACCCCTATCCTTTGCTGAACCTATTCTTTTATCCTATCTGTAAGATAGGATAAAATTCATTGCACTTGGGTATATGCAAAGTTGGGGCTGGCTGTTTGTCTGAGAACACAAAAAGTTTAAGAAAATGAAAGATTTGGTAGAAAGGGTTGAATGTGAGATGGCATTGCTTTACAGTTTTTCCTGTGCAGAAATAAAATACATGCTTTATGCTCACATTTCAATTACTGAACATGAAATGCAACTATATGAACTTTCATTTAAGAAGACAATGAATTACCTTACCACAGGGAACTTAATGTTATTATTCTCATTTGTATAATGATAAACAAAACAGAACCATACCATTGCCTGAAAATCCACTTCAGCATCAACAAGAGCTTTGGAAATCTGTGCTGATTGCTGAAAGTGAACATTATCTGAAAAGTGGAAGAGGAAAAAGGTAAACAAAAACTGCTTCTGTAATACTCTGGGGGAAAATCAGAGCAATGAACACACTAGACTCCCCAGCACTGCTGACTGAAACACAGATTAGTTGTAAAAAGCAGTATTATTTTATTGACGCAAATGTAACAGCCTTGCCCCTTCATGCTTTTGTTTTGTCAGTAGTAGAATTGCAAACCTGTCTGTAATACTAAAATGTCTAATTAACTGCAACTCACCATCTGCTGTTCCATGAATAAGGAGATATTCAACTTCCTTGAATTTTTCAGCTCTGGCCATTACTGTTGAATTCTGAAATTAAAGAAAAAAAAAAAGAAAAAAGGTGCTACTTATTAGGGTATGACTTGCTACCAACTGACTTTGATTCGTGTTGACACCGTCTGGGGTCCTTCAGCTAAAACCAAGCACAGCCCCGCTTACCCCCCTCTGAACTGCCACGGGACATGGTGACACATCGAGGGGCTGGGTGCTCACACTCCACACCCACCTGCAGTTGTTACCAAGGTTATGGCTGTAAAGGAAAGGGCAGCTGCAGAGGGGAAGAGCTCTGGAGTGAGGTACACGTTCAGTGCATGGCCAGCATGTTGGTAGCCTGCAGCACACCAAGTGCCATAGGTTTCCTGTGTGACCGCAGACAAGTTTAAAAAAAAAAAAAAGTTGCCATGGCAACAGTGCACCCTGTGAGAGCAAGCAGTAGATCTTGCAGAGGCTACACACGTTATCTTCCCCACTACAAGGTTCACCTGCAGGTAAGGCAACAGAGCTAATACTGTCTCAGTCTCCAGTCAAATTGGGTAACAAGAAGTTTAGAAAAATGTGCTCTCCAAATACAAAGAGAAATGCCTGAACAAAAATCACTAGACTAAATCTTTAAACAGAAGTCAAGCTACATTTTGGGAATGGAAACACAATACAGTGATGAAAAGATGAAATAATGAGCAACTACGATTTATCAAGAAATTTAAAACATAGTAACAGTATATTCCCTAGAACATTATAGCCCACCTGAGTTGCTACTGTGACTAAAGAATGAAGGCAAGTAAGGTTTGCAGATAAGATTTTTAATTTGGGCAAGGAAAGGGAATAGGATGGTGCTCTGCTATGAGCAGAGATAGAAGAGGAAAAACAGGGACAAGACACTTTAGGCTTGATAAGACAAGAAAGGCAAGAAAAAAAACCCCCTAAAAATTATGAACAGAAGAATTCAGTGATTTGCTTTTCTCCTTCCCCATTTTGTGCTAAGGCTGTATCCTTACACAAGGATTTGCATTTTGTATCCCCAAAAAGTCAAATACATTATACTGCCAAAACACAGAAGTGTTCTAATTTCCTTATGTCTCTTGTACACTCATGAGTCTTTAAAGCAAGTATAAATATTAAGTTCCTTTTGTTATGACAGAATAGTGTACCAGAACCCTTCCATACATTAAATGAGTTCTTTGTATGTATTCATTGAAATCTAAAAACCGAGTTTAGCAGAGAGGGCAAAAAACTCCCACCCTCCGGTCTGTAATACTGCAGTTGCACTCTTTTGATAGTCAAAGGCTAGAGAGCACCAAAAATCCACTATATGGAAATCCACTAACAGTGGAAATGTGACACTTTCCATTTAGATGATTTCGTATCATGAAGTAAGAACATTTAGCTGTGAGTGCCAAAATATGGAGAGAGCACTTTGATGCACTGTGGAGCATGGGTAAGCCAAGAACAAATAAGAAAGAAATGGCCCAGTGAGATTAAAGACAAAAAACCCCAACAACAATAAAATAACCCCCAAACCAACCAGTATCCTTTGAGTAAATAATTTTCCAAATGTGCAGAGGGAAACTTGGTAGATCACCTTGCTATGCTTTCTTCCAGAAAACCAAAAAATTCTTCCAAAAAATGCTGTTTTAAGTAAGCCTTCTGTGAGTGGATGCTGATATAAGCTACACTTCTGAGAACTTGACTTGGAAAAAGCAGTTTTAGAAAGAGAATGTCACTATTTTTCGTCTCCAGGCATTAAATAAAACCAAGTTATTTGTAAAAATACTTCAGAAAGAAGCATATGAGATACTTTCTTTGCTTTTTATCACTGGTGATACTTCACTTGCTGTACTCACACTCAACATGAAGAGTCCCTTCCCTAAAACATGCTGTGAGGACACAGTACCTTTGTGTACTTAAAGAAGGTTGTGAGACAGGGAGCACTCTCAAGTTAGGCACAGTTAGATAACAAAGCAACAGCAGCTGAACAAACCTTAAGTGGACAGCAAAAAAATACAACTTTATTTACCACTTCCATTTTATAGTTCTACTGCTGGGACAAAGGCTCTGAAAAGTTAACGTGCACAAGCACTGAGAATTAGGCCCTGCTGAGTGTAACTGGCTTTTCTAAAGATCACACAGCAGTCAACATTTTATCAGCACTCCACAAACAAGTTAAGGTTTGGCTGAAACTGAAGGTCTCTCTCCCTTTAGCATATTCTCAGATAATAGAACAAATGTCAAATCAGTACAAGATGGCATATTTACAAAATTGTACCCTGTTTTGCATAACCTAATGATGCAGCAGTTCTTAAGGACTGAACATTTCAAATCTGCTAGAAAAAGATTGCCAAATCTATGACTGTTTCAAACACTTGCCAAAAGCATATCAAATTCAGAGTGAACTGCAAAATAATGTTCTCACAAGTTGAACAGTCTCTTCAGTATGTTTTACATGGCTACTGCGTCTGACCTCCAGAGCTCTGCCCTGATTCAGCCTCAAGTCTTTTGCATCAGGGATGTTTCTTTCGGGCCACCAGATTCTCTGCCACTCAGCCCAGGATTATAGTAGAGCACCACCCATGCTTACTCCTCTCTTCTAAAAGCGCTAATTTTTAATAGTTTACAACTACCTTAAAAGACACTGAACATACCTAATTAGCCCACTTAGGAGTGTGAGTCCTCCCTCAGTCTTGACTCCTGACAAACAAAATATTTAACATCTCAGACTCTCTGCCTTCAATAAATGTAATGTCACAGTAATGCAAAGGAGGTTGCACCTCTCTTACCACAACTAATTTCTTGAGTCTATATATTCAGTTCATATATTCAGTCTATATATTCAGTTCATATATTCTACATGTTAGGAATGTGCCTGGCAGTGCTCATCTTCTCTAAGCAGGTGTGTACACCATCTCATTTCTTTTAAATCAGGGTGCATACTACATTTTATGCAACTTTCCACTTTTCATGCCAGCTTTACAGCAGTGCAGCAGGATAGAGAATATATGATGCAGCACACAAGCCTGACAGCACAGAGTTAGCAGTGCAAGCTTTAGCAGCTTCAGCTGTATGTACTAGCTTTCAGTACAGATTCTGCATTCACCTCAAAAAACATTCAGTTCAGCAAACAGCTCTCGTCAGTGTCAAGGGGCCAGGAGGCTGGCTATTGGGACTGGGACATGGAACAAAGGGGCTGTAAGCCAGGAACATTCTGGGCTGAAGTCAGTCAGGGTCTTCAGCAATAACAAAATCCCAAAATGCTTTCATGGAGGCTACATGAAAAACAACAAACTCACTTCTCAAGCTACCCCACCCTCCAGGTTAAAAGTGAAGTCCAAGTACTATATTATTTAGAGCTTAAACAATAAATGAGGATTTAAGTTGCATTTTCCTTTCTCTAGGAGCAGCAGCGAAGTGTGACAATCTGATCTAGGCAATTACTCCTCCTCCATCTAGCCACCATTCTCCCCAATTAGTCCTCTGTGTAACACATTTGAAACCTTTAGCTCTTTGGTACTGGCAGTTTCAACGTGGCCATTGCCAGCAATGGATGCCATGCCAAGAAAATCCGACTCCTGGCTTGAAAGGATTAAACAGTCCCCTGTTGCCATCTGTGCCGTGAAGCTGGTGAGTGACTTTGTGCACCCAGAGCGTTAACGTTCGTTCTGCACAGCGACAGTAACTTGTATTTACACTGCTACCTCGCAGACCTCCTACTCTTCCCACTGCCTTAAAGAAACACATTTGGAAAAAGGCAGGCAGGAGGCTGCAGGCTGCTGGTCAGTGCCTGCTGGGCCCAGTAGCTCAGTGGTTACAAGAGGGAGACACAGACACAGTACCAAGCTGCCCAGCAGTCACTACCATTGTCCCCAGTCTTGACCAGAATGTCTCATACAGCAGTTGACAACACTAGAGTACTGTAAATATATGTCAAACCATATGTTTCAGTACATATATGTATGTATCTATATGTTTTATCATACTTTTAAATCAATGCAACAACTCCCATCCTTTTTTCTACCCATGACATTTTTTAATGCACACAAGCAGTGCTAAACTGTCTCCTACCCTGCTTACCAACCCAAACACAGAGAATGCCCTATCTCCTCCAACATCAGTGTTTGGTTCTAACATCACCATGGCTGGACTCTTCTGTGAAACATTCCAATAACCAGGCCACAAAGTATCCCTCAGATTCCTCACAGTTCTCCCATAGCCACTGTATTTTCACTGAGGCCTGGAGTTAAACAAAACTTAACAGAAAGTTTGGCTGCTCTGCCCTATGCCCAGCTACCTGTGACTTTGAAAAGCCCTTGAGGCATTAAAAATTATCTGGCACATGGAAGAACTAGTCAAACCATTGATTAATCATGCTGTTACAAGGATGAACAATCTACATACAATTTGCTGTCAGCAGGACACTTGGGAATTCCCTCACTTCTGTGCAAACACTGGTCACATTAGAACAAACTTTGGACACCCTGTGTTTGTGGAGATCAGGCCAACATTTCAGTCCTGACACTGCTGGCTCTCAGTTGATCTGCAAATTTGATATGATAACAGTACAGAGAGATTTGCCTACCTATCAAAGTGTTCTAGTATTGAGGAGGTTTTGGTTTCCCCAGAAAAAGCTTCCACATTCCTAAAGCAGGGAAGTTCACACAACGCCCATTAAAAAAAAAAAAATTACATTTCAGAAAGAATGGGAGTACATTTGTTTTTGTGAAAAATGTTTAAGATAAAGCATACTTAGCTCACAAACATAAAAATTTTAGAACAGATTTGTTTCTTGGTGGTTAAAATAAAAGTTTTCACAGCTTGTTTTGCAGTCGGCAAAGTAGTCAAATGGAACTAAATGTCAAAAAAACAACCCAAAATACCAACACACCAAACAAACATCAGAAACCCCACACCATTCACCAAGAAGGAGCTGCCTTGTGCAAATCCAAACATCTGAGACTACAGCCTTTAACAGCACAATGCAACAGTTCTAGCAGGAAAGAAGAAACAAACTTACTTCTTCCCATAGGGAAAGAACTTGACTGTTTAAAGAACAATACAGCAGTTTAAAAATGAAACAACACACAAAAAAAATTGAAATAAAGTGATTTCTTTCTTACATTATAGTTCTCCAGATTATCATTTGCTGTAGGAAGGCCCATGTATCGCTCTGTGTATATTGAATCTGAAATCAAAAAAAATCCCCAAATTAGAATCTGCTACTTAATTTTCAGTCTGTCTACCATCAATTTTACCTATCGATAAGAGCAGTAACAATGCATACTGGAAATCAGGTTTTCCACAATGAGGGATGTAGGTACCCATCGTTATTCAGAATATTTAATCTTCTTGTTGCCATGGACACCTGAATGTTGAATATTAATATAGTACTTTGTGTCAGTGTTTCCTTATTGTTATTCTTTCAGTAATCCTAAAAAAATGACTGAAAATGTTGCAGTAAATAACTAGCATCTGAAAAAAAATCTTATTTATCTAAATATTTACTACCAAAAATCTATACTATGAAAATATAGTAGTATATTGGGATTCATCTTGGCTGATTAAAAAATAAATTATTTTCCATGTATTTTTTTGCCATTTTACCATTTGCAGATTTGCTGCTTTGTTTTAAGCCATACAAATGAATGCTCTGCTGCCATATTCTTGACTACTCATCAGAGTTGTTGCACTGGAGGTTTTTTATGCTGAATACGTATGCCTCCATAATCTTTCATTTAACTAGCTAAAAGTGGAATTCTAGAAATCTTGATAATTTAAAAAATATTTCCTCTCATACTGTAATATTCATGTCCAAAATATTATGAATATGTTGCTATGTCCCCAACAGACTATTGCTACTGCCTGGCAATATGATCTGATCTGCTGAATTAGCTATTATACAGCCTCTGTGCTAGTTGCAGAATGATAAATTATGCCTTATTTAGCAGAGGTTTGCCAGGGAAAGCTTTCCCTTGAATGTTTTTGGACAAATAAAAATGAGAAAAATGTTAAAATATGTTCATATTGTACCAGCACCTATTTATAAGTTTACATTATTTTTTAATCTGGGAGGAGGGCTCCAATAACTGTATTTTAGCCTTATGCAGCTACTTGAAACCTTATGCGCTAAAGGCTTGAAGCATGTAAAGACTTGTCCACTTGATCAGGTTTTTCTCACATCAAGCTATTCTCAACATGAATTAGATTTATAAAATCCAAATTTTACGTGCTAAAAAAACCCTGACCAACCAACCTAAGGCAATTCAAATCCCATTCTGTTACTTTGAGAGAGTAAATTACAGTGCAAGTTCAAAGTTAATTGTCACAGTTCATTCTTGTAAGTGAAGTTTCATTTTGAAGACACAAAAGTTTAATTGTGATGGATTTCTGGCACACAATACTGGTTTCAAAGCCAAAACACAGACACATTATGGCAGTACTATCAATATTACAATGGTCTTCATTAATGATTACATAGATTACTGCAAGTTATCTACCTGAACTGGCCACAAGTTCATAAGAAACAGACCAAGTGGCATTTACATGGCATCCAGTAGATAATCAAAAGTTCTGGGCTACGAATCCCCGCTTTGCAGCGTGTGCACTAGAAGACATATGGGAATCCTTGTAACAAGGAAGCCCTCACATACCATAATATTGCCAACGTGACACGGGGGCAACCGCTATTCCACACTTGAACACGCCGCTTCCAGAGCCAAGCACCATGGAGGTCACATATCCCCCATAAGACTGAGAAGAAAACATTGCTGTTATTTTAGTCGGAAGGGAAAGGATGGGGCCCATCTGCTACACAGCCCATCAGGCATTTATAGGCTCAGCGTTTTTCATATTAATGAACTCCGTTCTGAATTTGGGTCAGATCTCAGCCAGCCTGCTCAGTCGGGGAAACAGGCACCAAACAGCGCATGGCAGCTGTGGCGCTGATGAATGAGAACTCGATGGGGAAAAAGGGCGCAAACGCTGCTGAACTGTGACTCAGCTGGGGATGACTGTGTTTGGGAGCACTGTAGGCAGCAGCAAAAGACAGGAAACAAGACACTGCTGAACCACTGTGTCCCTTCCTGTGCTGGGGGAGTGGGTGGAAACAGAGCTCTGGCCCACAGTGCATCTGATGAGTAGTTGCAACAGGGCATCCAAAAATTTACAGCTCCCTTGGAGCAGGCCTATGGTAGCTCGCCCCCTAACTCTCCCCCAAAGTGTCAGGAGCAAGACTGTAACTGGGGAGTGAAGGATCTGCTGAGTCTGTGGGAGGAACTGTGCAACAACACACTCCTTGCTACGCACAGAAAATTTACTCACAGTCTAGCCTGATACACAGATGAGTAAATATCTGACACACTTGAGCATCCAGGCAGCAAGATACCTAAACACTGTCACCAACCGCCCAAATGACTGCCCTCACAAGAGTTTGAATGGGTTATTTAGGAAAATGTGCCCACCCACATTCAAAAGCAAGAGCTATTTTTGGATCTCATTCCTGTCTTAAAAACAGATTACGGGCAAAGAGAATTGCATCTTATTTCAAAGTCCTTAAATGTTTGGTCCAAATACAGTTCCTAGGTCCTTCCAATGAGATTAGCACAGTAACACATGCACTTAGTAATTAAACACTATATTAATGCCTAACCTGGCCACAGTAAACATATTACTGCTGAATCTATGGCAAAAAAAATCCATGTACATAGTGACAGGCTGACAAATGAGAGGCTATCTAAAAACTCAAGAGACAAAGAAAATCTGTTTGCCCGCAGGTTCAGTGTTCAGGATGCATAATTCCAGCATAGCTCCAAAGAGGAATGCTCTTGTACTATTCATCCTGAGGGTCATAAGGACTTAAGATGGGATTGCATCAAATCATCAATTTCTGCAGAAAGAATTCTCCTTTCACTGCAATTAATACCATTACATGTGACTTTGTATAACAGGGATGTTTACCCCCAGAAAAAAAGCTATTAAAGATACCATATTGCCATCAACCAAGTTATTCATTGGTGCCTGTCACCTGCAGTGCCCAAATTTCAGTTAACAATCTAATTCAGCACTGGAAGCATTAACACTATGTACACACTTAGCTTTGCAGCTGAAAGGGTATGTATATGCTATTAAACTATTAAATATTTCCATCTACTGTGCCAGGTTTTAAAGATGCATCAAATTAGAGAAACCTGGCCTCTGGTTGCAAATACCATGATAACCATCCCACACAGCTGGCTCAAGTGTAATTTCACATCTTTTTTAAAATCAGTCATCCAACTGAAGAAATACTGTTGAATACATGCTTGGACTTTTTTTTTCTTTTCAGTCTAGGTTCATACTGTACACAGGAACTTAGCAGCATCTATTTAAATTTGTTTTAATCACTCTAGCAGTCCTAATTTCTCTTACAAAGGCTCCCGAATGACTGCAAAAGGTGATGATGACCCTCATCAATTCAAGTACTGGATTGTGCTATGACTCCAGAGGTGCTTCACATGAAGCATTACAGGATCTCACACAAATGGCAGCACAACAAATAGTTGTTAAAATTAAATAATATTCCTGCCAAAATTATTTCAGTACTTACCCAACCCCAAATAGCTATTCTGTTCTCATCAACATAGCTCATTTCAGAAAATTTTCTGAAAGCAAACAGAATAATTAAACAGACTTTAATTAATTAATAATTAAACTTAATAGACTGCAAGTATCTGCAATTCTACAGATGTGCCCATTTACTATCAAGTCTGCCTCTTTCTATTGTACAAATAAGCATTTCCCACTTCATCACAGCAACTGCATATGAAAACATAGGATAATTCAGGCACATGTGTCTTTAGGAAATTTAGAAAAACATCTGTGCATATGACACTTGGAAATCCCTCAACCCACATTCACTGACATTTGTATTGTATTAGGTTAGATATCACTACCTGCCTTGTCTTTTTTTAAAAGATGCATAAAAATCAAATTGCAGCCATACAGAATAGACCAATACATGTAAATACAGTCATCATTAAAAAAAAATAAATCAAGAAGACTGTGAAATTCTAATTGTTTAAACTTCCTTAACATTTTAAAATCCCACATAAAAAACCTGTAAGATCACGTCATTGCATTTCTGAGATATCCATACTGGGATTGTTTGTTTTAGTGAGGTTCTAAAAGTATAAACCAAGTGACAAACATGAACTATCATTTAAAACCTGATTATTTATCATAATACTGTGACAACAGAATTAAACTTGCAAAAAGCTTGAAGTAGAACTTCCATCTCCAAGTTCCTTGGTAACATGTTCTTCTAATAATATGACACATAAAATAAAATCATCTATAAAATCATCTCCACAAATTCAAAGATATGGTTAATACCAATTAACTCTCCTCTCTTCTTAAGCATAAAGTGATGGTTGGCCTATAAATGACACACTTCAGTGCACAAAATGAACCAGAAGATATGGTTTTTTGCCAATATTTTCAAGATGATGATTTGAAGCCTTCACCTTTTTTTCCCCCTGCGCAATAAGCATGTAAAAGAAGGAGCAGGTGTTGACCTTTCCCTGTAGCTCACCTGGCTGCTGCTATCTGATCATCCACTTCAAATGTCCCCAGCCTTCTGTTTATTGCGTGCATGATTCCATCGCCCTGGTAGCCACTGCCCCTGCCGTCGAAGCTGGCCACGATGACCCGCTCCGTGCTCGCCAGGTAAGTCGCCCAGTTGATCCGGAAGGCCTGGTCCACTTTCTGACTACAGGGTCCTGCATACCTGGGGGAAAAATGGCCACAAAGTTCAGGCATTTACTCTCCACAAATTCTCACATTGAGCATTTGAAACGTAATTATTGCTGACAATTCCGGCCTCTAAGACTTTCAAATTAAACTGAAGAAACAAGAAAAGGATCACTGACTGACTCCAAGGTGCCACTAAAGCAATATGGCTTTTTAAAAATTCAGCTGTTAATCAAAAACAGAAGACTGGAATTATTTTTTTAATTTTACTCTTTCTGCTCTAATAAGAAACCTTCATTATTTTGACTTTAAGCAGCTTATCAGAAATCCAAGCCAAGTTTTCTTTTGTTTTGGCATATCTAGTCACCTGAGTTTCAAAGTGATGTTCTCTAACTATTTCTGTTCCATTCACCCATGATTTATTTGGTTTAAGTCTGAAATCAATAAATAGCCTTCAAATGGAAAAATGAAAAATACCATTTTCTGCATTTTTAGCATCTCATCAGTCTGAACTATTTCTTATGCAGGCTGAGAAAAAGGAAGCAAAAATATAATTTTAACTTTTTCCTTTAAAGTATTTCAGAAGCACTTGATCACTATGAAATCATACTCTGAGTGTCTTGATGGTAAAATTCTGTCCAATGCACTTCTCTAGCCACTGTTTAACAGAGTGAAAAATAGAAGAATGTCTCCTATGGCTTTATAGCCCACTTTTATCCGTTTTAAAAGCACAGAAAAAACTACTGGAAATTTAATTCAAGCTATGGTTCCCTATACTTCCAAAGTAATTTCTGATATTAAAATCACTGTGAACCAGAGGGGATCCTGACAAAGGCCCAGGTAAGTCAATAAAAATAGTACCATAAACAAAACAAGTCTTAAGAAGCCAAGAGCACTGGCTGTTCATTAAAGTCTTCAACAGGCACATCAAAAAGTGCTACCAAATTGCATTATATAAAGATGTATCTACCAACCAACAGCTGGTTTCCTTATACAGTCACCTTTTTCGTAAAAAATTAATAACTTAACATTTTTATATTAATGCATACCTAGAATTCAGTAATTCAGATTTAGAAGAAAACATACCAGGATGAACAGAAGTGCCTGAGGAAGACCAGACCAATCAGCACATGTTCATGGGCTTGTATTTATGAAAAAAACCCACAACAAATGCAATCCTGACCACAGGATGACGTTTATCAACATTGACTGACAGTCAAATATCACAGAAAAAATGCAATATCACATACATTACTTCAGATATAAGGCTTATTCAAGGTTTCATTCTGGAATGTGATTGCATCAAAGATTACTCCTAAGTAGCACCATGAGCAGAGGAGGAGGCAAGCTACCACGAACATCCTGGCTGTTAAATCCCATAGGATGTATCTGCCTCAGTGCCACTGCCAGAGTATGTGCTCATTAAAGCATTACATCATCTCAGGGTACAGGAATCCACCATGAACTGGGTTAAACCCCTATTTTTCATTCCATCTTAAAACTACTTCAAGAAGTAATTAGAAAACATGCCAGTTTTTTGTTTCCTTATTAAGAATATTTGAAGTAGATGAAAGTGATTATTAACACAACACTGCCATGTGATTGAAAACTTACACTTCAAGGAGCAGAGGGTACTTCTTTGATGAATCAAGATGGGGAGGCAGAATCATTTGATACCACAGATCTAAAAGTGAAAAGAGTTTGACTTAGGTCAGCTCTCCAGTGAAATTATTTGACATGCATTACAATTCATACAAGAGCCCATTTGAGCCACCCCCTAAAAATTAAAGAGCAGTTTCATCTGAACTGTCCTAATATATACATGTAGAAGTTCCTAGCTAATCTGGTCCTTTTTAAAAATGTTTTACAGTTAAATTAGCAGAAAGTAATAAAATCTGGGGACTCAACATGCCATCTCATGACATTACTCTAAGCTTATATGTGAAACTTGTTATGTGTCTACAGTGGTAAATCTAACACAGGCTCAAAAATAAAATTTCTCTCCCAGCAGAGGAAAGAAATTCTATATTATTTTGAACCTGCCAGATAGACTTTGCTTGACAGTTTGTAAAGCATCCCAGAAACATGTCCAAGTATCTATTATTTTTGAAGCAATATTGATTCTAGTTCCATTCATGTTATTCGTCCTACCCAAGCTGGCTGTGAGCTGAACATTTTAAAGGCACATCCTGTAAGTTTTGCAAACTGAATGGCTCAGTTGTTCCCTCATGAATTTTAAGAGAACTGATGCTGTAACTCTGATGGACTGCACTGCAGTAATAGAGTGCAAGTCTTACAGAAATTTGCCCAGATATAAATATGCAAGGCATCAGAACACTGAAACATAATCTAAATTGAACACATTAAAATACTAATTTTAACTTTTGCATACTCTATAGTCACAGGGATGGATTTCTTCTGTAATAACCTACATGGACTTGTGAGCAGACCTGAAACCTTAAGTAGGACTACATAAATGGATTTGCTTCTCCTATTTTTGATATTAAAAATACATTCCCCTTACCCAAAAGCTTTTACCCTGAAGACATGAAGTAGTAAGAACAAAGAGGAATAAAACAATATGAATATACAACTGATAGCATGAAGAACATCTTTAAATCTCCATCTTGCCTGGAAGATTTCATCTTTAGCCCTAGTAAAAATGTGACAGAAATAAAAGACAGAAAACACAAAGATAAAGAGAATTATTATATAAATAAGGTAACAGTGAAAGAAGGGAGGCATCAAAAAGAACAGTTAGCAATGACTGACCTAACTCAATACAGTTTTAAAAATGGAATTCCATTAAGAATATCTGCTCATTTTATCAGGAGGAGGTTTGGCATGAAAAGAAAAGCTAGTAGCAAAGGCTGGAGCAGGAACAGTTTAGACAGGTACCAGGCCTCCCAGTGCTGGGTTCTCTGATGTTGCTCAGCCTAAGAGCACACCAAGAACACTTCTCTACCCAAATTCTGAGGGGCACCACTCACAAAGCATGAACAGTTCATTTTCTAGCATTTTGTTCTGGTCTGTATCGAAGTTTATGCAGTCTTGGAGTGTGGCTCTGCTTTCAAGAATGACTATTTAATCCAAATCCATTCAGTCTATTAATCCCCCACACAAAATCAAAGGTGATAGTATTGAAATGTTGCTTAAATGTTTTCTTAAGGTTTTTCATTTAGACTGTGTCTGCTTTTTCATAGTAACTCAACCTCTCCACTCTCTCAACCTGCTAACACAAACCAAGGGGACTTGCACCTGGAAATCAGAAAGACCTACTTGAATTTATAATGTAATTTAAATTCAACAGTGTTAAAGAGCTTTGAGTTTGTGCCCCAACCTAATTTTTCTTATTTATTTAATGCATTGTTAGAGATTTCTGGTTTCCAGTTTATTATAAAGGAAAAAGGAGCTAAGCCACTACATTGTGAAAACATGAAGTTATCACACTATGGAAGAAGTACATTTTAGATAAGAACATTTTGGGATTTCAGAAAATAACTGAGAATATTTGGAAATGTCCAAATAAAAAAAATCACCTTGCCTCTAAGTTCTTAGTAACTGCAAGAATTCCCACTGGATCCACCTGTCCTGTCATGCTCCTCAGCAAAAGACTTCAAATCACTTGGTGAAAAGGAGGGGGTCAGAGGGGAAAGGTAAAAGACGTGTTTGAACTTACTGTATCCACCTATATTAAAGACGCCAAATTTTTTTGAAGGCATCTGAATATCTTTCAATGAATTTTCCAGTTCAGTGTTATTTTCCAAGTATCTGAGGACTAAATAACAGAGTAAGTAAGATTCAAAGACTAAACACATTTTTTTCAAATACACTGCTCTTTAATTATAAACCACTTAAAATATTAAACCTGAGATGATGGCAACTTACATAACAGTTTTAGTTTACTGCAGTTTTTGTTTTTCCTCTCAGATTTAATGTTCACAATACAGTTTTCCTTCAGTTCTTTTTTCCCTGTTTTTCATCTACATACTATTTCAGAAAAACGAAACCATTATTCAGTAAATAAGTCATACACTACTTACTGTTTTCTAGCCAGTGTAAGATAATGTCAAATAAACTCTGAATAAACACATGTCAAGCTATATAATTTATTCTTCTGGTAATTATTGGAAATTAAATTTACCCTTTATAACTGAAATTTTAATTATTACACTATGAAATGACAACAAAATTAGAATAAATTTACAGTGCAAATTTTCTGGCTCAACATAAATTAAGGACAATCCCATACCTTCATCATCAGTGCTACTGTGCATAGTAGATACCGGCAGGCCAGGACCTGTTAACAGGGCACAAAACCTTGATGTTTGCATGCTGGCTTGAAACACGACCCTCGTAAGGTAATTGGAACTGGTGAATCATACAAGCTGAGATCTTGTCCCCCTCCAGTCTGCTCAAGCTAAATTTTAGGTTAGCAGGGCCCAAATTCAAGCCACAGGATCCCACAAAATGCTCAGACTGTCTCAGAGATCAACCATGTGACTGTGAGGTACTGAAGAATGGAATTTCCACTCTTTAGCAAAGCCTATGCCTTGGCTGTGGACAATGGTTTGGCCATCAGGAAGCCTTGTCACAAGGACCACAGCAGTTGTCTTCAACCATTTTTACAATCTGACAGAAAATTCCCTGTCTGCTGTCTGTCCTTTTAGCCCATAAATTAAGGAAGATCTTGGCATACTAAAACCAGCATACGTTTATATTTAAAGTAATTTTGGAGATGATTTTATTTTTCCCACCCTTTGATTAATTTAACCCTTGTACTATCTAGCAGGAGCACGTACTGGTCAGAGACAGACTGCAGTCCCACTACTTACCTTATCGCTACATTACTTGGATTTTTTCCTTGACCAGCACTATCTTAATTTTATTCTCATATATAAAACACTGCTCTTTACTCAGTCTGTTGCCTGTCACACTTTCAGAGCCTCCAAATTCCTTCTGCAGGCAGAGCTTCCCATGCATCTCTCGAGGAGATGCACAGTGGACAGGAGTGTTTTGCAGCTCTTTCAGGTCCACTGACAGATAGAACTAACAAGTTTTATCCTAGTAATTTTTGTCAAGGTACTTTTGAGCCTAGGAGGCAGTATGTTTTTCCACTGCCAATACATTTATCCAATGTTATCAACACATATCATTGTTACACAGTACATATCAAGATCCCGACGAAGTGAACTTCACCACCCAACTAATCAGTGAGTCATGTTTATGTCAATTAATTCGGGATATACTCACCGAGACAATTTAGCTGATAATACTGTGTGTCTTTGCTGAAGGACACAGAATAATACTGGCATCTTTCTTGATCCAGATTACAGCTAACACATTTAGTAAATTTTGGACTGCTTTCCAAGAGCACTCTGCAAAGTAAATGAGCTTCATCTCAGAGATAATTTTTTTTTAAGCTATGCTAAACCAGTATATGTTTTTTAAAAAAGATGGCCGAATGAAAAAGGTTGAAATTTGGAAGTGATAGGAACTGATTCAAAAACTAGAGAAAACAGACTTTCAACTTCTGAGTTCAATTAATACTGAAATTATAGTAATAGGAAAAAAAGCATGAGGGTTATTTTTAGGGATTTTTTGCTTGAGGATTCGTTGATTCTCCTCACAATTTCCCTTTATTAACTGAATTTATAGAAAAATATTTCATTTTTTATTTTGCAGTTTATACTCTTACACTGATTTTCAATAAATATTCTAAAGGCCACACATTAGGCTAAACATCCAAATCTTTAAGTTTTCAATGCTTTTTCTTAAAGTTTCTCTTTTCCATTAAAAACAATTTTACTTATACTGCAAAAAAAAAATAATTTCTTACTTATAAAGATTTCTTCCTCCTGGCATGTCATGATTTTCATTACTGATGTAGTATCTATAAAAGCAAAAGATACTGGGTTCAGTAAAATATTTACAGTATAATATTAAAAAAAATTATCTGACAGATTTAAATCAGATTTTAATAAGTTAAATGACACCTTCTCCCTGTTCTCTCTCCGTGTTTGCTTAGGCCCTTGTTACCAGCCCTTATGACAGGGCTTATATCCTATTTATAATATCTTATTTACAGATACTTACAAAAATTCATTGGTTACAGCTTCTATGCTGATTACTTCCCATTTTCCTGAAGTAATAGCTATGGGAGCCTGGAGCAGGGGAGAAGGCAAGGCAAAAAGTAGAACATGAAATCCTTGATCACCAGGAGAAACACAAGCCAGCAGTAACTGTCCTAGACAATATTCCTCACCTGTGAGCCATTTATGTAATGGATGTGCTTGTAACCTGCTGTGTCGCTGAAGACTTTGTAGTAGGAAGCATTGTCGGGTGCAAAGTGAGGGACAGATGGCTGAAACTTGAACATAAGAGAGATGTCTATTAAAGCAAAAAACAAAACGCCAGATCCAAAGTGATAAATTTAGGTTTTAATAGCTCCAACCAGGAGTCTCAATGCTTGCAACAAGGCATCAATGAATGTACTGCAAACATCTTTGCCGTCTGACTTAGTAGGTAGAACCTGTAGCCATCACTCTTAAAATAAACACACTTGAAATATTTTCCTGCTCCTTAAGCAGCAGAATTTCCTGAGTATTAGTCCTGGCAGTGATCCATCCACACCACCCCCCATCCCCCCACAGAATGTGAAGTACTTTTGGTGGTCTTAGTTTAATAAAATTTTAGGTAACAATATGTGCATCTACTTGTTTTATTCTGTCCAATGCAGCTGTAACCTATAAAAATGTAAACCTTGCAAATTCACGATTTTCTTGAATTTCCCATTTCAAAACACGTATTTGTGAACAAATTTTTTGAACTCAATTTCTCTTTTAGCTTAACAGTGAAAAATGTCCTGTTCTATTTAGAAAAACACAAGCTGCTTTCCAAGAGGAAATTTTGCTAGTAAGTAGGTGATTACAGAATGACAGAGAACTCAAACTGGAATAATATTTTCATGAAGGAATTATCCATTTATCAATTGAGAGTGACAGAAATGAATCAATTTCTTTGACTGCCATTTGAATGTGCTACATATGGTAGGAAAAAAGAGAGGAATGAAATTGAGCTGAATGAAATAAAACTTATTTCTGTGATAAATGCCCAAAGGATCTAAATGCTAATTAGGCAACTGACACAATGTAACTGCCTTGGAGATGTTATGCCCATCTTGAAATGGTGAAACAAAGCTGAAGTGATTTGCCTCCGGTCATTCAGAAAGCAATGACAGGAATTAAGTCTTTCTAACCATGTGCTCCAAATAACCTCTCCTTGTTCCCAAGCAGTATTTTTGCAAAAAGTAATCTGGCAAATATTTTGCTAGCTTTTCTCTTATTTTTCAAAGTGTGACTTTCCTTTAACTCAACTGGCAAGCTCTTACATGATGACCTGGAAGCCTTATACAGCAATGCAGGCTTTTCTGAGCATTCTTCGTTTAAACATAATTTCATCTCTATGGAAAAAAAAAACAACCCAAAAACCAAAAAACCAAACCAAAACCACCAACAAAAATCCTAAAAAGCCCTCTCCTCCAAAAACCATAGAAAACATTATAGATAGAGAGGACTATATGTCTGTATTCTACACACATAGATAATTTACTTAAATTTGTCTATACATATGTATGTGCATATATTCATCTTGCAAATGTATAAAAATATTTCTTATCAGTCAAATATCATTTTATCGTCCCTAAGAAGGTGAAAATATAAAAGCAATAAATATATCTATCCTATCCCCTCTTTAATCCTTTCTACTCTCTATTTCTTTCTCAAATCCAAGAATCGTACGGTGAGATTATCATTTCTTCCAACAGCTCCTAAGAAGTGGGTTGTCTCTTTAAAAGAAACAAAAAACCAACAACCTAGTTTAGTGGCACAGACTTGCATTTTGCCCTCTCATTTTGCACAACTGTTTACAAAGTCTGCAGCTTGATCATCACATTGTCTAATTGTGAAGCCTTTGCTGCAGAGAAGCAAAATGTGTCAGCGTTAAGGCCTTCCTTTCCATATCAAATTTGACAGCAGGTGGGTTGATCTCTCATCTTCATACTGCGGATGATTTCATCCCTGCTGTTGCCTCCCTCTTTGCATTTCTTTAAACTTTCATTTTTGACTTCAAAAGTGAATTAGTGACTAAAGCATAATCAGTGTGGAAAATGCGGGAGTGGAAAGTGTACTCTGTGTTCTCATCAAAAGCTCTGAAACTCATTTCTCCCTCCAAATCTGAACTTTTGCATCTCTGCTTCACTTCCCCCAGATCTTCTGTGTAGTTCATTAGGTGCCTACTCTCTACCACATATAAAAGGACTGAGAGGCAGCTTGGAAAGCATCATCCAGACAGTAGCTGGTTTGGCAGAAGAGCATGAAAATTTTAATCTGGCCGGTTACATACAACTTGTCCCCACTTCTCTTCAGTGGGTATTTCATATGAGGGAAAAATAGATAAATAAGTAGCCCAAATTAAAATCAGGAATGGTTTGTTGCAAGCTGATACACTAAAAATTGCTTTTGTCCTCTATGCCTTTATTCCAATATGATTCAAAGGCTACAGAATACACTTAATACATTTTATTCCCTAGATCTTTCTAGAGGTAGCAGGAAGACTAGAAAGCAGGTAAACCAGCAGAGATGGCAACATCCCATAACAAAGGAAATTCTGAATCTGGGCTCCTGCATTTCCCCCCTACCTACTGCCACAAAAGCAGCAGGTCAGAAGTAGAAAAGAGTCTAGAAAGGGTGTTATGCTTTTGGTTAAGTGGAACATAAAATCTCGGAATTGTAGAATGGTGTGGGTTTGAAGTGCCCTTGAAGTTCATCTCGTTCTGAGCCCCCTGCCATGGGCAGGGACACTTTCTACTAGACCAGGGATGCTCAAAGCCCCTTCCAGCTCGGTCTAGAACACTCACAAGGATGGAGCATCTACAGCTTCTCTGGCCAACCTCTTCCAGTGCCTCACAACCCTCAGAGTGAAGAATTTCTTTCTAATCCCGAATCTGAACCTACTCTCTCAATTTAAAGCAATTACCTCTTGTCCTGTCAACAAGATGCACAGGTCACAGACGGCATGATTAGAGCTGCACTGTCAGCCCAGCCTGGGAGTTCAGCACCCATTACCCACAAAAAAATAAAGCTTAACCCCAGGCGTGGGGTGACATTTGAGATAATTTTTCCTGCACATGTAAAATGCAGCAAGTGAGAAGATTGGACCTACCCACAAGAGGTATTGCAAAATGCAAAAGGCTCATATAAAATTTTCACAATTATCAGAATTTAGCATGTAGTAGTTTTATAAATTGAACACTCACTCTGCCAATCCAGCCAGTTTTACTTTCTTCAGTAAGTTGTTTTTCCTAAGAACGAGAAAAACAAACAATCCCACAACAATTATGTTTATTTTGCATCAGGCTTTATTTCTACAAAGATAAACATATAGATATACTCTACTCCTTTTTAGCTTAATTTACCATTGCAACTCTCCCACCAAATTTTTCTTACCTTTGGACATGACCAAGTAGCATTTTCAAAGTCACAGACTGTGAGGACTGAAAAATTCTGAATTCTTCTGAGCCACTGCAGAGAAATCCTTTCATCTGTCACCCATGTTACCACACTCAAATAATGATCACTGAAAACAGCAACAACATAAGATATTTAAAATCCTCTCTATAATAGCATACCATGCAATTGCATTCAGCAATTCATTGAATGAGACTCATCTGGCTATTTTCATTTCAATCTACTCTTCAACAATAAACACTGATGCAAATGTAATTGAGCCATTTTTTCATCAATTGTTTTTTCTGCTAGTAGATGCCTTGGTTATTTTCAGAGATACAATAAAGAATTCGATGGCTTGTACAAACCCACTTCCAGAAAGACTGCAATTAAATTTTAGCAGCTATTCTCTAATGCATAAAATAATAGCTACTCCAGGCTGTTAATAAATCTTGTATTGTGTGCATCTAGAGTAGAGGATATTCTTCTGAATATTAAGTTGTGTATGCCTTAGATTAAGGAATTTTATCCTTAGCTGCCTGAAGTTGGCTGCTTGTAATTATTTTCTGAGTGATACATACTTTTGTTCAATTTAGTAGTTATTTCCATTTGTTACAATGGAGAGAGAGATCATAGCAAAACCAGATATTACTATTAGAATATTTTACTTGCATCTTCAGAATACCACTCAGCTGATATGAAGAATGAAGTATGAGGAAAAAAAAAATTTCATGAATATTCCTGTATATTAATTTTAAAAATGCACCACATAAAATTTAGTGGCTTTGTTTACCATAACGATCTGTTAGATGTACTGTCTTTTCTTATTTTAGATCTCTTCTATCTCCTTGAAGCCTTATGAACTAAAATAAAACAAACTTCCCCTCCAAAGCAAGTATACATTTTTAACCGTCATTTGCACATTTGACTTAGTTCCAAGTTCATGTTCCCTTTTCCCCCAAAGTTAGTTAACAAAAATGTGTGGGAAGTTTTGTGGTAAGAGTATCTTTCTGATCACTGCAGTTTGGGGAGGGAAACACTACAATTAGTGTGAATGGATTAAAAATATGTCAGCTGGCTATCAAAAACCTTCAGATTTATTTCTAGATTACAGTTTCAAAATCATGTTTGGAAAAGGTCTATTTCTGCATTTATATTTGACTGAGAAGTCAGCAGGTCATTTAATTGCTACTTCCACTGAGTCTGCAGGAGCTTGTTTGTAAAAAAATAGAAAAAGAAAAACATCATTCTTCCGGTTCCTGTGATACTGGTTTCCCTTGTTTTGTATAAGGGGAATTAGTCCCACGTTTTTCATTCCTTCAAGGTGAGAGACACTAACAATTCTATAAATCATTAATCAGATAAGATGGACATTACAAGGAAAACACACAAACAAAAATATTATTTATCAAGCTATTATAATAAATATCTCTCCCCTGTGAGAGTGGGAATGCACCTTCAGTATTCAACAACACACAAAACATTAGCTAAGATGCAATTAACTCAAGTATAAAGTACAGTAGTTTTGCACTGCCCTTCCTCATTTGTTCCTGAAAAGGGATACTCTGCAACTACTCAATTCAGAAGTCAGCTTATTTTGAGGACGGATCATTTCAGACAAGAAGGATCCATTCCCTTCATCCTTCTGTTGGCAAAGAGGAGTCCCCTGTATCCATGGTGCCAAAACCAGTGTTTAAATGCTGGATGGATTTCATGCTGGTCATTCATGCAAAGTGCCAGGTTTCAAGAACCATCATATGGCAAAGCACTGCCATTCCAGATTCTGGCAGTTTTTCTTGACAAATAAAACTCTTGCTCCACAATGTAAGAGTGCTGTGCCCCCTTATATGTGGGGGTAAAACTGGTGCTCATCCAAGCTCTGGAGAATACTCTAACAGGCAACTATTTGCTGAGGCACTGCCCCTCAACATCCTAAACCAGGCAGGTGGAGTGACATATGCCACCAACTCAAACTTAGTTTTGCTCAAAATTTAGCTCCATGGAAGTAAAAGTAGAATTTTCCATCACAAAAACTAACCTCTCCTGTCATACAGTGATATATATAAATACAATATAAATATTCAATACTTTGTGCTTCCAGAAAAAAGAACTACTCAGCAGCAACACAGCACATTGCTCACCTTTTCCTACTCGTGTACCTTTGTTTTTGCAAAGTTCTCCAACACTAGTTCTGGCCACCTCAACTTTTGCAGGACATATATGGTGAGACTTGACCATTATTTGTGTCAGCCACTGGGAAAAAGAGTGAATTTTGATCCTTGAACTCATTGTTCAAGATCTGTGTTTGTATTAATCCTGACTAACAGAGTGGGAAATTAATTTAAAAACGCATGAACTCCATGCAACTCACACCTCTGTAAGCCAGATGGGTGCGAGGCTGGAAGGCAGCTGATGGTTACTCTCCTTATATCAACTTCCATGAGGTATTAAAAAAAGGTAAAAAAACTCTCTAACACAGCAAAGATCTTAATCAGTACTGAGCAAAATGTAAAAGGTTTTTAATTTTGATGCACTGGGATTCTGGAGGAAAACAAGGCACGACAGCTATCTAACATGTAGCTATTGCAGTGTGACTGTAACGGAAGGATAAAGAACAACATATTCATAAGAAATTGCATCTCTGTTAACACATGGATGTTTCGCTGTTGTGAGGACTGAAAAGGCAGAGTACTGATTTTCCAGTTACAGCTTTTTGGCCCCCACATATAAAATGCTGATTTTATGCATAAGCTAACAGACCTTTGTTTCTTCCTGGTTTATCAGTATAACCTGTGCTTTCATACCCATCATGTGTGTAAGTACAAACCTCTAAAACGTTTCCACAATACTGTTAAAAAGAAAAAGACAAAACTCAAGATCTGGGATACCAAATTGTGTGCATGCACTTTAAATTGATGTAGCTGCTCTTTACAAAATACATTTATATCATGTTGTGCATTTCCAGTGGCATTTTGGGGAATACAATTTTCCATTTACTCTGAGAGGTGCTGATTTTCACCATCTTCCCAAAGAAAACAAACATTTTAAGTATAAATCTGAAGACAACCATGATACCTTGCCTTAGCAAGGAGTCTGCTTCCAATGAAATCAAATCTTCACTTACCATTAAGGTTTTGTTTTGTTGGGTTTTTCCCCCCCAGTGAATTGAAATACATATATTATAATTTGATTATACGAAAACTTGCTCATATTAAAGTTGTACTGTGAAATGACTTCACCATAGTTAGACTCCACTGAATGTGATGAGCCAAGAACTTGTCACATTCTGAATATAACATACATGGAATATGCCATCTATATATAATCACTGGGAGGATAATCTCTGTGCAGATTTTCTCTGGTAAATCTTGTTGCTACCAGAGCCACATTACAGGGAAAAAACTGCCATATACACTGAATACAGGGAGGTCACACATAAAAGCTCCTCCTCTCCCATCAAAAGAAACAATCAAATATCAAATATCAAATATTTAACCAGAATTTTCTCACCTTGATTCTATTTCTGTAGGTGGAGAAATTTTAACAGATTTGGGATCTGAAAGTGATGTGGTATCCACAATAAAGAATTGTACAGTTGGAATTGTAGCTCCTGCCTAAAAATAAAAATTTTCATTGTACTTTTTAAGAGAGAATATTCTAGGTGAAGTAAGTGTTTGAAATTATAGATTAATAAATTACTACAGATAGAAAGGTAAAACCAGCTAACTGCAAACATGTGAAAAGACAAATTCCTAAATGCAGTTTTATGATTGATACTTAAATTATCCTTTGTATTTTTCACACAAAAGTGTTAGTTATGCATTTATAGATAAGCAAGACTACTACAATTAGAAACAATCACAGGGCTTGCTGTATTTGACTAGATCTCATCCTACATGCCACACATGGTACCTAGCAGAGAATCAAATCCATTGATTTGATTACACGCAGGAAAGTTCTTCTCCATAGAAGCAGCACCTTACACTAACTAATCATATCACAGCTGCCTATATCACAATCAAAGCTGTGACTACAGCATGTACTCCACTATCTCTAATGTCATGCTGCTGACAGCAAAAGAACTGTGTCAGTAAGGGCTGTTTCTCTTGTAGTCAACCAGCCAAGTCCTCATGGTAACAGTTAGGTAGCTACACTGGATCCACCTCCAGAAGCCAGCAATATTCCAAACAAAAGGGGTTTGTAATAAAATGTGTAATTTAGATTGGCAATTTATTGGACGCCTACGTCTCTTCTCAGTGGCCATGTTTAGGACATCTGCATCAGTGACCCTTCTAGGGGATGCTCCATGGGCATAGGCAAAGATCATGTGCTCCACAACCTTTGGGAAGGGTAGGGAGTGATCATGCTGCTGCACAGAAAGTTGAGCTTGCACCAAGAGGGCACAAAGAGGACAGTTTGTCCACCAGGCAGCTGTACCAGATGAGCAATAAGCTTGCTGTATCATCTGTCCTGCCCCATTAATCAAGAGTGAAAATATCTGCCTGGGATGGCCAGACCTTCATGGATTGGGGCAGAGCATGTTGATGCTTTAAGACATCCCAGAGTATAAAAACCCAGGAGAGAAAAGAAAGAACTAAAATGATGGGCTTGAGATTATTTCAACCCATCTATTCCTTCCAGCAATGGGGATGCCCAGCACCCTGATGGTGAGGGTATTATGGAGGCCAGCTATGAGAAACGTTTGTATTGACACTCAGCAGGGTAGTGAAATTGTTGTACTCTAAGTGTAATTTGTACTTGCTTTATGTCTTAAGTGCTCAGACAAATCAAAATCCTGTAGAATATCAAATAACAGGTAAGGCTTGTATTAAATATGAAACCCTCCCTACCATGAAGGACATGAAGGAACCTGCTAGAGCGCTCTGCCTCTCATCCCATTCTGCCCAGTGCCAACTCTGCCATGAGCAGTGGGCATAAAGTCACAGGGAGAGGAGGAGGAAGGAAGAGGAGCTCCTTGCACTAAAGGTTTCACTCTCACAGCTAAAATCAGAAGAGTTTAAGGTGTGAGCAAAGAAACTCTTTTAGCAGATTCCTCCTCTTCCTCTCAATTCAGGAAACTGAAAATGCTAGATTAGCTGAAGAAGATTCCATTATCAATACCACGCACAAGCCTAACCTAATGTACACCTGCCTAATGCTTTGTACCAACTTGACTCCCTGAGAGCTTTTTCATCTCAGCATCTACTCACTACCTCCAAATTTTATGGTAAAACAACAAAACCTTAAATCATACTTTTTTTCCTTTTTTTACTTTCCCTTGGAGATAATAAAATACTTTAACATTGCCAGATGCTGTTGACTTCAGAAAGAGTAATCACAGCAAGCTGTTGAGGAGAGACAGACAATATTTTCATTAGCAGGAACTGATTAAATGAGACTACTCTCTTAATGAAACTACAGAACAAACATGTTTAATAAATAACACAGACCTTGGGATATGGGATTTTAATGGTCTTTGGATACTGTAAGGTGTCCTCAGAATAAAAGGAATACTCTATAACAGGAACTTCTGTATCATTAAAGGACGCATATGCCAAAAACTTGCCATTTGGAGACCACCACAGAGCAGAATTGGTGCCAAACATTTCCTCTGAAAGAGATGCAATTTTATTTAAGTTACAATTGATAAGTTGACTCTTCTATACCAGGTGCTGTTCTCATTAGTTTTTAATAGGATATTTTAAAAAATTGAAGTTCAGTTACTAAAATGCAGACTGTTTGTTGGGGTTTTGAAAAAAGACATTAGATCAATGTTTTTAATCTATCATGTGAAGCTAATTCACACTAAGATTTTCAGTGGCACAGTGCAAACTAGGCAAACTCACACATATTCTTAGATCTTCACAATAGCCAGGTATTAAGCCCAGATAAGGAAGCATGTTTCTTTTAAAGTACAGACTTTGATTAATTTGATTTTTTCAGTGGTAAGGAACGAAATAATAATTACAATAAACCAAAGTTTTCACATAATAATGGAAAGGAAACTTGCTTGATATAGTTACCTTCATAAACCCAGTCTGGTATTCCATTGAAAATTTTATTTTCTTCTCCATCTTGAGTGATTTGCACAGCTTCTGCTGTTGGTGAGGCTTTTACATAAATATTATTATTCCAAACATATGCCTGCAAAACATCATTGTGATAACAATTACTATTATAGTAAATCCTACTTCCTTTCTTTATTTCATCTATTGGGCAATTTACACAAGATGACAAAAACCATCTTTAAAAACTGTATTTCACCAAACAGTGTTGATACTTAACAAACTTGGAATTACTAATACAAATACTAATACAGATCAGGGTTAACAACACAACTTCAGGCCTAGATGCAAAAAAAAAAAAAGTAACATGACTGCTGTATCAAGTTTTGAAAAATCTTTCAATTAATTTTCTCCCAAATACAAGTTTATTTTCTGTCATCAGGAGTTGTTTTCCACTAATTTGTCTTTCAAAGAAAACTATAAGGGCTTTGGCAAAAACATTCACTGGGGTCTCAGTGCTGCCAGTAGATCTGCAAAGATGGTACATTTCTTCAGTAGCACCCAGAACTCTGTATTTTGGCACCTGCCTGCCCCTCAAATCACCCCTGGTTTTCATCTCCAATAACTGAACAACATCTTAATCTAGAGCTTTGCTTCAAGATGCAGAAACTCTTTTCGATTTTCCTTGCTTCTGTTGTTGGCCTTTATAATTCACATACTAATTCGCTAAGCAATAAGAATAAATAAAGACTACATTCTCCCATGACAGTCCAACACTCAAGCTAGGGAGGGCAAAAGCCCTGCAAATGTGGTGGTTGTCACCTTTAACGTGAACTGGAGGAAGAAAACAACTGTGGGAAAGAGGACAAGACAGATTTTAATCCTCTAATCCCACTACATGCATCCATCAAGTAAAATTTCATTGAGTATTGTGTAATTAGGACATAAAAATCACAGTGATGATTAAATAGACAGTTGTAATGCTGCTGTCTTTGAAAGGGATGAGCTACTGTCTGCAACTGTAAAAACACAAAGTTCCTGCGCATTTGTGCATTTCATGACAACTGGGGCCACTAGCTACGTTCAGGAATGCATTTTCATTTAAAGAACAAAACAAAACACACAGAGGGACTTTGGAGTCTTTCCAGCAACAGTAGTCAATTTTGAAACTAGTTCAGCTACTTTACCTAGCAGTAGGAAAGTCCCAAAACCTCAAGGGTACAGACACCATGAGTTTCCATGTCATGTGTATGAAAATGACTGCTTATATAAGTTTCACTTTTCTTTACTAACCAGTTTATGACCAACAGGTGACCAGGATATACACTGTGTATCATTAGGTAGTAGTCTGTCATCTAAGATAGAACTGGAACGACAAAAACAAAATGGAGCCAAGAGAAACCAGTGAAATGACATTTCCGTGCACAATGAATGTTAAAACAACATCTTATATGCAAAAATTACTGACCTGCTACTGAAATCATAGATGTGATATGAAGCTATAAAGGAATGCCTCCACAACTGCAAAAGAATTATTTTAATATTAAGAAAATGAATTTCACAAGGTTTAATATCTCTTGCAGTTTGAAATACCCCTTAAGCCCTCCTTGTGACTTTTACTAAGACAGTGAGAATACAATGAACATACAAGGGTAACAGATCACTACCAGGTTTAAGGAAAGACTAAAGAATTTCCACCTTTCTAGGGTCACCATTTAAATACTAGGGCAGAGGTCATTGACTGATTAAGGACAGAGATGCTGAAGATTTTCACAAATCCTTGTAGCTACACGGGAGGCTATCATCAGTGTGCAATTCATCCTCCTCCTTGTGCCTTACTGGCTCCCTTGCTGTCTTCTGTCTCATTTTTTATGTTGTATTATTTAACTTGGCATCTTATTTTATAGTAGTTCTCACAAGTCCCAGCAGTATGTCTGTCGCAGTTTCTCCAGTACCAGGATGACCTATTCCCATTCATATTGTCACAGAAATAAAACCCTTCCCTGAGAAATCTGCCTCTTGAAATCTGTATCACTTTGTGGGTACTTAAAAGAGAGAAGGATGATGATAACACAGACACATTTAAACATGTTCACTATGTGAAGCCAGAGAGGTTTGATTTAGCCCACAGCACTGACACGTTGCAATAATGCTCCCTTTTAAGAAGGTTCTTGGATATTTGTATGAAGATATAAACCAACAAGTAAGTACTACACAGCCAGATGGCTATTACATAACAAGTGTCTACATCCTCATGATTCATTTTGTTACTCTCTTTCTTTGCAATAAAAATTAATAATAACAGAACTTTCAATCACACTGTTATATAAAGGTTAAAATATCTTGCTTCAGCATTAAAACGAAGTTAACTGTTATGAATGCAACGAATAAAATACTACAAAGCAATAAATTACAAGTAGAGGGGATGTGCAGAGTGGCTGGTAAAATTAGGCATTTTGTGGCCTCTAATGATGCAGAGAAGAGTCAAATAATTTGGAACAATTCAGAAAGACAAAAGGTAAGTGGCTTAGGAGGACCCAGCACAGAAGCTAAAACAAAAATCCTGATGAGTGCACAGATTGTGTCTGGCACAGTGCAAGAACCACTCTGGGACTGCAAGGCCAGGACATGCAGACAGTGCTCAGTGACACAGTGCTCAAGTATTTGTACACTGCACAAGTTAGCACTGAACTTCTTACAAACAGAACAGGCACCTCTCTAGAACAAAAAGGAAAGCACAACTAAGTGAGCGGTTTCTCAGTGCACAAACTGCACAGCAAATGATCACCTCCATGAGGCCTCTCAGTTGGCACACAGAGCCAGGTTTCCATGCCACCTGGCATAAATGTGGGTTGACCTTTGTTTCTTGGTTGAGCACCATGCCAGGATGAGGCATTCTGCTGCAGGCTTTTCATGTGCTTGCAGGAGGCAACAGGGACACACAAGCCCACTCCAAGCACAAGCCTTCTTTGAAGCACATGAAGATTTTAATTCACCTCAGTTTTAAACTCTTACCTCCTACCACCACAATGTAACAACCACATATATATATAGCACACATATACAAACAGATATATACCAGCATATCTACTCATCACTTCTCCTTACCCACACAACTCCTGGAACAGCCACGCCTATCTACTCTCCTAGATTGTCTTCCCAGATAAACCATCCAGCCTTTTTCTCCTTGCAATAATTCTCCATCTACTTTTTATCCAGATGCTTTTTTTCCTTGGGCAATCAACTCTCTTCTGCCAAGTTCACAGACAATACTACTCTCTTCTTGCATGCCTGCTCAACTTGACTGCTCCCTTACAGACATTTATCACATTCATCCATCCTCTTGCATTTTCCTCATGTTCTCCTAGCCTCTCAGCCATTCCCAAACACTTATTTTCCAGTTTCATCCTCAGAAGTAAAGTGCACTTGTACCTTTTTATAGCTGTATTGCAGAAGAGCAAACTTTTGGTCAGGAGACAATGCAACTGTGCTTGCCTGGTACTTATCCTGTCAACAAAGGAAGGGCAAAAGAAACATATTAAGCACTGATTCCAAAGACTACACAGAATAAAATATGAAATCCAATACCTCTTGCAATATCTGTCTGCATATATTACATGTAAGTCAACATACTAATGTTGTATTTGCCAAGATTACTGAGGATGTTCCGTTGTTAGCACTGACAGACAGGATGTCCCCATTATCTGCTTTGCGAAGATACTGACTTCCTAAAAGCACAAGAGAGATGACAAAAAAAAGTAAGTAAAATGCTCATCAGTTACTTCTATTTTCCCCTCTATGTTTTTAATCAAGAAATAAAATCCAAAAATCTAGTCAATGCTGTTTCCCCGATTTTTAATGAAAGGATGCTTATAGCACAAGAATGTGCATAAAATGTAGTTGTGGAACTCACAGCATCCACCTTCTAGCATCTCCCTCTTCCCTTGGGGCAGTAGACACACTGAAAAGGAAAATCAGCCTGCACCTCCCTGTTCTCTGGCAGCCTGATGCACAGAAAGCTGACACACCTCAGAGGGTAACAAGCTTCTACCTTAAAGCACAGAAGTAATATGCTCTTTTAGCAGTAGGAAAATACAACCCACCATGAACATGAGCATGTTTCTAATGGAAACAAGGAATCAACCCTTTGAGCTAGGCACACTCTATACATTATATAATGGTACTGTTAAATAATTTGAGTTCTTTTCAGACTACAGTAGTTCACCTCAGCATGAGGTCACTGAAGGTAGGACATTTTCCTCACATTCAAGTTTTATGTATAAAGGAATTACCTGAAATCCACTCCAAATTATGTGTTTTGTATGTATAGTCATTGTTCAAGTAATTCTGTAGAGTGTATGCTTTTCCTGAAGAGGTCTCTTCTGAAAGAAACAGACAGAGGAGAGATTTTGATCTTGCTGCAAATTGTTCCACCCCAGCTTCTTAACCTGGCTACTAAGTGGATTTTTGTTGCTGGCTATTAAAGTGTTTTAGCTAACCGTCTCTACAGTAGTAGCAGTGGGAAGGCAATAAAACTTTATTGCAGGGTGAATTCAGCAAGCATAAAATAAAGGAATGTCATCAAGGTCATTCAATAAACTCATCGAAATAAAAATACCTTTTGACAGTGACAAAAATGACCAAAAGACCTCTGACTCTCTTACCTCAGCAAACATGTACTCCTCTAAAGCTGCAAAGAAGTGATCTTTGTGCCTTTCTCCCCATGCTCACTCTGGGAAGCTCACTGCAGAGCTCCAATTGCTAATAGCTGCAATTGTGAATCACTTGCTTATCCTTAAACTCAAATTCCAAAAATGCCTCAAAAAAAAAATATCCTAAAAATCTGAGAAGCAGTAAAATATTCGGGGAAGGTCTAATTTTAAAAAACCTAATTAAATAACAAACACTTCCTGATAAGATTGTGATGAAATAATTGATGAAATATTTATCCTTCTTTTGATGTGATTTTAACCAAGGTATCTTAAAGTTTATTTTAGCATTACAATTTTGACTGGAAAATTAAAGCCAAGTAATCGGGTTAGTCTGAAAAGACCAAGTGAAACTCTGAATCTAATTAAGCTAATGAGTTTGGTCATCGGCTTCAACACACTTCAGTCAGCTTCCATGTAAAGTATTTCTTTCTTACTGCCTGCAGTACAGAAGCTACTTTTTCCAAAGTATGACAAGTAATAACAACAACAACTCAGTCTGTGAGTCTTTGTGATCTTTTTCCTCTGAAAACAAAGACTACAGATTTTAAATTCAGGTGTGAAATTCTCTCTCTGCATCCTCCCTGCCTTTTTTTTTTTAATGGTAACCTAAAATCTACCTTCATCTACCTGTATCTACTCTTTTACCTACAGGGTCCAGAAGGGAAGAAATTTCAGTTTCAGCTGGCTAAATCAAAAGACTAGAATAATACATAATAATAGCAACCAATAAAACTACTCAAGTACAGATGTGGTGCCTGATCCACCAAGATGTTAACCTGCCCCTATCAATTCTGAGCTCTTAGGCTTTTGGATACTTTTAAACAGAGTGCCTTCTCCTTCCTTATGCTGAAGAAGAAAAAGACAGCAAAGTCCTTGGGGGGACACACAGAGAAAAACACCTCACAACAGTTTTTGCAGGTTCTCTTTCTGCAGGTTGGACACCTGTGACATCTGGAACATCACAGGAAGACATTTGTATCGGCTATTGCAGCTTTACTCTTATTTCCAAACAATAAGAAAACTGTATATATACAGCACAGACTGTACAATTACCACTGCAAGAGACGTAACAAACAATGATTTTACTCTAAAATGCTCAGAAAAGGTTAAAAAATGCTCACTCAATTCCATCTGAAATGAGACTCTTTAAAAAAAATTACTAGGCTGGATTTGTTGCTCTTGAAGTTTCTGTGAGAATATTAATTTCTCAGGTTATTTATTTAACTGAATATTTAATTTGATGGATTATGAACAAGTGGGTATTTAATATTCATACACAGTTGTCTAGTTGGGAATATGAATTCTTCCTAATCGAGAAAGTGTCATTTTCAATCAGTGGGGCTTCGGAAAGCAACAAAACTCTTTCTTGGAAAAGGAGAAGCAATTTAAGACAGGTGGCTGATGAACAGGTTTAGGGATTTTTCCAAACTGATGAATGTTTTTCTCCCTGGTGACATACATATTTTGCTAAGGTCTCATTACTAAAAATCAGGCCACTATTAAGATTTGTTGGCTATGTATAAAATTAAAATTTCATTTTCTGTCAACACCTTCCACATAGTATCTGAATATGAAAACACACGCCAAGCTGTAAGCGTACAGTCATAGAAGTTCTAGTTGAAGCATTTCCTTAATATACAAGGTAGGCCATTACCAGTAGACTCTTACTTATCCACTTTGTGTCACTGACCAAAGGTACTCAACACATATTGAATTCCAAATTTTGGTTCTTATTGTCCAGATTTCATTTGAAAAGAAAGGTCAAACAGGTTTATTTTGACAGAATAAAGTAATTGCTGACATTCAAGAGCATTTTATTGGCTTTGAAGATTGTGAACAGGTCAATGGATGTTTATGTTTTTGCAAAATTGCTTCTTTCACTTCCTCAGAGAGGCTGTGTTTTCTTGTTATTTTTCTTTTTCAACAGTTCCACATACAGACTTATTTTTCTAAACTTTAAATGACTAGCTTCCAATGCTCAGTACTGGGGTCAGTTCTGTTTAAAAATCTTTATCAATGCTTTGGATGAAGGGATTGAGTTCATCCTCATTAAGTTAGCAGATGACACCAAGATGGGCAGGAGTGTTGCTCTGCTGGAGGGCGGGAGGGCTCTGCAGAGGGATCTGGACAGGCTGCATTGATGGGCCGAGGCAAACTGCCTGAGGTTCAGCAAGTGCCAGATCCCACACTTGGCTTACAACAACCTCAGTAAGTGCCACAGGGTGGGGCAGAGTGGCTGGGGAAAGAGGTGCCCAACAGAAAAGGACCTGGGAGTGCTGGTCAACAGCAGCTGAACATGAGCCAGCATGTGCCCATGTGGCCAAGAAGGCCAATGGCACCTGGCCTGTATCTGTAATAGTGTGGCCAGCAGGAGCAGGGCTGTGATTGTCCCCTTGTACTTGGCACACAGGTGAGGCCACAGCTCGAGGGCTCTGTCCAGTTCTGGACCCCTCAACTCAAGACAGACATGGAGGTGCTGGAATGAGTCCAGAGAAGAGCAATGGAGCTGGTGATGGCTCTAGAGTCCAGGTCCTGTGAGGGAGTTGGGAGTGTTCAGCCTGGAGAATAGGAGGCTCAGGGGGAATGATATTGCTTTCTACAGCTACCTGAGAGGAGGCTGTAGCCAAGTGGGGGGCAGGCTCTTCTCCCAGGCAGATAGTGACTGGACAAGAGGAAACAGCCTCAGGCTGTGCCAGAGAAGGTTCAGGCTGGACATCAGGAAGAATTTTTTCACTGAAAAGGTGATTAAGCATTGGAAAGGAGTGCCCAGGAAAGTGGTGGGGTCACCATCCCTGCAAATATTTAAGAGATAACAGGATGTGCTATGGTTTAGTTGATAAAGTAGTGTTTAATTAAAAGTTTGACTTGATGATCTTGGAAGCTTTTCCTAATCTTTATGATTCATCTCTACCCTGGTCTGACTCCTGGCAGTACATATATGTTTCCACTGTCATAATGATACACTAGAAATAGTTACATCATAATACCCTGTTACTATAGTAAAACTGCAAGTAAGTCCTTCTGCAAAGAAGGCTCTTAAACTTTTATGTAAGTAGTACTCATACAAAGTTGATAAACAATTCTGTTGGAATTTTGGATTTTCCTATTAGTATGACACCCTCTCTTAAGAGAAAAATTGAATTGGTTTCTGTAGGTATGAAGTGTTGACATTGTTTAACCTCAGCTGTCAACTAAGTACCACTTCCTTCCTTCCTCCCTTACCCTCAGTGTAGATGGGGAGGAGAATCAGGAAAAGATCAACCCATAGGCTGAGATGAGAACAGTCATTGATTGAAATAAAATGAAATATAATACTCTTAATAATACTTGTAATGAGAAGGAGAGCTAGAGGAATAAAACCCAAGAAAGACAATCAATGCAAAATACATTTGATCACCATCCCCTGACCACTGTCCAGCCTGTCCAGGCAGCAATCAGCACCTCACAGCCAACCCCCCAGTTTATATGAGCATGACATTATGTGTTATGAAATACTCCTTTGGCCAGGTCTGGTCAGCTATGCTCCCTCCCAGGGCCTTGTACACCTGTATTCTGGCAGAGCCTGGGAAACTGGTATCCATGACTTAAGAGTAAGCACTACTTAGCAACAACCAAAACATCAGTGTGTTATCAACATTATTCTCATACTGAATCCAAAACAGAGCACTGGACTAGCTACGAGGAGAAAATTACCTGATTACCAGCCAAAACCAGGTGTAAAGCAAACAAGAAGTTTACAAGTGTGTAAGGTTTATAGTATGACATATTACCATACCAAAATGGAACCATGTTGAGAGATTACTTTTGGTGTATGTATTGGTTATTTCTCAGTGTCAATGCACATTTTCCTAATTTCCATGTGTAATTTTTTAAAAAAAGGGGCAAGAAATTAACTGACTTTAAGCCACGGAAAACTATAAAAGCAGTAATATTGGAAGCTTTACTGCATGTTCACCACTACCAAGTGAGACTGGAAAAACCACAAAAAGGGAAAGAGAAGTGCAAGCATGATACTCAGTAATAACAAGAAAGGGATAGAGAAGTTATAAAAATCATAAAAGGTGAATGGCTATTGCCATTTTAAAGTGACAGCAGAAGAGCAATATGTAATCAAAGCATGTAATTCAGGAGCAGTAGGAGAGATGCAAGGGAATCCTGGCTGATTCAGTGGTCAGAAAAGTAAGAGACACTGCAGGCTAGCTTTTCCAAACCTGCTGTTTCCCCAGTTCTCTTCCAACGTGTAAAAGAGTACTTTTCCCCCCCTCCTGTATTCTCCAGGCCCCAGTTACTATGTGACAGAGCACTGAAGTAGATTTCCAGTAAAAAAGTAGGTAAAAACTACTTTGCTGGTGCAGGCCAAAGGCTCACTTCATCCAGAATCCTATGCAATACCCAGGAGCTGATACAGGACATTCAGGAGAGACCACAACCAACCAATGAGTGCTGCCACATCTCCTGGAGCATGTGACTCTTGGAGCAGTTCATCCAAGAGCCACTCCATGGGGCTGCAGATACATCCCTGGAGGGATTTAATCATTAACTTGGTAATCAACAACTCTGGAATCCCTCTCAAACTCACCCCATCTCAGGCAAAGCAAGGAAATAAGAATAGCAGAAGTGTTCTTTAGATAGCAATCTACTGTTGATAATGGTTTTTTTTTATTATATTACTCAGCATTTGAGTTAGGGTAGATAACTGAGTTAAATGACAGTTACAGAAGTCAAGGACATGTAGCAGGAAAACATGTCCATTCCCTATCTTTTCAGACTCACAGAACGCTCAGGCACCTTAAGGTCATTAACTTCCCTAGGACATGCTGTGCTCTTCCAGCCTCTCCTAGGCACATTTCTATCAAAAGACCACAAAAGCACACAAATAATAACATCTAATCATGATGATGATGATCCTTCTCATTTAGTATTTCACCCTTGGACAATTAAACCTGTACGTGAAGAAATCTGGTTTGTGCACAGACAGCTGTATGGGACCCTCACTCTAAGGCAATCTATGACTTGCTCATGGCAGCAGAATAATAGTAAATACTGCACTGTCTCCTTTCTGCTCTCAGCATTGGCTGGTCATCCTCCCACTCCTGGCCTTCCAGCCCAGCTCTAACAAGACCAGCAGCTAGAGAAGTGGTAAAGGTAAAAATAGACATGGGATGTTTCAATCTGCCTTTTGCAGGGAAGATTATAGAAGAAAAAAAATCTGTGAGAAGCATAAGCAAATTGGTGAACCATGAACAAACGGACCAATTTTTTAAATAAAATACTCATACTTCAAGGGTAACAACTTGTTACTGTAGTCACCTGTTGGATAGCTCCTCAAAGCACAACAATGCTTTGATCTACAGACTTCAAATACAAGCCCCGAGGCTGTTTTGAAATTAAACTTTTTGATGCAAGTAGCCCCATGTGGTTATTAAATATAAAATGAAGTGTCAAAATAGGCAGTGGGTCTAAACGAAATCCAGAATTTTGTACAGAGTTCTGGCAGCAGACCCTCCAGGTAAATTGCTGCACTTCAAATTAGGGAACCATTCTGCAAATTTAAGTCTGCACTATTTGTCCATACTAAGTGTCTGCAAGAAAAGAAGCAGAAGTTCCCCTTGCAAGGCCTACAGGCCAGCCCACAAGCCAGAACCCTGCTGGAGGGGCAAAATTTCACTACCTTCCACTGCACTGGAGACTATTTATCAAACTAACTATGTGCTGCATGAATACTGAGCTTATGAAATGAAAATACACTGAGAAGCATGGCAGGGAAAACAGCTGCAGACCAAAGGTAAGAAATCCAAACTCGAAATTATCCGTTAATATCAATTACTGTCATATTCACTCCCTGTACAATGCTTGAACAATTGGAATGAAATAAAAACTATTTGACTGCACTTAGAAAGATGAGAGCAGACTTTGATTTCCCATAGTCACAGCCATGTGAGCTGCTCCTTCCCAAAACAATTTTGCCACTTGCATTTTGTACTCAATCACCTGCATGGCCCAAGAGACACCTCCAGCTGACTCTCGTGTCCTGTTGTTGTTCATAAAATCAAATTAGTGATTAATTGCTCTAACCTATAAATTACTACTTTATGAGTACACCACCTGTGCACTCTCAGCCAACAGAAAACATCTGTTTAGCACCTTTAAGTCAAAAATTCAAAAGAACTCTGTGGTTCCCAAACTACAGTGGTCAGAGTTCTTACTGCTGGCTTGATTTGAGAAGAGACAAGAATTCAAGTTTTTGAACTGGGACCACTCCATCTCAATCCTTACTTTACCCAGAGGGACTTACTGAACTACCTGGGCGTGTTCTCTATGCCTAAACTTGAACCAGCAGTAAAAAGTCTGACACACTGTTCTACACTTTTACAACCCAAGGACACAAGCCAAGGCTGACAGCATGGTGGTGTTCTGTGTATCATAGAACACAAATGCCTCTTTAAAGTAAAATGAATTTACTATGTAACTGAATGACTGATCTTGAATTGCAGCCACCTCTAGAGCAAATGAACTCCTATGCTACAACTCATGAAAGAAGAAAACCCACTTTATTTACAGTAAGACATAGCATTGGCATCAAGATAGACAAGTACTAACTCTTCAGCAGAGTTCAGGCCTGCATACTGAATTCTTTCACTAGGTGTTATGCCTGCACACATCCATCTGATAAGTTATCAAAACCCTTTCTCTTGCTCTTCCTCACTTGTGAAATTCAGAGTATTTTTTGTCACCTCAAAAATCTGCTTTTCTGAGATAAGTGGCAAAAAGCTGCCCCAAAATAAGAGAAAATAGACTCAGCATCCACTGATGGAAATTTCAGCCTAGGAGGCATGTAACTCAGATATCTGGACTTTGAAAATCCAGTTCTGAATGACTGTGATATTGATAATAATAGAGCTGAACTGCAAAACAGTTTAATGTAAATTATGCCACATGAGCACTAGTGACACAAGCT
The DNA here is from genome assembly GCA_013397095.1 of Sterrhoptilus dennistouni. Taxonomy (NCBI): domain Eukaryota; kingdom Metazoa; phylum Chordata; class Aves; order Passeriformes; family Zosteropidae; genus Sterrhoptilus; species Sterrhoptilus dennistouni. Next base: position 1,059,748 of record VWZU01000762.1, read on the forward strand.
CCGCCTCCTTAACGAAGGAAACAAAACCCCCAGAACTTTGTGCACACATAAGCAATTCCTGAGCACATCGCCAAGATCCACTTTCACAACTTCACTTTTTCTGGGGTGCACTTCTCTGACCGGGGTCTAGCCTAGAAAACCCTCCCTTAGGGTTTGCCCTGCTGACCATCCACACCACGACTGCTCCGTTGTTAATCACAGAGCACAAAAGGAGAGCAGCTCTGTCCTACCAGCGGAGAGCAGTGCATTGCTTGATCAGGATTTAATGCTGTTTCACATTAACATCCAGAGCTACAGGGGCAACCTGGAAAGTGCGAACTGGTCAGAGTCCAAAAACACATTCTGAATCTCTGTTCTCTTCCGACCTCTGTAACCGTGCTGTTTGTATAATTTCACTCAACGGTGTTAACAAAAGTTGTGCAAACAAAGCAAAGCAAACGAGAGGGAATATAATCTTTTCAATACATTCCAGAAAAAAGAGCAATTGGCATTTTACTGCTGGTTCGAGAGCCTTTGGCGACAGTAAGAACAGACAACGGTGAAAATGACAACGCTTCTAATTATTACCAGCGCATACAAGAGAATTAAGAGACTTTTTAACTGTCCCCGCGCCCCCCGCCCTCTCTGCCGAGCCGGCGGCACCTCCCGGTTCCCGGAGCCGGCGGCCCCAGCCCGGCCGACCCCGCTC
>VWZU01000762.1:1063751-1077821 GCA_013397095.1 Sterrhoptilus dennistouni
TTTTTTTTTTTTTTTTTTCTTTTTTGTATGGATTCCAAGTAGTTGTCTTGTTTTACTGCAATATGCTTATTTTTCCAGATACTTAATGAATACTATGGAAGAGGAAAGATGCTGCACACTCAGCAAATAAAATACAGTGGCAGCACTTTTAAATATAAGGCCACCTGGAAGTTCAAGGCAGCACATGTGCAATACACAGAGGACTCCAGCTACTGTGTGGTACAGACAAAGAGATTGTGACTTATTTCTCCCTATATTTATACTATTCACTGAATTTCATGTAGCATGTGTGAGAAATATCCAGGGCATACCTTATTGCTGGTGCCATATGGACTTGCTCTGTGATTTCAGGATATGTAAATCCTGGTCCTGTTGAGCTGAAACATGTGTTTGATATTTCTGATTACAAGCTCAGCTTCATCTCACTTGTGAAGAAAGGGTTACTTTTGATTCATGCTCTACATTGGGACTTAGAAAATCAGAGGTTAAATGTTTTTGTTGTCTTCCAGACAAGCTGCATAAACTTGAGAAAATAATTTATATCCCTCTGTTCCTAAAGCATATTATTTGTAAAAGTGAGGAAAGCCCAGTATTTTCATAGCTGACAAAGCCATCATGAGTAGGGGCTCAAAATCCCTGGTAACAGACCCCACAGAAAAATGGATTTGTAACTGAGGAATCCCATCCTTCGGAACACTAAAATATCCTGGACAAAGTGAAATAAAGTATTTCAAAGGCAATTGTTCAGTCTGTGGAAACAGAAGAGTTACCATTTTATCCTGGACCATATGTGTCCAACTGTGTATAAATGAATCTTTTCCAGTTCCACTTGGACCCAAACCACTGTGTACGAATGGGATTAAATAAACAAATAATATGTCTATATAGCCACCACCTTTTTTTTTTTCTTTATCTTTTCTTCTCTCCAGTGGTATTTTGGATTCTAGTTTTGTTTTTCTTTTTAGTGCAAGATTCTATTGAGTTTAAATTGTTCAAAGTTGGGATGTTAGAACAGCTTTCTTTTGCTGTCAAGAAGCTGATCAAGGTGCCAAATTGGGTATGATCTGTTCTGATCTGAAATTACACAATATTCATTGCTATAGTACTTTGGAAGAATGATCCAATATTTTCCCAGAGATTTTAGATTATAAGTGGAAGTTTCAGATGCTTTTAAAAAACTTATTCCCACAAAAATTTTATTCCTAGCAAAGGTTATAGGTACTAATTCTGATTCAACAATGGTCCTATTTCATATCAACTTCTACTAGATACTTGTTAAAAACATTGGATTTCTCTTAAACTACTTGCTCTTTATGACATTTTGCTATAGATCCCTGGTATATTGCTAAAATAGCAAGGGGAGAAGTCATTGGAAGCAGGAGGTGTCAGCACATGAAAGTGATTCTCAGAGGAAGAAGGAAGGAAGGAATGAAACACAGATTAGAGATTAGTTGGTTTGACTTGGCAATCTTAGAAAACTTGAAGAAGTTCCGGGGCAGTTCCCACAATTATGGAGTATATTGCACTTAACACTTTTCAAAGCTGTCCTGTTCTGAGCCAGAATTTATGCTAATGAAGAATAATTGTCTCTTCAGTCACGTTTCCCCCTCTAGTTTCATTTTATATGACTTATTTTTCACCTAAAGATAGTTCAAAGTTCACACAGCTCTTTTCTGGAGAAAACGTGACAAAACAGTGCTGAGTGTGTTTTATCATTCCAAACAAACCACTTCTAAGATCTCAGTGACACTAAAATATTAGAATAAAATGAATTCGACTGCAAGGAGGAACATGGCATATACACATGAGCAATCAACAGAAATGAAGCTTGAAAAAATTTTATTTAAGGTTATCATTTAATATCCTTAAAGCTTAGCCTTTTTATAACAAAGGTTTTAAGAGGGATATTCACTTCTCAGGCATTTGTAACTGCCAGTCCCTTATGAATAACACATATTGATTGAATAATTTGTGTGTAGAAGTAATTTTTTTTAGAAAAATAATTTTATCCTTAAATATAAATGGAGTTACTTTAGTCCTAATAAATGGAAAATATGAAGTTATTGAACTTTCACAGTCTTAAAGCTGTTAAGAAAACCACCCCTAAGACAACAGGTTTTCTATATATAAACCTTTGGCAACACTAAGCTATAGTACAATTATTTCCTGGCATGCAAGGTGACATAGCTTTGTTACACCAAATGTAAATGACAGAATACAGATTTGTGAATCTCTTAATAACTGGCAGTTGATGAAATGAGGATCTTCATTTATCCCATTTTATTCTGCATTTTCACTGGTATTCTTCCAAAAGGTCTCTGGGGAAAAAAAAAAAGAGAGAAAAAGCAGCAGCAATTAGGAAATAGAAGTCTCCTAAGATTTATAAAATATGTGTAGAACATATTTTTTCTGTTTAAGAGTGAGCAGATGTTAGTTCCACAGACCTCTCAATGCCTCTCTTTAATAACAGATTGAAAACAATTATTCCTAAAGGAGAAGCATTTTAGTAGTTTCTAATAGATTCTTTTCCTAAATTGTTTGTTTCCATGCTGAATGACAAACATAAAAATAGTAACATGTTAATAAAACCTATTTTAACGACATCTTCTAATTTTTTTGAGACAATATTTTTTTCAGATTTCCAAAATCAACAAGTATTTTTGAGTGTTTTAATAATGCAAAGGGGATATCCAACATTTTAAAAAATTTGGCCCCTCACATGTGTCTTGAGTTGGCATTTAATTATTTATTAAATGCTTGGTTAATTTTAATGAATAATTTCCAAATATTGACCCGTTTGCAGCGCTCATTTAGAAAATGCTGCTTTGCCTACATACAGGGAAACTAAAGCAGGGTTCCTAAAGAGTCATGTGGCAGGAACTCAGATTACAGCACTGTTCCCTAATGACCAGCTGCATTTTAAGGCAATGTTTTATATCATAGTCTTTAAAGAATAATCAATTTGGTGTGATTTTACCAATAAATATTTCTGATTTTATAATGTCCATGCAAATCAAAGTTTTATTTTTCCGTAATTTAATATGATGTTACTTCTGGTGACATTCAGTAGCAAAACTACTTTCAAGTTAAATAGGAAATTATTAGAGAGGTTCACCATTGATAAAAATTCAAATAATATTTGGAATGAGTTCCATTCAGTGTCCTATCCTTCTTCATGTCTGTAACAAAGTTTGGACTGTACTACAGATCTATCAATAGTAAGAGAAAAATTAGTAGTATTTTCCCCAGGTCTGACAAATACATTTTAAGAATCAGTATATTAAGAAAAGTATAAAATTCAGGCACCTTTGGGTAACTTTTGTGTTAATTAGCCATTTTAGGAACTCTTTGGCAGCCATGTCATCAAGGACTTTGTTGATATCACTCGTAAAAGTGCCATCTGCATGTCTTCGACCCATTTCTTCAGCCACAAGAGCTTTTTCTGGGAAACTTCAAAGGTAAAAAAATTATCAACAATGAGCAGATCAAAACAAACAAACCATTTTAAAGGGCCTTCTTACAGGCCTTCTTAATAGACTGCACATTCCCTGCAACTTTAAGGACCTAAGGGTTGAGCCTGATCTCATGGCTCAGTGTAGCACGACGCAAGTCAGAACATCTTTTGAGGCATTATTTTCAAAACAGACACATGTTCCTTCCCGTGAGCCTCAGCTCCTCTCTAACGATTTTGAAAAAGCCATACATTCAAAAATGTACCTCAGTCTGCAATGTCTCTGCCATGTAGATTAGGGATCAGTACATTTACTAAGGATTGTTATTTAAGGAATACCACTACTAAAACATTACAGTCAATTTTTTCATACTTTTTTTCTGTTTTATTTGGACATAAGGCCTATTTATTTACTTAAAATTATATTTCATAAGAATTCTTATTCTTAATAAGAATTATTAAGAGCAGCAAATTTTTTTGGGGGGGTGCAGGGTGTTTGAAATGGCTTATTTAAAGCACCTGTATAAAACCTATGTGCTTGTTTAATGTAAATCATAGAATGTTGCATTTTGTACTTGGAGTCAATTCCTTATTCTTGTTCTATTCTTTTTTGACTGCTGGAAAAATCAGTTTATCTAAACCAGAGTTTGATTTAGAAAACTTTCCTCTTTTGTTTCATCCCATCAAATACAGGAAGATTTTGATGGATTTCATTAAGGTGGGCTGATGCTGAAGCACCCTGGGCCCTGGATCCAATGACAGACAGATTGTTTCATTTCAAGGAAGCCTATATATAAGTTAAACCAAAAATAGTACTAAATATTGGAAAGCAGAAGGGTGTCTACAATTATTTGCCCATCTAGGTTTCTAAGTCCAGTTGAGGTTGTATTTCTCTCAAATGCATACAGAAATACCCTATTTCTGCTCATGAAAATAAAACATGATATAAAAACAAGTGGAAATCTGACCATAACTAGGAAGGGGAACCAGCTTTTCCCTTCTCTGTATAGCTGACCTAATTTATTTAACTGTTTTTTTTTTTTTTTAGGAAATTGTCAATATTTACAAAACTTTTACCTATTTAGTCTTCCTTAACTACAACACACAATCTTGTCTTACAGATTGTATTTTATTATTATTTATTATTATTTTTATGTAATGTGAGAGACTTACATAATACTTTACAGCTGGTAGAATATTTATTCAGAGGATGAGCTGAAATCCCTGCCCCAAAGAGCTTACAGTCTAAAGGCACAAACAAGTACAGAACAGTTAAAAGGTGGGGAGTGCAGCTGCATGGTGTAACTCCTAACCATGCAGAGTTGGAAATAGATGAGCAGAAGGTGCCTGCAGGAGACTGAAGGCAATGCCATTCTAAGTGTAAGACAATCATGGCAAAAGATGTAAAGTCATGAGGGAGTACATGAAGTGGATAGGATAGAAATCTGCAATGAGTATGTGGAGAACAAGACAGAAATGAAAGAAGTCATAGGAAGGTAAAACCATTGATGGAGCATTGTGTCCAGGGAACTGCAAACCATAGCAAAAGAATCAGAGGCATCTTAAAATGGAAGATAGGTTATAGAAAATGATAGTTATTATGGCAGCAGCAGCTTGGAGAGACTCTGAGATGCATGGGAAGAGGAAAAGAAGTTATTAGTTACTGCTGGGAATGATCATCAGCACACAGAGTACACCTGATGACATTGGTAGAAATTTATCTTGGAAATAGTGCAGAGGAAAAGATGGACAGTTAAAGGAAAAAAGAGGGCAATTTAAGATGACACTGACTTGAGTAATCTCAATGATAGTTAAGGAGACTATAAGCAATGTTATGTGAAGGGAAAAGGTGGTAGTTAGAGGAAGAAGGTCTGGTTTAGTTTTAGATGTGTTAATCTTAAATAAAACTTGACCTTTTAGAGTGTAACAGCATACTGAACAGGTCTTAATCTGCATTTGAACTTAATAATGTAAAGTGGTAGTCAATCATCAACAGAATATCTTCTAATACAAAAGAAAGACGTGAAGTACAGCAAGATTGATCAAAAACACATCAAAATTTTGTCAGATATGATTTCTAACCCCAAATGCTAGGCACAATTTAATAATAGGAATGGATGGATTCTTACTCTCTTCTTCCTCGTCCATTCACTAACCAAGCAATGAACTCTTTGGCAGCTTGACCTTCCAAGTAAGAGGTGATGTCACTGGTGTAGGTGCCCTCAGCATGTCTCTCAAATTCAGCATGACGCTTGGAGATTGCATTGCTAGAAGAAGACAAGTACCACAGGGGCAGATGGTATAAGAATTTAATTTTTTTAAACAATCTTTATTGATTTAAATTTCCCAACTGCCAGACTACCATTTCTATAGGAGAGAGGGGTTCTTTTTACACCTCAAATTGATCTTGACATGTTTTTTCTTGTTAGGTTTCAGTTCTGAAGGTATTGCCTGTTATATGCAATGTAGCTCTGTGCAGAGATTCCTGAACTAGTTCTGAACAACTCCCTTCAGGTGTGGAAAGCAATTACAGCTGTATTTGGAATGGTCTTTTACTAGACTAATTAAATATGAGCTGGAAACTGTATTGTATTATAGAGATATGCTTTTTGTTACCCTTTGTTAAATGCTCCCCCTATCTTCACCTCCATTATATTGAGCCAAACTATTCAGACTTAATTCCTTTCAAATTTACATTTTGAGTTGTTTTATGAACACCTTTTTAATCATCACCCTGACCAAGTCATAATCTTGGAAAACTTTCAAGCCTGATCAACTCCATCTTACTAAAGACGTTGTCTTCTCCCTGCTTACATCTCACTGTGGTTCTTTCTCTGATAGAACACAAAATTACGTTACAGTGGCTCTTGGGAAGGCAAACTGCTCTGAGAAGTAGACATATCATGGAATACATTTTCCATGAATAAATTCCCTAGCATTTTTGTTTCAGAATTTGCTAATTTCTGCCCAAATCTAGCTCTTTCTATTATTTTTTCTTCTTGGGATGTCATCATTCCTCCTAATTTAGTACCATCTGCACTTTTCATCAGCATGCTAACTAGAGTTGTTTGGAACATTTTTAATGAAATGTTAATTTTTTTTGAGATATGCTGTTTCAATGAAGCGGAAACATTATTACGAATTTGTTATTAATATTGACAGTGTGAATGTAAGGATCTTTGTGATCTGGGCTATCTTTTTTCTATTTTCTGACAAGAGGAGACATATTAATATAGGTATTTTAGTCTGTTTTCCAAAAATGTTCAATTTCTCCTTTATTTATTTAAAATTTCCAATCTCTCTAACCCTTTCCCAAAAATACAGTCAAGAAACAGAATTCTGCCCTTCAGAAGGTCCTGTGTTCTCCTTTCTGTAATAAGTGGTTTATGTATGTAACATGGGATTGAGTGCTGAGGGCTGAACATTGCATCATATTTAATCACCTCTCTGCAAATTTTCCTGGCCATCTTCCTTTTGCTAATCCTCTCAATGGTTTTTTTATTCTTCAAGATAATGCGGTTTTTGTTTTTATTTTTTTCTTCAGCCTTTCTCTATGCCAATTTTTTCTTTTTACGTTATTCTCTACTCTCCTTGATTACTTAAAATCAGGTGTGGAATAATGTATTTTATTGATATTTCTTTGATTGTGGTAACATTGCAAAGAATACTAGTTGTTCTCCTTCTTGTTTAACAGAAAATGAACTCAAACTGGTTTTGAATAACAAATTGTGACAAATAGAATACCTTGAGAGCTGGTCAGGGACTTTGTAATTTTCTTTGTCCTCCTGTGCTTGTTGGCTGTAGTGAAATTGCACGATTGTTAGATCATTATTAACAGTACACTGCAGAGCCTGCATAAGCTTTTATTGGTCATAATTTAAATGTTATGGCAAATCCCCATGACTGATAGATGAATGTTATATTCACTATATTTCAGACATATGCATTTAAATTAGAAAATGTGTAGAAATTGTTACTTTAAATGTTAAAGATTTCCATAGAGATTTAAAAGCATTACTATAATAGATTTTTGGATTCTTTTTGCACAGATTTTCTCTAGAACACAAGACTGACACACTTATACATTATTCTTGCTCTCAGCTTGCTAGCTTGAGTTTAATCAAAGTGTATTTGAAAAAAGCCATGCCAACTTATAGTGATGATATTGGTAAATTATCCAGTGGTCAACAAACTTACACTTCAGCTGCCTTTTCACAAATGAAACATCAGGATTAAAGCATTTACAGGTAGGAAGGTTTTGTTAAGGCCTAATGGCCCAGAACTGTACATTATATTTATATATCTTATTTGTATTGAACTTAATTGATTCACTGAGAAAATCTGCCCCAAAGAGGCTAAGACAGACTTTTTAGGTGGCATATCAGATACTGCACTTTGATTTAGCCAAACCCTTTTGATTGATTTTGCATGTTTCTCATTTCTAATAACATATTAATATTCTATTAACATCTGGACTTGATGATCTTAGAGGTCCATTCCAATCTAAATGATTTTATGATTGTATATATAGATTTTCCTTAAGTACTTTACTTATTTGGGGTTTTTTCCATGGTCTGGGATAGGAAGCTGATGCCAGGAAAATGAATTAGCTAGACTATTGGCTGTTTCTGTGTGTGGAGATCTGTATCACTGTCACCAAAATACTTACCCATTTCTTTTAGTGCTCATTAACCATTGCACAAAGTCCTGAGCTCGTCTGGTGTCCAGGTACTTGGTGTAATCACTGGTGAATGTGCCTTGTGAGTGACGTTTCACTTCATTCAGCTGTCTAGATTCCTCTATTGGTTCAGACTGGGAAGCTTTGAATGATCTGTGAAAAGTTTACACTTTGTTAATCAGCAATGGTTGCAGTACAGTCTACAGGTGCATTGATTTTTCTTTTAAAAATACCATTTTTTACTCCCACAAAGTGAAAGCAAGTGACATATTGATCAGTAGCTGTCTGGTAAAAGGAATCTGTATAGTAGACTGGACACTGCACAATTACACAGTCTTCTTGGATAAAGAAGGTAACTATTGTTTTAATACCACAAATTCCTGTGCTAAGCTTTGCAATATTAAAACCTTGTCAATTTCAATGGTAGACCAAGTCCTGAGGAAAGCTATCTTTAAATCATAGTATATTTGGTTTCAAAGAGTAAGAAAACAAAGTTCAGGCCAAGTATTTGGAAAAGTTTGGTCTAAAGAATTTACCTTGATTTATCCTCTGTATCCTGAAGAGGATTTTGCCAGCTGCCTTGAACTATCATTAAAAGGAGACCAGCAACAAAGTAAATGCTTTTCATTTTCATTGTCTATCAAAAGAGAAATAAAGAAAAAAATATAATGTTTACATATGTCTGAATCAATTGCATTGAAAAGAGACATTCTTAGTGCTGATCTAAACTTGAAGACAAATACAAAGAGCCTTCTAGAGTGGGTTTTTTGTCCAGTGGAACATTTTAGGGACTTGGATAGGCATTTGAAAGATGTAGTCTCTGTTCCAGTTTTTAGGCTCTAGTCTGTATTCTAGAATGCAAGGAGAGCTGAAAGCAAGTGCATCCTCACTGTCTTTTGCAATGTGAGGATAAAGGTCTGTTCTCTCCTTTTCTTTGTGTTCTGCTGATGGCAAGCACTAGATCTGTAATACTGATCTATTGCAAAACTGGGGATAGCAATGTGACTGATTTTTTTCACCAAAACCATTCACTGGAGAAAAAACAAAGTAAATCTTTGTCAAGAATACTGTCACATTAGCAGCTCCCCATCCTTTCTTTCTTACAGAAGTTGCAATGAGTTCACATCAGCAAAATGTCACTGGAAACAATTTCATCATGTACTTGGGCTGATACTTGTGTATTTGAAAAAGCCCTTCTGCCATTCATGGCATTTTCCTATGGAGGTTTATGATACAGTCTGAAAAACAAAGGGAGATAGGACACATGAGTGCCTTGAAGTAAAGTGGTAGCAAAGTAAGTCCCAGTCACAAAACACCCTCCCCACTAAATGTAATCTGTGCCCTACTCCTGTGTCTCCACTGCAGGAATTACTTATTGGAGCTCAATGATTTATAAAACAAGGCAGTCTGAGTGAAAATATATATCTTCTCTATTGTAATGTCTGGTCACAATAGGCTGAATTTAAATATAATATGGGCTGGAGGAAGTCTTAGAAAATTGTGAGGGAATGATGTGATGTGGAGGTGCAGATTACTCCATTTTGAGATTGAGAGTTAGCTCTGCACTGAGCAATGCAAATGAGGGGGCTATAGGAACACCTCAGAAAAGGCAATCTCCTGCGTCAAAAATCTTACTGCTGTAGGACTTCTCCTCTGCCCAAGAAGTCTGCCCCTTCATAGCAGATTTTTTTTCAAAACCTGTTTCTTCCATCTGTTTTAAAGTAACTTATAGTTGGAGATGCAAAGCTTGACTGTTGGCAGGCGTTTTACCAATGGTTAGGAAGAATCTATTGGACTGGTAATTTGTGAGGCCTGATTTTTAAGATAATATTTCTGAATAATATGAATATTTTACTAGAATACCCCTGTATCAGTATCAAAATACTTGAGGCAATCAGAATCTTAATCAAATATTGATCAAACTCAGGAAAATAAATGTGTAACTATAATATTTTCTGATGGATTTTACTATTAAGCAATGGAGTCAGTTTCCCTCTCTCTACCAGAACCACTGCCAGTATTACTCATTTTTTCATCAGTGTCTGGAGACTCGTTTCTGCCTTGTGCAATGTCCTGGTATATAAGAGTTGACTCCTTCACTTGAACATACCCTGCTATTGTACCAACATATACCACAGTGGTCATGTAGTCTTATTAAAACACAAGCTATAGTACTGAACTCTGTTTTCACTGTTTCATTTGGAGCTGTAATTTGGTGGTACAACACTGACATCCAATGTTTATCTCAAGGAATGCATAATTTCACATTTCATAGGATTCTAGTAACAGAACAAAAGCTCTGCCTGTTCTTTGGGAAGTGACTCTGTTGTGGTCATTTCAAAATGGTTTGATTGACCCCTCTGGTGGCTGATATGGCTGTAAATGAGTTAACCTCGACTTGGACACCAGATAAAGTTTGGCTATTACAGCATACATAAGTAAATTTCCTCTGCTTAACAGTCCTGGTTTACAGCTGTCTGTAGCTTTATAAAACTGCCATTCAGATTAGCCATAAACCCAAGTCATTGAGGTGGAATGAAATATCCAACACCAAAAGCCTTTATTTCATATAAAAGTTATTGAAAAATAATTCAAAGTCACTGTAGTCAGTAAAGAGATATTCAGCTATTTTAGTTTATCTTGGCTTTAACTCCAATGTCTCAGGCCTTTAGAACTTTCAGATGTGAATAGTTCCACTGGCTACTTTATTCCTTAAGTATTAAGATTAAAGTTAAATGCATTTTCAGCTGCTTTATAAAATTTTAAGAATCAAAATCGGGAAATTATTAAAAAGAAATATGTATAAATGCAGTTTTTGGTATTTATAAAATTTTCAAGAATCCTTATTAATAAAACAAGGTTTTCCAAAAACCATTAACCTTTTGTCAAATATGTTCTTTAAAAAAGTTAGTATAAGGGGTTTTTTTCAACATTTAGTACTTGTTATTGGTAAGTCAAACCAGCGACAGAAGTCCTTGATAAGTTAAATGGGATACAGTTTTAAAAGAAGAAATTTTAATTTTATTCTTGGTAATACAGACATGTTTTATAGAGAAAAAGAGATGATCAGAAAAATAGTATTTTCTTGGTTTATGCTGGCTAATCAATTAATTTTTCAATCAGAAGAAAGGTTTTATTTGCTTCAAGTTATTTAGGTCACCAGTAGGTACTGCTAAAAACCATGGAAACCTATTGTCAAGGTGCAGGAAAACTACAGCCAATCTTACACAGGTAATTTTTATTCCTATGCATATTAGACAAATGAAAATATTTTCATTTCTTTCTGATTGAAAATGAAAAATTGAAGACATCTCAGTTTGAACCACCAGAAATATGTAACAAATATGCCTCTCAAATATTGATCAGATATTTATTTGAATATTATTTCCTTGACCAATCTGATTTTTCTAGTTTTCTAATATATTCTACTACAGATATAGTAGATTTTTTGTATCTATGTACAATTTTAACTAGCTTAATTTAATTGAGTTTTCAAAAAGAATTTTCAAAAGTCACATTTGTATCTTCTTGCAGGTGAAAAATAGAAATGATGAAGTTACATAAAAAGCAGTAAAAAAAGGAAATATTTTCATATGAACATACATGAATGAATAGAATAAATTTTTATTGACATGAAACAGTCTGCAAATAACAATAATTTCTAGAAATAAATAATTTACTTTTTCAGGTAGATGTATTTTACATCTAATTTACCTACCATGCTATAATGCCTTGTGGAAAATTCTGTAAAATCCAAGAGTTCTAGTCTATGGAATTCCATAGTAGGATGGAAGATTAAATCAAATTTTATACAATAATAACAATAACTATTGAAAGGCTTTATTTTTACTTCTGTGCTATAAAATTTCCTTTTCTGATCTTACAGTGATATGAAAGTAATGGTTGTTTTAGACAAACTAATCTAAAAGTGGGGCAGTGAAGTGACAGTCTGTAGGGTGAGAGAGTGACAATCTGCCTTGGACAGTTTAAAATCAGTGTCTACATAAACCCACTGAATTTGTTTCCATGCTTCTAACTTAACCCTCATTGATTCATATTTAGGCAGTATCTATAAGGAGTGAATAATTTTAAACTCACATTAATTAAATATCTCTACTACTTATCTCTACCATAAAAGAGAAAAATATAAAAATCAACAATTGTGTATCTCATTTAAATTTTTACTACAATACTTGTCTTTCACATTCTCATGGTTAATCTTCCTTCTTTCAATTAATTCTGCAACACAAACTGTTGATTTCCCTTTTTAAGATCATTCTATGTTGAAGTAATCAATACATCAAAAGATTTAAATTATGATATCATTAACTCCAAATATCAATGAGTATAACCTCAGAAGAAAACAGCAATTTGCTGAAAGAGCTGCACCTCTATTGCAAACTTTGGGCAACACAATGCAGATAATGCACTTGGCTTTCTCAAATAAGTAACTGGTAGTTTATATAAATCTTACCTTATTATACTTTGAAGTGATATGTGGCAGTTGCAGAAAGAGCTACTCTCTCTTCTGCAACTATGGCAAGCCTTGAGGATCCTGAGCTCTGCCTAGCTGCCTCTTTTGCACAGACTTATATATACACTGTTCAGCTCTAGTAAGCATTACAGGAGTGCATCATTGCTGACAGTTTCCTTATTCAACTTAAAAAAAAAAGTAATCATATTTGCTATTCATTTCATTTGATAATTTTACAAGCAATTTCACACATTCATTCTGCTTACTTTATGACATCAATGCTAACATGGATTTGCAAAAGGAGTGAGGTAGCACTGTCCAAAGTAGTAAATATCAAACAGAAGGGCATTAACATCACAAACAGTGGGCAAAAGGTGCCTGGGATCAAGGCAACAATTTCTCCGATTTCAGATTTGCCACATTTAACATTTAGAATCCTGATTCTATAGACATCAATAGCATTGTTTTCACATATCAATTTTAAATGGGAGTTTATAAATCTAATCCATTGTTAAAAATAAGCACAACTTTCCCAAAGCCCTTGAATGATTCTTCAAGTAATCCTGTGCCAATATAATGAATATGAAAAGATGTGAAATATTGCAGTGATGGCTACACACTATGCAATGCCTAGCACAGGTGAAATTTTAAAAAAGTTTTGATTGGCCTTAGATGTAAAATTCCAAATTTGTAAATGCTACTGTAAGAAAATTCATACTCACTTGAGAACTATATGTCAAACATTCACTATAAATTGAGTTTCACACAGTGGCCTATAGATTTATGCAAGACAAAACCATTTCCTCACATTTCCATTCCCTAAAAGGAAAAAAAAAAAGAAATAAAATATATTTGAGATTTGTAGTAGTGCCTGTTCTAAGCAACTATTGTTGTTCAATGGAGACAATTTCATGGCTCTGGTGGGGCAGCATTGCCAAAGAAAGCCGTGGTCATCCGTGCAGTGACAACATAGAGACTGAGACAGGTAGGGGAGATAGGTAGGAGGAAGGTTCTGGAATCACAGTAGACATCTCACTGAATGCTAATGATAGCCTGTGCTCCAGTCTAGAGTGCCTCATGATCTGGTTTGTGGCAAAGGCACATTACAACAAACCTTGTTTCCCCTAACCCTGCTCCTCAAAGCTGGCAAAGAATGTGTGTCAGTGGGACAATGTTCTGCTGACTGACCACAGCCAGATCAGCATAGTCCATAAGATACAACTGAGGTAGTGTATAAACATAATAACCATACTAGAGTGGGAAACAAAATTTACTGGATTCTTCCTAGAGCTCTATCCTAAATACCTGGCTCTGGTACCATGGAAGGGGTTCAGGGAAACATGGTCTCACTACACAGTCCGCATCATCAAATTTAATTTTTGTTAAGTGTAACTTTTCCATGCTATTGAATGCTATTGAATCAATCTATGAGATTCATGGTGTTTTTTTTTTTTGTTTTTTTTTTTT
>VWZU01000762.1:1077859-1120713 GCA_013397095.1 Sterrhoptilus dennistouni
TTTTTTTTTCCCATTTCTAGTCCTCGGGGTGGATCACCCGGCGGCTCCCGCAGAGGCCACCAGCGCGTCCTGCAGTACCCGGGCAATGCAGCAGATGGGGATCAAAGGGCCCTTTGCACCAGCAGGACACCCACACGCTTTGTATGGACAGCTACAAGCATCTCTCTACAGGCTGAGTTAAAGACACTTGGGAAAGAGGCAATACGGAACACGAGACAATGTCCTCTCCTCCAAGAAACAGACAGCTTTTCTCTTTTTATCTCAGTTTATTTTTTTGTGTCATATAAAGTTCCTTCTTTACAGTAGGATGATTCCAGAAAAAAACTCAAACGAGACAGAGCACCTCAGTGCACCTGGTTGGGCAGGCTGTCACAGAGCTGCATTTAGCAGGTCATCTAGCTTCTAGAAGGTGACCAGTTACTTGTTTTTCAAGTGGTACACAGAAAATAAAATATACAGGAAATAAATAAACTGCCATCAAGAACCATGCAACCCTCAGTTGCTGTAACTGAGTCTAGAGTATATATTTCAGGAGCACAATAAACAAGAGTTTCCAAACAAAAGCAGAAAATTATATCAGGTGTATGAGGCATGCACATATACTCAGGTTTGCTCCTCTCACATTTTAAAACACACCAGTTAGTTGGCACCTCTTGGCAAAAATCAAGGGCAACCTCACTGTCCTCCCTCTATATCATTGTTCTCAAATGAGACAGTACTTTGAGTCAGACTAAGAGACAGAAGCTTAAAATGGCTTGTCTTTGGGGAATTTTCATGTTTTTCATAATTCTATTGGAGTGGTTGGGTTCACTGTATCTGGAATTTATCAAAGTTTTCTGCACCATCATCTGATTAAAATTGTCAAGATTTGAACATTTTAATGAATTAGGAACTTGCTGGCTTTTGACAGTTAAAAGTAAGAAAAATGCTCATCAAATGCTTTCAAAACAGTGACCTCCCCAAATTCTTCTGTGTATGTCTTCATTACATATTTATTACTATTGTATTATTACCCATTACATGTCTAAAGGGAGGAGGATGTATCTTGGGGTATGACTACAGGCCCACACCCTTTACTTTCTCATATTATACAGAAAGCATTCTCTCCTAACCTTGTCAGCTGTGACTTCAGAGGGCTGGACTCTGCAGCCCCTTTCGTTTTGCTATCTTTGTTACATGATAATCACAAAGAGCATTCCCCTTCGGAAAATGGGAACAAATATAGAAGGAACATATGTGTAAACACATTGACATGTGTAACACCATGTTACACCCCTAAATGTGTGCTTGTATGTAACACACAAAGTGCGTGCCTATGTATATGTACAACTCCATGGCCACCCTTTGGGGAACAGGAATGGCTTTCTGAAAGAGAGGGTTGGTTTGGGGTCTCTGGGCCTTTCCACAGCATGCAGCTCCATGCTGTCTGCCAGGGATGCTGAGCAGTTTGTACCTCGGGAGCCACAGTCATTGTCACTGTGCTGTGGCCCACACTGTCTACTCACATAAGTTGGAATCGCTCCACTGCAAGTCAATGGAGCTGCATCAATTTGCGCAAGCAGAAGAGCTGGCCAAATATGTACTAGTTATTTTACATTCTGAGAAGACAATGTTCATAATTGAAAGTAATACCAAATGCTCTTAGCAAATACTATGAATTATTCAGATTAAATATAGAGCCTTCAAATGACTCTATAAAATGTTCTAAACAGCTGTGCCTTGTAATTGGAACTGACTGGCAAACTGGGAAGTATTGAATGCAGTCTGAATTGGACTTGATATCTGAGAAAAATGAATATAACACTAACCATATTCTAGAACCTGACTGGTTTTCTGCTAAATTTCTCTTTAGGCCTTTTCTTCCTTGCAGCTGCAGTAATCCTTTGTGAAACAAATCAGGTAGGTCTGTGTTTGAAGTATAAGGATTGCAGGTTCCTTCATGTGCACAGCTCACACAGCATGAATAAGGTAGATGATGAAAACAGGTTTGGAGTGGAATCAGTGACTTTTTACCATTTATGTACACTTCAGCTCCTAGAATAAAGCAATTTTTACTTTTCAGCTCAAGTTCTAATTTGTAAAAGCTAGTAAGGGTTCATAGTGGAAAGTGACTTGTAAAAACTGTATTTGTGGCTATTTATCAAGGGCTTTCTACCTAAATCTGAGCAACTATATCCTACCTTCAGAGGCTTGGATACCTTGTTTATATTACACATAGTTGAAGACTCATGTTTCATTGTCTGAAGTGGTATGTTTGAATATCTGAAGTGTGAGAATGTTATCCAAAAGAGAAACGAACAGAAAGTGCTCAGCATTGTTTGAAAACCAGATCCTCTAAAATATTTGAAAGTGAGAAGCAAAACTTAGAGAATGTTCATTCTTGTAAAAGCTTAACTTAATTCAAATTGTGTCCTAGTATTGGCTCTAACACAGCACATTCCATGTTTGCAATATAGTTATATATACTTTTTATTCACATACTTTGTTAGTTTTGCCTTGATACCTCAGCACAAGCCCTTTCAAATTGAACTATTGAAGATCTGTTACAAAAGAGCCCATTCTGCAGCCTCTTAAGGCTCTTCTCTCTGATTGAATGGGGGCAAATAACTGTCCAGTGAATGTTTGGGGTAATGCTTCTAACGTGGACTGTGTTTGTAGGCAAGGCAGAATGGAACATGTTCTCTTTCTAGAGAAAAAAAAAAGCTTGGGATAATCTCATCACCATATATAAATATCTGAAGGGATGATCTCTTCCAAAGAAGACTGAGACAGCCTCTTTTCAGTGGTGCCTAATGACAGAACAAGAGGCAACAGGCACAAACTGAAACATGGAATGTTCTGTCTGAGCATAAGGAAGCACTTTTTTACTATGAGGGTGACCAAACACTGGCAGCGGTGGCCCAGGGAGGTTGTAGTGTGTCCAGATGGCTTTTAGATACTCAAAAGCCATCTGGACAAAGTCTTGGGCTATAGGATGTAGGCAGCCCTGTGTGAACAGGGAAGTGGGATACGTAGACCTCCAAGGCTCCTTCCCAGCCCCAACCATTCTGTGATTCTGTTATAGTATGAGGGTAGGTTTACAGTGCTCTGCACCATTTCTAGTGATTGACTGTGATATTACCTGTTACAAGCACAGGCCAGTCAGCAATCTGATGTTGATGTATTTTTAAGAGGACTTTTTTTGACACTCACAGGATCCTAGGACATTTTCTCCCAGGTCATCAAAACACATGGTTGCTCTATCATAAAGCTTTCAGGTTAGACATTATTTCAGCAATTCAGTGCAAATGTCACACTCTGCTGGAGACATATTCCCATTCTTTTGCAAGGACACTGTGTAAGGCAAAGACATTAACAACATGAAAAACAATGAAGGAAAAATATTGGCAGCAACTGCACTAATTTTTAAAAATTTTTTATCCCCAAAACTGCTGCCTACAAGCCAATGTAGATGGAGAACAGTTTGGAAGATGTGTAATCTGATTGCTTTAGGAAACAAACAGACCTCAGGGCAGATTAATAATGAAATAGCTAATCCACCCTTGAGAAAGCGGTATCTTCTGTTATTTTATTTGAGAAATTTTTCCCAAAATGTCCCTTATTTCAAATACTTTCAAAAGCTTCAGACAACAGACCTGTGGGCAGGGTGTGAACAACACATTCCATAATTTTGTTAATGTACGAACAAAGGGCCAATCTACATGCCCAAATTTCCAGAACTTAGAGGATTTTCAAACGAAAAAATAAAATAAAGGTGCAGAAATTGAAAATGACCCTAATATATTGACACTTATGTGAGACTGATAGCATGCTTTTTTGGAAATTACTCTAGGTTCTCACTGACATATTCAGGTATCTAAAACCTTTAAGCATGTCAGATAAGAGCTTAATTTTTCTCTCTTTCACCACAACATTGCAATGATTTCTATGGTGTTGTATCAATATAACAAATTGAGAGTTAAATCTCAGCATTTCAACTGAATTGTATTCCTTATTTGTAAGATAACCACATTTCTGAGACTACTGTTGTGTGCAGCAAATGCACATAGGACCATATAATCAACATCTAATTAGGCCCACTTCATGTTATATTTGCTTAATGTTAACTTTCTTACAGCTATAATTTTTTCCTTTAGCCATTATAGCAGTTGAATTTTAATTACATTACCAACAAAAAGCTCATTAACGTCACGTAATTGGCAGCGTTTCCAAAAAAACCTGAACTAATTGAGTATTTTCTGAAGAGTTCCCATCAAAGTATAATTTAACCATTACAAACAGCTTGGCAACTACATTTACATAAAGATGTATCTAAGGAATGTTCTCATGTGTGGAAAATCAGATTTGATATTGCCATTAACAAACGAAGGAAGCTGTTACATAGCAAATCACTTCCACATTTTAATTATTTTGGCCAAACCCCATGTTTTTGTCAAGAAAGTCAAATGAAACCCCTTGCTTTTCCATGAAGAAGCAGCAACTGGTCTCTGCAAGTTATAAAGCAGCTTGCTTTGTAGGAAGGCAACACAATCTATTTCAGGTTATTTTGCACTCTCAACAGCTAATAGCAGAGATTGTATCAGAAAGACCATGGTTCTTATGCAGTAGACTAATTCAGAATTTTTTAAACACATGACCAAGGAATTGTTTAATCTAGAATGGATCTCCTGCCAATTATCTTGTTAATATTCTTATATTATGACAGGACTGATTTAATTACTAATGAAAAGAATGCAAGCATTTCAGTCATTATTAGCTTCCAGCATTTTTTAATGACTCCCTAAAATAGTTTCATTAGAGGCAAAGCAAAGAAGGCTTGCACAACCCTTTGTTCCTTCCCCTCCAGTCTTGGATGAATGACACTGAGATCAATTCGAATGCTGAGGTGATGATTAGGAATTAAAAACAGGTGAGTATGGCTCGCATACTTTGATTACAGGTGAAAAAGCAACTGATATATGATAGTTATCATGAGTGTCCTGCTTTCATGTTTAAACCTGAACACTGAGAGTTTTGCAGAAGGTTTTAAGAAGTTTTGCAAGGTTTCAAATAAGAGTTGAATAAAATTTGAACACATTCAATACTCTCCGTAAGTATCCAAACTTCAGTGTTAAATATTGTGTGTTCCTATCTCTTCTTGGATTCTTTACATAAAGTTGGAAATAAATTTTGAGAAACTGGTTCTTGTTAGGATGCTAATTAGCTACTTGCACCACTTCCTTTGTCCTTTCCCATTTTACAGTTCTAGTTAACAAATACAGTCATAGTAATCTGATAGTGTGCATTTTCAATGAATCACCTTTCTTGGACTGCAGAATATAAGTTTAAGCAAGTCTGCAACACATGCACAAGATTTTTTACATTCTGATTTTATTTTTTCTGTCAAACAGGTATCAAATGTGTCAAAACATTTGTTACCATAACATATGCTAATATACAGTATCAAAAGTGGATGTAAACATCAAGTTTAAAATTTCGAAGTTCCTGTGATCAATTCACCTGAAAACTATACAACTTGGCCACTGCTGTCGTTTCATTCTCCCAGAGATCTCTCAGATGCCTTAGCATGCTCTGAGTAGCCTACTTATTCTGACAAAGAAAAACATTGTTTGAGGAAGTGGGTCATATGTGTGTAGAGATGTTTGCTGGAAAGGCCTGGAATTCCATGGTTCTGATCAGTATACCACTGAAAGAAAAAACAAAAACAAAACATAAACCCTTTATGTTATGTTTTCAATTCTGCAAGAGCTAAACAATACAAAAAATTGTATTTTATTGCTATACATAAGAAAGTGGATGGCTCAAGAAAAAAGAGGAACTTGATTTTTTTTTCATCAGCTCCCAATATTATTACTCTTGCTGAAAAAACGTTTCTAAGCCTTCTGTTATTTAAAAGTAAGCATTACTGCCTCAGAACTTACAGGCCAGTTGTATCAAGTCAGGCAAAAGAGCCTTGAGATGCCGTCAGGGATGAAATCCCCTTGACCTGCTGCATGGCCTGGGCAACAGGGGTAAGAGACTTGCTTAGGAATAAGTACTGGGCTCTAAGCAATAACGTTTCAGCTAAATGTTGTTTAAGTTCTATTCAAAATGTCTTGCATTATAGCAGGGCCATGAACCTTGTGAGTGGTGTATCAGAAGTAAAACACACATATGAATTATGCTAACTCAGAAATATCTGCCATTCCACTGTGGCTGAACCAGAATGACTACAACTGCATACAGTATTCCAGATACTTAAGATTTAACCCAGATTTGCTGAAGATCAGCAAGGAGGCAGAAAATGTGTAATACACAAAAAGGCCTACAAACCCCTGTCATCCTTTTTTGTGGAGTCCATGGCCCTGTGAAGCCAGACTCAGGCAGAAGGCCAGTATGTGTGATAGCAGGCAAACACTTTTGTTATTAGCCCTGAGAAAATAATTTGGAAGCAGAGGTTAGAAAATAAATCAGATTTACATTTCCCCTGTTTATTTCTCCTTTATATCCTGCAACCTCTTGCCTATGTGTTTCTCTCTTTGCCTGTACCTGCTATCCCATGCAAGCTTTTCAGAGAACATTTTTTTGCTGATTCTGGATATATATTTTGATGCCTTACACCCTTTTTTGCTTGTTTCACTTTGTGCCTGTGGCAGGCAAGTCTAATTCAAGATAGAATCTACCACAACCAGTGACAGTTTGGCCCCAGAACTCAGCTCTTTCATCATCCTCTTTTACCAGATATCAAAAACACTCATAAGGAAGCTGGATTCTTATTCTTATCCCTGGCTCATTTTAAAAGCCTCCAAGTTATTCTTGACAAGAGAAAACTCCTGCTAGCATCCAAAGGGCAAGGGAAAAAAAAGAGCAGGCAAATCATTGGGGAAGAAATTGAGAAGTTGTTTATGAGGAATAATAAATGCACTAGCAATTGCCAAATTTTGAAGCATGTTCAGTTGAACAGGGTTGTTAAAAACACTGCCAAATGTCAGATGAGCTTATTGATAAAGTTATGAACCACTTTTCAAAATGAAAAATAGTCTATTATTTACCATTGCCTGGAAATCCACCTGTGCATTAACCAGAGCTTTTGCAATTTGTGCTGAGTTCTGAAAATGTACATTATCTAAAAAGAAAAAAAAAAAGAGATTGTTGAAATGTGTTAATACCACAAAGCATAAAGTTATAGTGCATTTAGCTGTGTCCACTAATTATCAAGTGATACAGTTGACATTGCTAAGAACAAGTAAGCATCTTATGATAGGTCATATGGAAATCTACCAAAGATCTAAGTCCTGACCCAATCAAAGATAGATGCTTAATGTTTTTCAAACAAAGTGATTCTGCCTCTGTGTTTGTTCTGCCATTTGCAAACCTCACCATCTGCTGTTCCATGGATGAGAAGATACTCTACGTTTTGGAAATTCTTTGCTCTTGCCATCACAGTTGAATTCTGTTGAGAGGAAAAAAGAACAGTTCAGCAACTTCAATTTAAACCACTTATTTATAGTGCTGAAAGGCTTTCACTACCTAGTAGAAAAACAATCAAACAGTTGAACTGACATGACAGCAGTGACTTCATATCAATTTGAGATTACAATAGAAAGCATGTATATGGCTGTGTGTATATATACATATAAACAAAACAAAACAAAACAAATATATATATGTGTGTGTGTTTGTGTGTGTCTACAGAGGGATTTCAACAATCTGGATCAATGACCCAAAGCCTGAGGGTCAACAAGGCAAAGTGTTTTGTCCTGCTCTTGGGTCACAACCACCCCTGTGCAGCACTAGGGGCCATGTGGAAGGGTGGCTGGAAAGCTCTCTGGTAGAAAAGGACCTGTGGGCATTGGGTGACAGGAGCTGAAGATGAGCCAGTGCATGCCCAGGTGGCCAAGACGACCTGAGCTATCGTGGCCTGTACAAAAAGTGCTGTGGCTAACAAGACCAGAGAAGTGATCATCTCCCTTTACTGGCCACTGGTGAGGCCACACCTCGAATCCTGTGTTCACTTTTGGACCCAAGGAAGACACTGAGGTGCTGGAATGTATCCTGAGAAGGGCAACAGAGCTGGGGAGAGTCTGAAGAGTGATTTCTCTGAGGAATAGCTGAGGGTGTTTAGCCAGAGAGAGGAGGAGGCTCGGGAGGACCTTAACATTCTCTTATGACTCCTCGAAAGCATGTTTTAGTCAGGCGGGGGTTGGCCTCTTGTCCCAGACAATAATCAACTGGACAAGAGGAAATGGCTTCAAATTGTGCCAGAGGAGGTTTAGACTGGATATGAGAAAACATCTCTTCAAGGAAAGGGTTGTCAGGCATTGGAACTAACTGCTCAGGGCAGTGAATGAGTCACCATCTGGGAAGGTATTTAGAAGACCTGTAGATGTGGTACTTGGGGACATGGTTGAGTGGTGCACTTGGCAGTTTAAGGTTAACGGCTGGACCTGATGATCTCAGAAGTCTTTGCCAAACTAAATAATTCTGTGCATCTGTGATCTGTGTCTTTGGCTTCAGGACAGAAATACCTATAAATAAATGCTGGATTTTTCTTACATTAATTGCATGTGTTCTGAAAAGCACTAGCAGGAGAAAAAGTATTAATCTGTGCCATATTGATGGTATCTGCCCATAAAAGGTCCCTGTGCAAGGTTGGCTTGCAGCAGGTAGCTTTCTGTGCTGTCACAAATGTTTCTACAATATCAGAAACAGATTTGATATTTAGTGTCTTTTCTAGGAGCCAATTCATACAAAGAACAGCACAAGACAGGCCATTCCCAGAATGCTCTAATTCCTGGCAACCCAGACAGCTCTACCAGGCCTGTTTGGTATTGAGCATTTCTGCTCTTTGAGTTGGGATGGAAATACGTACTGAGAACACAATCCAAATCTTTAACAGGAGTGTTTCCACTAAGTGTTTTGGATGTTAATTTAGGCCTCTCCATATCCAGCGCTGGTGTGTGTCTGCTGCTAGAGGAAACGACAGACTTCAATGTGAAGAAAAGAATGGCAACCTGTTCTAGGCAGGAGAAACTGCTCTGATCATTTAGTATGCTTAATATCTTATTATCAGAGGGCTAAATTTGCATGAAGCAGTTTGCATATCACAGCTTAACAGTACCAACAAAAACCTTATAAATATCAACATTTTAATCCCTCTCACTTGAGTTCTTTTCTAGGCTAGTGGTTTGCACTGGCAGAACAGTCTGATTTGTCCAAGTAAGAAAATAAGGACTTCCATTTAGCATTTTTGGGATTTATAAATACAAACCTACAGTTAATTTTGTAGATAAGAATTTCACAGCAGTAGCTTTGCTACAAAAGAACTGTACCATGAGAGCTGGTGTGCCACTTTCTTCACACTTCCACTTATCCATGGAAGTGTGATTCAAATTTAAGACAGATCAGCAGAGAAACAGAATTCTCACCTTATAGTGCTCAAGATTATCGGACTTTATAGGAAGACCCATAAATCGTTCTGTGTAGATTGATGCTGAAATTAAAGAAGAATAAAGCTATAGATAAAGAAAATATAGAAAGAAAGAAAGCAGAAAGGCTTCAGTGACACATAGGAAATTAAATTATGTTTAACTGTTTCTGTTCTTGGTTTCCTCATAACACACCAAATTTAAACATATTTTAAATATCAAATATGAAGGCTAATTATTTACCATTCTCCAAAACATCTTTGCAGAAATAGTGGTTTTATACTCATCTAGGTTTTGTGGATAAAGGTAATTAATTGATAATACTTTATGCTGTTGGGTTGCACTCCAGAAGTCAGTTGAATATGGCAATGAGCCAATAAAGGTGCATGGTGAAAAGATGACACAGACTAATTTTCACACCTTAAAAAGATGAGCTGAGGATTTGTCTGTGCATTAACAGTAAATATGGATATGTATGTTGTCCTTTTCCTATTGAATATATACATGCAGCAACTAGGGGGAGCGGGAAAGGATACAGGCATGAACTGAAAAGGTGGCCCATTGCTTTACAGGTCTCTGTTCAATTCCTTTTCCTAACTACAACAAAGTCTGGTAACAGATTTGACAAAATAAATGTGAATAACTGAACAGTATCCATCACCAAGAAATCAGTAGAAACATCTCCCTTTGAGCTGCCTCAGTATTTGTGTTTTAACTAGGAGCTGTTATGAAAATTTATGGAAAACTGACACAGCAGCTGCTACTACCAGAAGATTACTTTCTTTATGACCTTGCCTTGAAAGAGTAACTGACACATATTGAGCAGTCAAGCTGCAGCATTTCAAGGATTTTATTTATTTAAGGGAGTCAAGGCTTTCTGACAAAGAAGAGCTGTAATCTTTCCCTCTCAAAAGACAGGTGATGGCCATAGTAATCATTAAGGAATTGGGATTTTCTATTTTATCCAGTTTGATACATTGTATTAGAAAAAATTTATTAAAAAATAGAAATGAGATTCCTCCCAGGAAAAGAAAATGAATCAATATACTCTTGTTCCCGTAGTTTATTATGTATCATTTACATGTGCTATCACTGAGAGCTAAAGATGTACACTATGTCTCCCAGATCAGCCAAGTAAAGCTTCTGAAGATAATTTGTAATATAAGTAGCAAAAAAATTTAAGTAGCCTATCTTTTATCAAAATCCTTTATCATTCCATGAAAACAGAAAATGTGCAATATCTGTTGTCAACACAGTGTCAAACAACCATATCAGGCTAAAGTTTTCAATAAAATAGACTCTTTCTGAATGGCTGGCATTTCTACAGTATTCTGAGCCAATTTTTCCACTCTCTTCTACCAATAGAGCTACAACAAGTCCACAGAGATCAGCAAAATTGCATTATAATGACTAAATGGAATATTCAGCTTGTCAATTATTGAGGAAGGAAAAGCAGATGAATTTAAATAAATTTTAATAAAACAGTCACAGATCTAATGCTTTTAACTATACATTGTCCCTGAATGGAATCTTCCTTTCCATCTTATTACTGTGCAGCTGTTATTACCTCTCACTCAAAATGGAGGGGGGTGAGACAGCTTCTGACAAAAGATCTCATCTGTGCATCTAAAAGAGGGTTGGACAGAATTTAGAAGCTCTAGGGCCAGTACATCCTCTGACATACTGATACTACTCAGAGACTCAAGGATGTAACATCCTGTAGTTTTGCCCCTAACACAGTTCACCCTAATGTTAACATGATCTGTTTGCCAAAACTTATGACTCATGACTTCCTTGTTTCCTTCCTTCCTTAGTGGAGGTACATTTGCCTGTTGGGATTTTACAGTGTTTTACAGTGTTTTCAGAAAGATTCTTTAATTGCCACCTGAAAATTCAGCTGATGTAGAGATTGCAATGGTGCACATCTAATCTGCTTGAACTTAAAAACTTCATTTGAATTGTGATGCTGGGATAAATTTTTATAACCCGTCTTTTATTAAAGGACTTTTGCAAAAGCAGTGCTTTATACCTGCATCCTGGAAATAATTTTTTGATCATGAGTAAAAATGTCTTAAAAAAACCTTGATGCCAGTGAAAACACGAAGACTATGCTTCCTGTGTCATACAAATATTTCTCCCTTTGTTTGCAAAACACCATAAATACAAGGAATGTCTGTGCTAGCAGTCAGGGAAGGAATCTTTCCCATTTAACCAAAAATTCTTCTCATAACCAAGACTTCTTAGAAAACGACCATATGGTAAGTAAATGTGTTCAAAGTGCTACATTTTACTCATTGAAAATATTCATGCCATGATTTTTTTTTTTTACACTAAGGTTCCTTAACACCATGCCAAAATCTTAACAGGTCAGCAAGTATGAGTATGTGCCTGCTTTATTCACACAGGAAGGCCTTGGGAATATACTCCCAGTGTTGTTTCCTCTTAACAGTTTGTAGCCTAATTCCATAGACATAAATAAAAGTATGATCGTTACACAACAATACAGGAGGTATGGTTGAGAAACATTTAAAGGGAAAACATTTTAAAAAAATTATATCGAACATAATAGTCCTCTTTTCCATTGCTTTTTGGAAACAACTTTGCAGTCATCAGAAATAGTGATTCCTGACACAGGTCATCTGTGGTGTCAGGAGTTGAAATGTATTATGATTCTTTTACTGGCAGATAAATCAGTTCAGCTGTTTCTGAATTCAGTGATAATGTTTTAACAGGATTTTTAGGCAGACCACTCCTTAATAGCAGTTTATTGAGAGGGCTTTATACACTTACTGTTACAGAAGTGCATATGGAATTATCCAGACATACCTTCTTTGTGACAAAGTCAGTTCCAAACTGCCAGTTGCACTCAGTTATTTTCAGCAAGAAAAACATTAAACTTAAGGTCTTAAAAGTTTTAAATCTAGGTAATTTGAATGTCTTTATGTTTCAAATTGCCAATCTCCTGCAATGATTTAATTTAAGAAGTCATTAAATGCTACATCTTGCTTTCCAAGTCAGTATTTATGACAAGTTTCCATACCGTAATATTCCCAGCTAGAAACAGGAGCCACAGCCATTCCGCATTTAAATACTCCACTGCCAGATCCAAGTGCCAAAGAAGTTACATAGCCACCATAGGACTAGGAGGAAATCACAGACAGTTTAAAATTGCTGGTGAAGTATCATTCTGTTTTCTGAATCAAACTCATATAAATTATTTCCAAATTAATTAACTGGCTTTGAATGCATGGAGGACAAAGTAACAAAAGGTTGAGTTTTTTGAAATTAATTTATTGATATCAAATGGATCTGATGTAATTTCTTGTCAGAGAGATTAGACAATTTTATCAAATTACTTCTTTTTTGCTACTTCTTCAGTGTTTATCACAGGATACTGCTTTTATTACCACTTACAATCACAGGGAAATTTAATTTGGTAGCGTCCTTCATGGTAATCTAAGGCAACCTATAGCTCAAAACAGGGCTAACTTCAGGTGTAAATGGTACCAATCACAGTCACATCCAGAGTACACATCCTCTCCACTCAATCTGCTTCAACAGTGAGCAATGTTGTCTTTATCCTTTTTCTCTAAAATCAAATAGAAACTTTCCTTCTGGCAGTTTGTTTTCATTGCCTCTTGCACCATTGCACCCTTTCAAGGTGCACCTCCAAGAAGAGATTAGAGGGCTTTTCTCTCCCTTAAAAAATGACCTAATTTTTCCTAAAGATTAGCATATTGAACTAACTCAATCATCAGTACTAATATACTCATCTATTTCAGCATGGAGCAATTTCTCCCTGCAGCCTGCCACTGTTCCTAGTATTTTCTGGCTTGATTCCTCAGCCTGGGACCCAGAAAGTTCATGGCTGTAAGAACGGTAAAGCAAAAAGTAAACCTGGATATAAGAATAAATCTGTGAAACTGAATGGGGCTAGTTGTTGAGACAGGAAAATAATGTCAATAAAAAGCCTTAGGTTTGCCTCTCCACAGGATGTGGAACTGAGGTTGGGAAAACTATGAGGTCTTTGCAAAATAATGGGTTTCTGTCTACTTTGGAATGGAGGAAGGGATAAAAATATGGTGTGTCATGAAAAATTCTGAAGATTACTTCAGTAGCATATGAAAGACTAAGGGAAATAAGCAGAACTATTAAATTTTTTTTTTGGTACACAAGTTAGGTTAGTCCATCATCTTGATTTTTCAGCTTGAAATGATAGTGAGGGATACAGTAGTAGAAACAGTAATTCGTAGAATTTTTCCAACTCATCTGATTTGCTCATTTGATCTTTCAAAAAATCAGTCCACAAAGCTAAAAAGTAAGGAATGAGGATTGGGGAGATAAATACATTCACTGTAACAGGCCAAGAGAGAGAGTTCACATCCTAAATTACTTTAGCGGTTATTTAAGAGAATTTGCCATCTTGAAGAGTTTGATGAGTCTGAGCACGAGTTCATGCACACTCGCCAAGCTGCAGCCTATAAATAAGGAAACACCTTTCAACTCCTTTCAAAGCTTACAGACCAGGAAATGGTATAATAAACTGGAACTAAATTGGAAAAAAAGACTAATAGGTTTGCCAGTAGTGCCTTTCTTTTAATATTATATCCACTACTGGAATACAATGTGTCCAAGCTTGGTTCTGGAAACACTGTGGTGAAATAAAATATTATGTGATTCAAAAAAGAAAATATTTTCTTGAGGCCTTAAATTACCTAATGTCACTTTAGAATTATTCATTTCTAAGTGTCTGTGTCACTTCATTTCACCATATGGTATCCATTTTATTCTGGTTTTTTAAATATTGGTTGGTGGAAGCTTCATAGAAAGATTTTAGCAATTCTGCTCATGTGATGTCTAAGATCAGACAATACATCTGGCTATTAAAGGTTCTGGGAGCATTACAAAGACAAATACATGAAAAAAGCAAAGATGAAAAATAGACTGGCTAGTAATTTGGAATGACTCCCATACTGTCCAATTTTTCCACGTCTTGGTGAAGCTGTCAATGTTGTAAACCCTTCAGATTCATCCCTGATCACCACTGCAAAGCCAGCCAAGTACACTGATTCAGGATGATGCAGGGGTCACATTTTATGATGAGAGATAGTCATAGGACTTTTCTCACTATTTTAATCTCAGATCAGAAAGGAAAATATTTGAATTTTGACAACATGCCAGTAAGTCCCTAAGTTAAAAATAAAGCCAAATAAAATGTCTTAATTTGTCTTAACTTCCAGTCCAAGCAATGTATTAGACATGAGATTTTCAAAATTCCCTCTTGAGATGCCAAAGATTCATTTTGGGGGGCTTGAACTGTTGCAATTGCATGTATATAGGTAGCAGCAAGAATCATTCCCTTTGGTAATACCATCACACATTTGCAGAAGAAATTTTATACATATTTAAGACAGAGCCAGGAAGAATAAAAAAAAATCATACTACAGGATTATTTAAAGATAGATGTAAAAAATTCCAATCACTCACCCAGCCCCATATTGCTATTCGTTTCTCATCAATAAAGCCCATTTCTATAAATTTTCTGTGGAAAATAAAATCACAGCAATAAATGCATTATTATTACAAAAAATGGCTAGTACAATGGCAAATTAGAAAAAAATAGCTTTTCTTTCACTTTTTTCCCACACATCCCACCAATTTGACCAAACTGACAATCAACACAGCATGCCTGATTTCTTCAGAGCATCAACTATTCAATCAAGAGGTTTTGAAAGGGAAGGGGCAGAATTTTTCCTGAAAGAATAAAAAATACGAATTTAATACTTTCATAATAATAATTTTTGTCCCAGTGGACGAGGATCATTTTCACTGCTTTATTGCCAAAGGTGCTGGATTACCATTAACATTCAGACTTCACTGTGGAAGATACTCAACATACTGATGTCAGAGTGAGTTAATACTTCGATTTCTCAAGAGGAACAGTATCGGCTTCTGAGGAGATCAGGGATTTCGCTGGAGAAATAAGCTTTTGTTTTATGTGCGTGAAAAGTAAAAAGCTCTTGTGCCTACTTTCATAAAAAATAATAATGAAGAAATCATCTACTAAGGCTCCAAGTAGGTAATAAGCTTGAAATGTATAAGAGGTGCAAAACTTCTTATGCTCTCAAGAGTGAAACAGGTCAAAGAGAACCATAAATATTAGGTCTCCTACAAATATCCTGCATCAGAGTGTGCAGACTGCATTTCTAAAGATGTATTAGCAACAGCAAAGAAAAGAGGATGAGGCAAAAGACCATCAAGGGTTGAGAGTGACAAATAAACACAATAGGTTCAGATACACACCAGGACACATAGTAGCCTTATTTACTAGGACAAACACAAGTGAAATGACAACATCCAAAATGAGGGATGCTGTCTGGGTGGGACAGAGTCAGAAAAGCCAAAAAATTACTCAGCTTTGTTATATTACTGTCTTAATCCTGGGGGTTCCACCTACAATAAAAGCCCCTCCAGGAACTTCCCACTAGAGTATAGAGGCTCTCTAAAAATCATGCATCTTAATCCATGTGTTAGATCAGGAAGATGGAATGCACTACATTTAACTGAACAAAAATTTAGTCTAGGTGCTGACAGAAAACTGGGAAGTGTGAAGTCTGAGGTCATTTTTTCATGGCCTATTCTCAGCAGATTTTGCAACTGCAGGATCAGTTTAGGTTCCCTCTGATATTCTGAGTGAAGATTCAGAATAACATAGAAGCTTTCTTGTGATATTTTGATGTCACTCCTCCTAAAAGTTTCAAGATGGAAAATAAAATAATAGAATAATAGAAAAATTTGACATGATATACAGCTATTCTGTTTAATTTATCACTGAAAGGGATAATGGTGCATTTATATTTATAACATTGAAGAGGAAATGAATTATCACAAAGCGGAAAGAGGAAGGAACAGATATCCTCCTCACACACAGGCAATGCTCTCAAACAAGCAAAGAATGCTGTGAAAACCTGGGTTGCTACATCCAATTTCCAGCTAAGATACCTAAGTACCTTAGTCAAGGTACTTAGTCTGGAGAAAACAGGGCACCTGGAAATCTATCCATACTCTGATGGGCCAAATTCCACACCAAAGCCTAGGCTAAATTCCTGCCTTTCAGTCATCTCTGTGGGGTTCAAACTAACACTTCTTCAAATGCTCACTTTAGCAGAGCTACTGCATCTGTAAAATTAACAAGACCACCTTTCTTCGCAATCTTCAGCTTTCACTTCCTCCCAAAATCTCTGCATAGGGAATCATTTTCCCCTGGAACACTTTTACGTGTTTTCATGCGGAGGAGCAGCTGTTGGGGAACACTTATCATGGGACCTCAGGTACTTTCTGCTGTTCTTAAATCTCCTACAACAGCACAGAATGCAAGTTTGTGACTCATTGATCTGTAGAACATTTGTGTCAGGTTCAGTTTTGCTACAAACTTTTCATTTGACCTTTAGGTAATCAGTGAGATAAATCCCTATGTATCTCTGGCTTATCTCTATGGTCACTGAGGTAGGCTTGCCCTATAGGAAAAAACTTCAGAAAAATGGTAATTGGCTTACCTCTCGCCACTGACAACTATATTTTTTTAGTCTTAGGACTGAAGCCTCTGATGATTCTCTTATGCAATGCAAGTGCTGAGGTCCAAATGTGGACTTAATGGTATATGGACTTAATATACCAGACAAAACCTCACTGACATCAAGCAAATGCTAATATTTTATTTTTATAAAAGTTTTTGTCTTATATTATGGAGACCTCAGGTCTTCAGAAGAAAGGCTGAGAATTCAATATTTCTTTCACCTTACTACTTCTTAGTATGCAAATACAACAGCTATACAGGGAGATAATCTACTTACTTAACTGCTGAGATTTGGTCCTCAACTTCATAGACTCCAAGTCTTCGATATACTGCATGCAAAATCTTGTCACCTTGATAAGCTGTCCCTCTGCCATCCACCAGAGCAACAATAATTCCCTCTTTGCTTGCAAGATAGGTTATCCAGCTAATGCTAAAGGTTTCCTTTACATTCTGACTGCAAGGTCCTCCATACCTGAGGATGAAAATTCACACATTTTCAACTCATACTTACGAATTTATAAATGGTTATTGGACACTGAACTATAGCTATTGGTACTCATAACATTTTCTCCACATGTATTTTGCTATGTGAGTCTGGTTCAGAGAGGTCAGTAGACAAACAGTTCTACTACTATTTTCATGTTATGAGATTTTGCTATCTAAAATCCATTTTAATAATTTAGGTCTTATTCCTAAGGAAAATAGTTTCAGCTCAGACTAAGTGGTGCAGTATCAGCTGCTTGTCCTAAGGGGAATCCTTGGAAGAGCTCAAAGATTCAATTCTCAAAGATTCAATTCTTTGCTCTCTCCAAATTTAGGAGTAACAGTCCTTTTTGGTGCGTTTCTGCATTTGATTTCCACATGCAGTCAGTAATGCCAAAGAAAACGAGAAAAAGAAATACACTCCTCACACTTTTTGGCTATCCCCAGACCTTATTTGTTTCAGTAGGGAATATCATGTGCTCTTAGAGCTGTGGGCAGAACACATCCCACACAGCTGAGCAATACAGAGATACGCCTCATGAGAATGGCCTAATGCAAATTACACAGTTGACCTCAAGGACAGGACTCTTCTACTCTAAACTTCAAACGTACTTAGCATTCTTGGACCTTTGGATCATCATTTGTTAATAAAAAATGATATGAAATTTATTACACCCATTCAGCCCTCCTTTCTGCATCTTTTTTTTTTCCCCTTCCTTTCACCACTGCAATTTTTATTGCCTTTTCTGCCTGCAATAAATTATGTCAAATGCTCTTAACAAGCAAGTCCACATGGCTCAGTTTTCTTTTCTTCTTCAAAAATGAAGCAGGGTCTTATATTTTTTCATTTTACAAAGCTACAATCAATACTTTGAGACTGTCTCATGATAAACAAAAACAGCAACAGAGCTAAGATCTACAAAGAGTATCCCACATGATTGTAGCCTTCCTCTTTCTCTGAGAAAAGTACTCCTTACCATTAACATTGAAATCCTTATAGATCTCCATGATGAATTTCTATTCCGGAAATATATTGAAAAAAAAATGACAAATGAAACAGAACTAAGTAGTTTTGCTTTTGCTTTATAAAATGTTGCAAATGTCTCAGGCTTTGTTAAATTAGAAAAAGTATGTTTTCTAACAAAACAACAACATTCAAAGGAAGGAAGAGCTACATACACCTGAATAAGCAGAGGGTACTTCTTGGATCTATCAAACTGTGGAGGTAGAAGCATTTTGTACCACAAAGCTAGAAAAGACAAATTAAAATAACATTCTTAATGGTTGAAACGACTCCTCTAGGCATAATCCAGAGTCTGGTGTAACACTATATGAACATGAATCAGCACATAGTACACAAAGCACGAACTGTGAATCACAGAACTGATGCAATTAACTGTTTATATTGAGCTGTTGAAGAACAGCTTTGAAGAAACCCACATTTACTTTAATTTAGCTTTGCATTAAATTATTACTTCACAAAGGTCTAGGTTCTCAGTTTTTCCAGGTGCCTAGAAAAGCATAACTGTTTTAAGATAATCAGATATTAGTTTTGGAAACTTTAAGCTGATTCATTACTATGGGATACTGTTGGTAAGTCACTACTGAAAAGCATAGAGCAAGCAATGTCAATATAATGTGTAACACATGAACAGCAGTTTACATTTCCCATTTTATTACCACTATATTATATTGTTTTTATACAATATTTAAACTCTTTACCAATAGTGCTAAAGATTTTTTAAAAACTTGTGTTGTGAAACAAATGTATTTTAACTACTATTTTACTGAGAGACACCCTGAGGCATAGACAAATTATCTGTTATTGAACAGGGCAGAACCAGGCCTCTTCTTCCCAATCTGACAGGCTAAAAACTTTGTTCTACAGAAAGACAATATTTACTATAACAAAATTAAGGCAAAATATTAAAATGGTAAGAATAAAAAGTACAATAAATACATGCAATTCTTACTTATACCATCCACTTCAAGCTTATTAATTTCTTCTTTTGGCAGTCTGATCTCTTGCAAAGCAGACTGCAATTCCCAATTGTCTTCCAATACTTTGAGCTCTAAGTAAAAGAAATGCCTGAATTATTAACTGATTTATTGTTAATTTCTCTTCAGTAATTAAGATTCCTTTATTTTTTGTTATTAGAACAGAAAGGAAATCTGTGAATTTTACAAGCAGAGCAATGAAATCCACTCAGACACTTCTAATTGGGCTTGATCACATAGCTAAATGAAAGAAAAGCACTGGTATTGCAGTGCACAAATACTCGTTAGATTTTTATAGGATGTACATTTTGCAATGCAAATCATTTCACATGCTGCCTCTGAGTGTTAGAGTCCCGCATGTTAAGAAGAAACAGCTTTCTCCTGCAGATTCCTCATCCCAGTTTTGTAAAATGGGGGATCTAGAAATGCAAAATCCATGGCATTGTGCAAAACACAGTTCTGTTTCTCCTGTATCTCCTCTCTTGCTTATCAGACTAACGTCAGTTTAACCTCTGAGACCTTTGGACAGTGTGGTCAAAGACATGGTCCTCAGGGAATGTCTTGTTTCTGGGTAATGCAGGAAATTCAGTTTCTCAAGGGGTTATGGCAAATCTTCACTCAACTAGTGTACAATATGTTCCTACCAAAAGACAACAGACTTACCAACTCACTGTCCTTATTACTGTTCACTTAGTAAACCTTTCCTCTTTTATTTTTTAGCTTTTTAAATCTAAAGTATTAACATTTATTGTTTTACTTGTTTTAGACCAAATTTACAGTTGCATAATTTAAAAATTACTGTTTAAAATTTAATTAACTTACAGGACAGACGGCAGAACTGTGTATTATGAATCCATTTGGTCTTGTTTATTTATGTGTTTTCCCATGAGTAGTGAGGGATGAAGAATATTGGAAATGTAATGGAAATCTGTGACTTCTAGCTTCACTTTCAGAATAAAGAACCTTTTAAAACTGCAGGAGATTTCTCTTTTTTCCTTTACCTTTCCCTCCTCCTTGTTTCTGGAAATGTTCAAAAAGGTACAAGAAGTATTCTTCTCTCAACATATATTGAGCTAGGTAGTGCTTAGGATATGCCAGAAATATAATACTGGAATTTGCTCTTTCAAAGTACTCTTGACAAGTTTTGCAGTTTCAAGTGGGTTTTTTATGGCTGAAAGATCATTCTGCCTTCGGATGCTCATGCAAACTCAGCTGAACCAGTTTTCATCATTCCCCTCAAAACTCCTGAAACTTCCCCATCATGACAACTGAATTGTAGGCATCCTGGAAGAAACTTCCAAGCTGATCTATGTCAGTTTAACTCTCTCCTACTAAAATTTATGGGTGATACAGTTTCAAAATGCTGCCAACTGCAACAAAAATGGATTTACTAAAAATAGTTTTGCACCACAGACCAGATTATGAAAGCAAGGAACTGAAGGGAAATTAATTCAAAAAAGGTAATGAAAAAGTCAAAGAGAAGCCTAAATTTGTTTTTATTCCTGAGAATAACAGCACAGAAGAGGGAGGCATGATGAAACCAGTGGTGAAAATCCATTACAGGAAATTGTTGTTTGCTGCAGAGAGGTTAAGAAACACATAACTGCGGTTAGCAGTATGCATTTCAAACAATGCATAGTTCGATAAGATAGTAAGGGCCCTTTATATAAAAGGTAACAGTGAATTGGGAAAAACAGAGAGCTGTAACAATGGATTAAATATATTAAAAAAATGCATGTATACTCTGTATTTAAACCTTTAAATCTATTAAATGTATTTAAACCTTCTGTAAAAGAAATACCAGAACACAGCATTTCTAGGCCATAACTGCAATAGACACGTTAACCTATCTTTTCCATTTGCAAAAATTTTTAAGTGGTTATAAAATAAGATGTACGAACTACTACTGGAGTCTAAATAACATTGTGTTGCAATTCACTGACTTCTACAGAATCACCATGGATTAAGTTAATTTAGCAATATTGCGGCATTTGTCTTCCTTATGTTTTTGTGTGTCTTTTGATCAGACAACACTCAGTTAACAGTGAATTATCAATGCAGGCTGAACTATAAGGACCATTACACCTACCAGCTCATTTCCATTGATTATTGGGGAAGGAAGGGAATGCCAAATCACTGAAGTTTATACAGAACCATGCTAGTTTTCATAACATTCCAGGAAGTGAAGGCTTAAAGATGGAGAAGAACTTTTAGGAAAAAAACAAGGGACAGAGAAGATTCGCTGCAGAACAATTAATATTTTCATAGTTAGAAAGTTCCTGCTTGGCTTGATTGCAGTCTTCACTAACTTACACTAACTTCACTAACTGACATCTCTACTGATGGCTGAAGAGGAAGTCATTGAACCAAATTCTAATTAGTACAGCACAATAAGTCAAACTGTAAACTCTAAATAGTACACTATTGTCTTTTGTATAAGGTAGTGTTGCCTCATGAAAAAGAAAGTCTTGTGTTCATCCAAATATGAAAAGGAATATTCTGGAAATCACAATAATGTTTTCTACAAAGTTTGACTCAAAATTTGATAGACAAAATGAGCCCATGCTCATTTTATCTACAGTGTGTAAACAGGAAAAACAGCAGGATGCTATAAAAGTGCTGGACTCAGGAATTGAGATAAATGCCTTGGTGTGTTCATTCATGTTTGGATTTTACTAATGAACAAATCTAGAAAGACACTAGTTATTTTAACACCAAACAAGATGAAATGCTTCTTGATCACAATCCTAACTATTGCATTGGAAGCCCTTGATCTGGATTAGAGGTAAAGGAGTATACCAAGTGCTCAGAATGGGAAGGATACTTGCGGTACCTCTATCACCACGGTTCTCAAAAAGAGTAGAAATGGGAATCCCAGGACCTGTTGTAAGAATGATAAAAAGTCAGTTTACAGTTTGAAGCTGGAATTTGGTGATGCAGTGTGTATTACATTAAAATTGATAACTGTCAGGAGTTAAAGAACTCAAATTTGATGCAGAAATCTAAATCCCCTGCTGTACAACTCACTAGCCCCTGCTGCAATACATAAGGTACTGTGTGTACAAGGACTTGCATATATACAGGCTTTGCTTAGCAAACACTATAGAAGCAACTTTAAACCTACTAATGCTTCCTCCCTAGAGATGAAGTGACACCTAGTTAATACCTGAGATGCGATTACGTAAGGTGAACGCAGAATTACCAATGTGAAACATTCTTCTGAGAACATGTCTCATCGTATTTGTGAAGGTGAGTGCCTTTCACATGGTGACGACCTTACTGACTATTTTTTTCAAGAATGATTGAAAGGTGTTGTTATTTGCTACATTTGGTTCTCTGCTCAACAGAAGTTCTAAGGAACTTTTCAGCTGATCAGTCGGTGCAGAATCACAAGAACAGTAAACTTTACAAGAAGTAAACAAAAGGAAAACCTTGGATACTCTTCCTCTTTTTTTAGATTGTGATGTCACTTTTTTTGAGTACAGCAGTGGATGAAACATCAGATCACTGAAATCACCTAATTTAATACAAAAGAGCTAAGACTTCATTTAATACTTGTGTCTTGCAAGCAGATTCAATGATCACATGTCTAGAACTGAATTTTTCTTAGATCAGTTATTAAAAATGTTCTCAGGTACTAAATAGCCAACATTTATGGCTGACACAGGTCTTAATAATTTAAATTGGGAAACACAGTAAAGTAGTTTCTTTCTCAAGATAACTCTGGTGACATAAACTGAAAAACAGTATATGTTTCTAAATCCTGCGCTGGCTGCTGCAAGAAAACACATGGCTCTCATAAACTGGATTAAAATCTGTTTTGTGGCATGAAGGACAGTCACAAATTTGTTTTTAACTCTCAAAACCCCAAGCTTTTTGTTGAAAAAGTTAGAAAATCCTGAATATATCTGTATTTGCTGAAACATCTTCACAAAATTTTTGAACATGGAAAGTCTCTTTCTGGAAATCTTTCCTGGTTATTGTGAAATTTCTGTGACTCATACAAAAAGCATTTGGGATAAACAGTATTAACTACAGTGCTGGTAAATTTTAAAGAACAACTGCTTATATGTTTGCTCTCATGCCATACGTACCGTAACAGATCAAGGCATAATACTTAGAACGTTCACTGAATCTCGCTGTATAATACTGACATCTCTCTTTTCTTAAATTGCAAGTAATGCATTGTTTTCTCACAGGTTTACTTCCAATGCTGATTCTAAGAGAAAAATCAAACAAAGCAATGGTTATTTTGCTAAAATTAACTTTACATGTGCCTATCTCATATTCTTGACTGCAGGTCCTATACTTTCAGAACAGTTACGTTAAAAATAAATGCTTGGTCTTTTTATAATTTTTTCCCAAGAGTATATTTAAATGTGAGATATCATTTCTCCTCAATTGTCAGATAGAATCTGAGGTTAAGATTTAGTTAAAATAGCCTGTGAAATTACACATTAAACATCTTGAAACTAAATTGTTTTATTGACAAATCCAGACATCTTCTATTAACCTACTATCAATAAGATAATGTTGATAACACTTACTTGTAAATATTCCTTCTTCCTGGATAGCCTTCAAATTCATTGCTTGAATAGAAACTGCAAATTCATTTATATGTTAATAAATAATCCATAAAGTGATGACCTATGAACGAGCATCAAGATGAAAAGCTGTCTTGGAAGTTAATTTAGACTTTTTGAGATTTCTGCATGTGATGGTAGAGTAGTTAAGCTTATATACCTTTCATCTTAATAAATCTCTGCTCAGACTATGATTAGGTAACACATAAGCCATATAAATATGAGAATCTTAATTCTCATGAGCCAATCCCTCCAATTATGTAAGCTGTTTCTGTCTATACAGTAAGCAGAATGAGAGATCATAAAAAGATAAGTAACTGCAAATTGTGTGAGGGTTAACCACATGATTAAATTAAGTGTTTTTAAATAAGCCTCTCAAAGATGGGTGATAAAAATAAATAGAAAATTGAGGGCAATTTCCTAAGAACCTTTCATAAGTAAATCATGTTTACAAACCTATGCAGTGCCTTAGCATACAAATTTGTTGTGGTTGTATTCAGATAAAAAACAAATTACACCTAATTATAATCTGACAAGTCAACAAACGGTGTTCAAATGATTAAGTGTTGCTTTTACTGACAACACTCACAACCCTTTTACTTCATGACACTTACATTGCATCATTTGTTACTCTGAAAATGTATATTGCCTCCCATTCTCCACTTGTAACTTGGATTGCATTCTCCTGTGTAGTGAGACATTTAAGTTACTGAATATTGTAGAATTCTTTCAGGACAGTAGATCAATGTAGAACACTTTGCTTGACTTACCACAGAGCCATTGATGTAATGAATATGCTTATAACCATTTTTGTCACTAAAAATTTTGTAGTATGAACTGCTGTCTGATGTAAAATATGGTGCAGAAACAAAGAACTGAAACAATGGAAGAAAAACAGTAGATGAGACATGAGACTGTCCAAGCTGTTTAGCAGATTATACTACACATGCTAAAACTAACAAGACTGCAGACTACTTTAATCAGTTCAAATGGGACAAACTACTTTGCACAAGTTTGTACCTGTGATATTCAATCTCCATGTGATCACGTTACAACTTCTGTCATTTGAGATTTCTTAAACTGAAAATATAGATACCTCAAGACCAGATGTGAGCTCTCTACTTGCAAGTGGAATAATTTGTATATTCTGAATGACCTTTCTTCAGTTATTTAAAAACAGGCAGAAATTATTTTAAACAAATAAGCTTCTGAATAAAGCTTATGTTCATGAATGGTGCTAGACTGAATATTAAACAATCACTTTACTAAAATTTTAAGTCAAGGTTGAATTACTGCAACTGTAAATTTTGTTTTCAAAACACGAAGACAATAGGAACAACCTGCAAATACGTCAAACATAGTCAAACATTCCTGAGTGAATACAACTTTTGAATAATATTAACTCAAGCTCAACTAAGACTTGTGACGACAAGTTAAATTCTCCTGGAGACTGTATCTGTGATTCCTAATACGTGAAAGCCGATAAAGACAAAAAGCTGGGATTTATGCATGTGTGCAAATTCTTTAGCTCTAATAAAAATCTGTAATCAGAATCTCAAATGAACTATCAAAAAAAAAAAAAAAAAAAGAAAAAAAAAAGAAAAGGACAAAGTAAAATAATCCTTGTAAATATATGATCTTCACGTTAAAACATCTCTTTAGGGATGGTGCACTGAAAATTGAAGCTCATTGTTCAGTCCACTGCAAGATATTCAGGTAGTGTGAGGTTCACACACTTGATTCTGTTAACCTCCTCTGCCTGAAAGTAAATATAAGCAACGCTACATATTCACTGTTGGACTATATGACTGTAAATACTGACCTCATGCTCTTACAATTTCCTCGTAAGTTTGTTTTTACTGCAAGTTTCCAAAGGTGTATGGTAGTCTAGGGTTACTGGGCAGAAAAAACATCTTTTGCTAAGAGGTAACTCCAGAGAAGTATTGCGTGCCATTCTAAGTGGGTAATCTTACCTTGAAGGTTCCCCCCAGCTGAAGATATGGCACTCAAACTGTCCTGAGTGGACAGGCTTTAGTCTTAAGATAGCCCATTTTATCCCTTGCCCTAGTGTCACCAGAGGAATTTTACATCTATTCTTACACTCCAGAATGCTTCTAAAGATTACATTGCACTATAAATCAACCTATTTTCATTACTTTCCTCCCTTCATTAATTTCTGTCTCAACCAACTTTCCTGTCTAGTCAGTTGGTCGGGACAGAAATAGGCTTTTAAATTTAGAAAGCAGGTAGCCAGATACTACATCTAGCATGGCATTAAAAGTCTCAGTCCTACAGTGCAACAAGTCTAAGAAGTAGTGCTGTATGTCTCCGAAAGGTGAGATGTACACCTCAGAAAGGTGTATGTCTCATGTTTCAAAACACTGATGGGAAGATGCAGGAAGCTGTAGCTTCTAACTGAATTAAAATAGAGTACAACAAGAAAACCTACCCCCCCTGCCCATCCTGTTTGACTCTCTTCTATGTGCTGTTGATTCTGAAAAACAAAAGCAAACATACACTCTTTAAGAAAACTGAGTTTATGGAGATGTAAAATCTTCAAATAAATCAGTAGCTGCCTGTAAAAGGGAATTTTAGAATATTTGCTATGGAGGTTCAGGGAATTGGAGGTTGTCTAAGTAAATAATATTGCTGTATTAAGGTCATTACATTAATTAAATCATTGTTTTTACCAGCGGCCATCAGACCTAAATAAAATTTAAAACAATTATGCAACCTTTTAACTGAATACAAGAATGATCAACTACTTAATCTCATTAATTTTTTTGCAAAAATCCAAATAAATAATATCAGGAATATTAATACTAAAATTTTGGTGTAGATTTTCAGCTGGTTTATATTTTCTTTGATTTCAGAGCTGTGATGTTGATTTAGAGCACTGGATGATGTGCTAGGCATCCTGAGACTATGGACATAAATTTAGAAGATTTTAACTCCTTATTCTTAAAGCTGATTTAGAAACAGACTTATACTGAGCATGAACAATGCAGCTAAAGGAGCTTTTACATTTGCACTTACATCTTGCTTGTAAAGTTTCTAGTGATATATTTAAAAATTCTGCATTCGATCAATGAAATTCTTTTTTTATCTTGAAAATTTTTCTTTATACTGTTCATTCAGTACAGTATTTCTTCCACAGTCTGAACTAAATTTAACAAATCCGCTTTCTAAGGAATATGGTTTGTATTTCTTATCCTCAGCACAATCTCATTACTATTTAAAATCATGTGTTCTCCCTTCTAATTTAATCCCGACAAAGTGACTACAAAGGAAAAGCTGCAGGACTAGATAGAAGACTATCTAGTACTTTGCAAGGGCTCCACTGAGCTACTAACTGAAAAGATGGACTTTATGCTTTTTTCAGACAACAAAAATGGGATGTCCTGTTTTATATCTGCATCTTAACATTATTTTCCATTCTTTAAATTAAGACCCAGATCTTGATGACAGTACAGTAGGGACATATTTAACTTCTCTCATTTGAGTAGTCCCAATTTCACATGACATGCCTTTCTATTACTCATATGAATAGTTCCACTGCTCATACTGGTTTTTGTGGTCTAGCCACATGAGCAAGAGTTGAACATGTGAACATTTTTGATGAATCTACACTTTAGGATCATCCTGTAGATTTTATTTTGTTATTATTTTCAAATGCATAAAACACAGCATGTTTATTATACATTAGAGACTCAATGTAATCTGAATTCAACAAGAGAACTATTTTTGCCAAAGGAAATGTTCAGAGATATACTTTCTAATGGCAAATAGAGCTAATGCAGCAGTCCCATCTGTTCACACTCCTTCGATGGGCCATTTGTGCAAACTTTAATGTGATAAAAGCATTGTATCACTGTATAAATATAGAATTATAGAAACGTCAGTAGTGACTCCATAAATAAGGTTTCATGGAGAAATGCAATTAAACAAGGATCATGAACACAGTCCTGAAAGATGTTAATTGGTCTGGTCTGGTCTGGTTCCAGCAAAGCAATTAAGCACATGCTTAATTTTAAACACATAAACAGATCTATTGAAGTAAATAAAACTGGTTATGTGCTAAAAGTTAAGCTTGTGTTAAAGTACTTCAGTGGATTGTGGTAGAATACCAGAAACCTTATATGCTTGTTTCTTTCCATTAAAATACACAATTATTAAAATAGAGCTTACTTGGAGGCAAGGTGGGGATTCAGTGTTAATGCACCTATAAAGTGGAACAATTACTTAGGAAATACAGCAAATACTGCATTAAACATGTTTTTTCCTAATAAATTACAATATTTCTCTGTGGAATACTGCTTCAATGCAATGTTTTTAAAATAACAAGACCTTAAATTCCCTTTAAATTAGCAAAAATTTTCAAGTTAAAGAGGAGTAAAAATTATTTTCAGTTTGAAAAGGCTGTCAATAAACTCTGAATTTATAATTTATCAGTTATACAGAATGCTTTTATAAATATTATTGATTTTATTTCCCATTAGTTCAAGGTTTCATCTAATGTTAGTTTTAATAGTTTTAATAGTGTTTCTGTACCATGAACCCTAAGAACAAGACAAGCCAAAAGAACCAATACTAAAAGACAACAAATGAGATGTCTGTGATCTCTGTGAGTTACTGAAATTCGGGGTTGTCTTTCCTTCAGGATCTATATGAATTTATCTGTGTGTACGCTTTTCAGGCTTTACAAAACTCTGTTCTCTTCAGCAGACCAGGATCTTCTTTCCCAACTTACTAAATCATAGAATGACATATTGAAACCAAAATTAGTTACCATTGCAACTAGCCTGAACTTTTGTTTTCAGATCTGATTGTGTTTCTGAAAACTTGCCTAGTGTCTGGAACTGTATGATTTGATAAAAATTTGATAAAACAGAAGAATTTCTTCTTCCAGAAAACCTGCCTTACTATTAATGTGTACGTTCTTTCAAATAATCTAACAGTAATGTAAAATGACATGATGTGGACAGACTTAGTATGGAATTTCATCATAGCATAATAAGATTTTCCTTAAAA
The DNA here is from genome assembly GCA_013397095.1 of Sterrhoptilus dennistouni. Taxonomy (NCBI): domain Eukaryota; kingdom Metazoa; phylum Chordata; class Aves; order Passeriformes; family Zosteropidae; genus Sterrhoptilus; species Sterrhoptilus dennistouni. The sequence goes on from VWZU01000762.1 coordinate 1,106,938, forward strand.
AAAATACAGATCCTATATGGTTCCACTTTTGAAGATGCAAACATAAGCAGGAAATAAACATTACTGAAAACATCTCAATAACATTTTTCTGGTATTGGTTGTTGTTGTTGTTTGGTTCTTATTTAAGCTTCACCAAGAAAAAATGTGATTTTATTTCCATTATTAATTAATGAGTAATTAATATTTTTCACCCCTCTCCCAGCAACTAAAACACTGAAAAAGGTATCACTACTAGTAAAAGATTATTTTGACAAAACATTGTAAAATGTAATTATGGCAGGGATTATAACTGCTAATTTCAGTAATTTTGGATTTTTATTTCCAACTTCATTACCTCTGGACAGTCCCAAGTATTTAAATGCTCTTTGAAGTCACAAATAGCTAAGACTGAAAAATTCTGTATTCTCTTCAGCCACTGCACACAGATTCGAGTGTCTGTTACCCAAGTAAGCCAAGTAAAATAGTGATCACTAAAATATAAAAAACAAAGGAAGAAGTGGCCATTATTAAACAACAGGAGTATAGAAGCATTGCTACAGATTGCATCCCCATCCCCCACATTGCTCTCTGAAAAACAACAGCAAAGCTTTCACTGTTTTAGGGTACGTTTTTATCCTTTGTACCATATGTATCATATGGACAGCTAAAATAAAAATACAGTATTTCTAGTTAGCTTCCAATCCTTCTAAGAGTTTAATATGGCAATACATTGTTAGAAAAACTACAACTCAGATGGTCAAGTGTTTAAAACAAATAGACAAAATCTTTTCAAACAAGAAAAGACATATCTGAGGGCACACTACCTGGATGCTATGATTTCAGGAACTGGCACCTCCTCTGGCCCAAATGCTTCGGAGTTGATAGTGTCTACAATAAACACTTTAACAGTAGGATTTTTAGCTCCAGCCTTCAAAGAAAATTTTTAGGTTATTAAAACCAGGCTCTGAATAATTCAGATTGAGGAAAATAAAAGCACTTCTTGCAGGAAAGTAGACAGGCTAAAAAATATGAATTCAATTGAGTATAACAGAGCAAATGATCTTATAAGATCTCAGAGTGACACTGCAGCAGTAGTACATACTTAATTTTGTATCATTCCATGTATAACTAAAACCTTTTAAACATTTGAGTTTAGTGCCTTTGTAAGAATCATTGTTTGCAGTGTGGGTCTTTGCAGCACACACTATCCTGACTTCAGTGTAAAACCCCAGTTTATTCACATTATTGCAAGTGGTGTTTGACATCCCAGCTGGGAAATGGTTGCTTAAACTGATTTAATGGTTGCTTCTCCACTGCATATATTATCAGTTTATTAATTCTTCTCCATGTGTGGTCTAAACCATCCAGTTTTACTTTAGAACTGTGACCCAGCTGACAGGTGAGCAAATTCTTAAGATACATTAACATGATCCCTTGCAGTCATATGAACATAAGAGCCGGGAGAGCTCTCTAATACATGCTGAAGAAATGCCAACCCAAAACCTTCTTGCCTTAGATCTGGCGCTTGAAAGCAATTAAAATCCAAAGCCCCTTGAGATCAAAAAGCACTATGAAGTGTGCAAATAAAGTGAAGCTGCCATAGCCTTTATTTTTAAAAATAAAAATTAGTCTCTTAATTTATTTATGATAATGAAAGATAACAACTGCATAGTTTACACACCAGAATAAGTAAACTGAATTGAAAAATATTAAAGCATGCACTTTTCCACAGGCTTTTTACCTAAACGAGTAATTGCATTTATTTCACTGACATTATATTTAACATTTTGTATGTATCTACAGCTTTTCAGAACTTTGACCAAGCTTGTTTTCTTTCATTTAAGTCACAATGGGTTTAACCATGGTAATACTTAAGGAATTAAGCACATTTAATTTTCTAATTGTCATAAAAAATTTCTCAACAGAAAGGAAATTAAAAGAATGATAAAACATACCTTTGGGTACGGGATAGTTATTTTTCTAGGATACTGGTCCTCACCAAAATATGAATATTCAATAACTGGTATGTCAGAATCATTAAATTGTACATATGCTAAATATCTTCCACTTGGAGACCACCACAGTGCATATTTTGTTGCTAGCATCTCCTCTGGGGAAAGAAAAAAAGTTTATAACTGTAATCTACCTTCCAGTCTATTTTAGCACTCTACTCAGCAATCTAGACACATAAAGACAGCTACACTAAATAAATAACATCAAACATCCCAAAATATGAACACAGATCCCACTTAAATCACTTGAGATTTTCCTGTGTGCATGTTTTTAACTTTTTTTGGAAGCACTGAAGTGCCAAATTTTCACTGAAATCGAAACTTTAAATCTTAATTCCCAGCCTCTGCTTTTGCATCAGAAGGAAAACAACTTTGTTGAGTTTTGATATAGTTTCAATACCAAAAACTCAGGAATTTGGTTATGTGTTATGAATACAAAATTCATACACTGTACAGCAAATCCAATATGGAAAAGAAGTAATCCTTAGGGCTTAAAATAAATAGTATTATCACAGATATTTAAAAATAGATTATGAAAACTGGAACCAATCTAAACAAAGCATTGTTGTTGCCCTTCAAGATTCACTTACCTTCATAGACCCAGTCAGGAATCCCATTGAATATTTCATTCTGTTTTCCATCGCTAGTTATTTTAATTGGTGCCTCTCTGGGACTTTGTTTCAAATAGATATTATTCTGGTATACATATACCTAAAGACAAGAAAGTTTTCTTAAGAGTACAGGCAGTAACAGGATTAGAGCAAGATCTTCTACATTACACTAGCAAGACCTAATGAATACAGAATAGGAAATGGTATACTAATAGCCCTTGTAAATTCTGCTAGAGTTGGTACCTCAGCAAACAAATTATACATTACAGGCCAAATTTCGTGTTCAGTAAAAATTTTAGAACAGATTTTAAATATTGCATCTGTAAATCTCCATTTTAAATCCATGTGTTAAACAGCATCAAGGAGAAACCAATCGGTTTTCAGGTCTTGAAACTGCATTTAGTATTATATAAAATTATGTTGGTCAATTCTGGATAGAGACTGGTGAGCAAACTGAAACATATCATATACCTGAGAACATGAATTATTTTTCTACTGAGACACAGACAGTAAAATCTGAACAAGTTAAAATTGTTCTCTTTGTAATTATTTCTCATAACTAAGATTAATAAACACAGGCCTGTCAACAATATGGCCTAATAAAATAAAAAACCAAAGGCAGATAAATGTCTTTTAGCCATACAAAGCAAATTCATTCTAGCACTTAATTATCTTTACTAACCAATTTGTGTCCAACGGGTGACCAGGATATATACTGAATTTTATGTGGAAGCTGATTTTCTGTTACAAAACCACTAAAAAAGGAAAGAAGTTGAGATGGCTTTTTGTGCACAGTGCAAATGGATCATTATACTGTACATTAATAAAAAAGTCACAAAGTTATTTTCTAACTGCTCATTGTTTCTTGAGAATACACAATTAAGGCAGGCAGAGACATGCAGTTAATAGGATGGTGTGCACCAGTGCTGGCAAAGACTTAAACTTATTCCTTTGAAAACCTATTCAGCCGCCTAAGGAGCAGTCTTATCTCTTTCCAAATACTGCACAAGCACCTGCAGTCATTTGCTGTAGCTGCAGCCTGCATTAAGTCTCAAAGGTTAAATGCGAACTCAGCATACCCTGAGGCAGGCACAACAGCAGCACATCCAGCACTTGCTGAGGCTCCAGCACATGCTGCTCCATGCGGCACCTCTCTACTCACATTAGCTTGCAGCAACTTCCTGTCATCTTGAGCCAACAGTTTCCCAAGAATAGTGCAGCTCAGGGCAGCCTCTGTTGCTCAGAACTAAGAAGCATTTGGTCATGCTGCTACTTACAGCATAAAAAGGCCACTGCAGAGGCATATGGCCTCCAGTGGATTTGGGTGGAAAGGGGAGTGGTTTGGGCAACCTTGGGGAAGAGACCAAATGCCATGGGAGAAGCTGTAGACTTTTGAGGAATGCGGGATGGGCGGTTACAAGAGTTTTCGAAAAGCTGAAGATTAGATCAATGATAAAAAGAATGAATTAGTAGAAGAGGATGGAGACAAACGAGAATATTGAGCAGTGAAAGTTTTAGGGCATGAAATAGAAATCAATCCAGATGAAAAGAATGCATGATTTTTCCTAGGGAACATTTTTTTTTTCTCAAGCAAACAAGTAACCTGACAGATTTAGGCAAAAGCAAAGCAAGTTGGTAGTCACATTACTACAGTTCTTGAATGAATGCTTGCAAGCACATCACTACAGTGTATTCACCACAGCTCTCCATAAGAAATACCAGGCCTTACCCATTTATGAGATCATAAATGTGATATGATGCTGTATAAGAGTATCTCCACAGCTGCAAAAATGAAGCAAGAGAGTATTATTAGTCTTGAAAAAGATAATCTAATTACAAATAATCAACTGCCACTTCACAGCCTACCTCTTTCTCAAGAAAGTACTAAGAAACATTTATCTATGGTAAACACAATCAACAAAATACTAAATAAAAGTAAATATTACATTAAGAGCTATATTAAAATAATTACCTTTGAATAATTGCTTTCCAGAGCTATGAAATATTGGTCTGATGACATCACATAATTTGAAGCATTAACTTGTTTCTGAAAAATTAAAAAGTAAATTAGATTCTAATATCACTCTTTTAAACAGTAACTTGAAATACAACTGCACTTTTCTGCCTTTATAATAATTTAAAAAGTACATACCATTGTGCTGTTTGTCATGATGGTGGTTGCGTAATTAATTTCAACATTGTAAAGAATAATGTCATCTTCTGCAGACTGATGAAGATATTCATTATCTTTATAAACAAGATAAAATGTCTGTTACCTTTGCAGAAGATACTACAGAACAAAGAACTCACATCTCTTTCAAAGAATAGATTTTAAGCTAATATCTTATGGCATCTACATAAAAAATGTTTTTCTTCTAATGATGCTGAGGTACAGTTATCCAGAAGCTGTCTTCAGGGTTTTTGAGTACATTCTCGAGATTATACACTGCACAGAGGGTCAACTATTTAACTTTACAAGTAAATGCCAGATTTTATTCTCATCAATGTCTGATCAAAAATGCCAATGACAGACTCATTAGAAAGTCAATATCAAAGTGTAAATATTTTAAAGAAAAAAAAATCTTTGTTTATCATTTTACCAGAACATTCTCATTTGTATAATCTGCAGAAAACAGCAGTACCATGCCACTGACACTGCATGACTCTGCTCTTACAAAAGCCTTACAAAATGAGGGTGGGTGGGCTTTATTGAAAATGGAATTTAACCCTCCCCGTTCTCAAGATCTGGGCTATAGTTTGGTAGAAAATGAAGATCGGAATTTTAGTTTCAGATTATTATTTTCACTGCTATAAACAGAGACAATGAATTACATATTTGGTGTCGCTAGAAAACAAGACTAAAAGTTAAAAAGCAGGCTGAAACATTGTGAAGATGTTCGTTTTTAGGAAATTAGATCACCCTTGGATCTTCTGAACACTCTTGTGTGATTTGTGTTACAGTATTTGTGTTTAAAATCACTCTTAGGATGAGATATACAATTTTAACTCCTTGTTTCAGAAAAGAAGTAGACATATGGAATGCTGTAGGCATGACTATCTATGGAATCTATGGCATGACTTTTGTGTGAGTTTTGTGACTGTTAAAAGATAAGTCTAAGTGAGAAAGCTATAAAGAGAGAAGAAGAATATTAGGTTTAGGTGATATGCTGCCTACATTCTTCAGACATTCAGACAGAATTCTAACAAACAGTGACCTAATTTTTAAGTTATACGGCTGATAACAACATACTTCAAACTGTTATTATAAAATTAAATTACTGCAAGCAATGCTGTATAGGACTTTACTTCAGTTCTAAAATCGTGGGATAAAACTAGCTTGGTGAGAGACCATGTGAATGGGCACTCTGCTTCTTGCTACTGGCAGAGAACAGTGCTTGAGGCAGCACAGAGATGGGAGTATTATGTGTGCTAGAATGTAATCCAGGCTAGCTCCAGCCTTCCTGGGCTGTGCAATTCAATGGTAACAAGAGCAGCACTTCAGCCACACACAGACATATTTATATCAGCAGCAATTGACTTCATGTCTCCACCTTAAGGAACTTGAGAATTCAACTTTATTTTCTATGCAATATCCTGGAACTCAGCAACTTCAGCATTTTCAGCACTTCCTTAAATGAGATTAGAACAGCTGGCCTCATTGCAGAGCCCAGTATTACTGAAAACAAAGAACAGGGTCTGTAAGACAGACTACCTCAATCATTACAAGTGGTAAGTGAATAAGTGCTGAGAAAAGCATGAAAAGGAGATTGCTTAAGGAATGACTGACACATTGACAAATTTCTTTCACTTGCTGCATTGAATATGACAGTCAAAGAAATAAAACACTGAAGGCCTCTTAAAATTATGGTTTATACTTGACTCAGACATGTCTGTTGAAACATTAAATACCTGGATTTTCTAGAATGACTGACAGAACAGTAAATTTCAACCATAAGTTTTGACTAACACTTGTTTAACTTCATAGTTAGCATTCATTCAAAGTAAAGCTGGAAGGAAAATATATTTCTCAGTCTGTGTAAACCAGTGTGTAAACACATATTAGAAAGACTTATCTGTGTTTGGGAAAAGGTTTTACTTACCTGACACCCAATATGGAAAAAATGTTTTATATTGGAAGTTTCCATTCAAATAATCCTCCAGTGTAAGAGCTCTGGGACCATCATCTGTGTTGACAACTAAGAATAAGACAAAAAGTTTCTGTTAATGAAAAGAGGGAAAAACTTTTAGTCCAGAGTTTTATTTTTTCTATACCTAGTGCCATGGAACAGTAAGGATACCATAGTCCTAGAGATATGCATAGGTGCAGCAGAAAGAAAAGTTCTCTGTTACTGTTCTGATAAGGTCCTTTAGCCTCTGAAAGACTCATCTTTGGGAATGCAAAATTAACTAATTAACTAAGACAAACTAATTTATTTCAAGCATTTATTCACTCAGACACTTTTACCTGAAGACCCTGTGAGTTCAAATAAGCCTCTTCCACACAAATGACAAATTAAAGGTTGTTTGGTGCTTTTTTTTTATTATTATTTTTTTATTATTATTTTTTTTTAAGCATGGGTTTCACGAACTTGTAAAGGCAACTATTTTAATCAAGATCTTCACATGTTCAGCAAATGGTCAAACAACAGGATATGCCTACAAACCCTTACTTCCAAATTTTTTACATGCCTCATTAATCATTATTAGAAGAAAGCTTGCAAAATAATCACCATCCACATATATGTCTTAGTAGTCACATGAAACACATTGACGAAGGAATGCAGGTAAAAATAATGCTGAAAAGTAATGAATGAGTGAACCAAAACTTGAACTTTTTATTTAATGCTGCAAAAGAAAATTATCAATGATTCTCTAAAGAAGACAGGTACTCAAATATTTGATTTCTAAGCAGGTCAGATAATGGTATTAAAATAATGCAAGAAGTGAAGGCTGGTTTTCTGGCTCTTGTCTGGCTATATTTTTTCCCAAAGCTGAACAACTTAATCTAAGGCAGATTTTAAAAGAAAATTCAAGGTCAAATCAACTGGATAAGAAGAGGATTATGCTGTGCAATCCTGTGTAAAACCTGTGCAATTCACAAGAGTGAGAGTAATAAAAATATTTAATCCTCAAAAGACACATGAACTTTTCAGATAAAGGCAAATTTTTAAAGTTCAACAGCACAATAATGGCAGGTTTCAGGTCTAGGCATTCTGGACACTATGCTTTCTCCTTTAAAATCAAAGGGACTTCTGCCAGGGTTTTCAGAGATATCACACTGCAGCTTAGTAGATCTTTGCCACTTCCCCTGTTTGTTCCTTCAGAGCTCTCAGATGACAGTCAGATAATCAAGATGACTCCTCGCTCTCAGGTTTCATATCATGCTCCATCACTTGCTCATTAGTTGCCCTCTCTGTTAAGATCACACTGACTTCCTAGGAAACGTTTCTTCATATTGCCTTCTATGGTACTTTGTAATGATAATAGATATTTTCTTCTGCTAAGTGACTATTACTTACTGTAGAATACACATGTCAGGTTGACTGTTGACACAAGCCTTGTCTGCACTAACGCAGAAGAAAGCTGTCACAAGGAATAAAACTGAATGCCAATCCAGAGGCTAAAACCTGGCCATATAAACTCTGAGCTAGCAATATGTTCAGAAAATATCCCAAGAAGTTCAATAAGAAGTTAATTCCTCTTGCTAATACTATGACTACATATTACAGATCTTTGATACACTAATGAAAAACACAGAAGATGGCAGACTGAAAAAAAAATGGACATAAGATAACTCCAAAGAATTCAGTTCCAGTTATGTTGAATGATATTACTTATAACTATCTCTCAGTTAAAATTCTCTAAGTGAATAAGCTTATTAGCAAAAGAAATCAAGATCTGTTTCTAAGGTTGATTGTATAGAAAGCTTTAAATTTGCAGTCCTTTTTGATACCTTAATCTGGTAAAATTACCAGGTTCCTTCTCTCACTTTAAGAGACAAGCAATATCACAAACTTCTCATCACTGGTCTAATTTTTGCAGCTCTAATTTAAACCTTCCCTGTGTTAGTTCTTTCACCTTACATACTTAATATTCCATGATGATTTATAATGACTACTGATTTTCAAAATGTGGCCACTAAGATCTGAACTTCTACCACTATGAAAAATTTGAATACAATTATTTCTCACTTGAGTACTTACCATTTTGAATCCTTGTTTTTAGGTAACAGAAGATAGCAACAGCATCTTCAATTGTTTTCCACAGCTGCTGCTGATTCTTTCCTTTGTAAACTAGAGACTTGTTCATTAACAGTATCTGAAATCTCTGCTCACAAACTGGGCACTAACATGAAACATACTTTGTGTATCTGCAGCACTCTACAGACATTAATTTGGATGGGTGTTGGTAGGCTTGGCAAATTCTTTCATTGTGGTTTGTTTCTCTGTGAAATCATGAGGATGAAAAAAAAAGCCCAGGGACGAAAAGGAAGCAAACAGCAGAGCCAACCACAGAAATTCAAATTTCATCTTTGCTCACCTCCCTTCACCACCCCACTGCCTCAGATTTAATCCTTTGTGGTCCATTTCCACTCATTTACAGGGTACAGTTCTGCATTTCTCTGTGAACTGAATTGGTTATTTTGCTTCACAGTGTAACTTGCTTTATATATTCAATAATCATAATTACTCACTCATGAATTTGCATTTATTTGACTTACATGTATAATTGTAGTGATAAAAGTCTGTAAACATCTAATAATTATCACTGGCTTTATGCAGACACCTTCTCCTTTACCTTTCAGTTCCCTGTCATGAGAGAACTTAATAAAACACAGAAGGAAAAACTTGCAGTTATATTAAACTCAGATTAACTTTATGCACATCACTCCATCACTGTGAAATTCTGTTTCTATTACCAGGATTATTCAATTTCAAAGACTGGATGTGGGTAAACCAACACAACCCTTTATATTTCAAAGCTCTCCCGGCTTACGGCTTATTCCACAACATGTTCTAATGTGCATCCTTATAAATTGTGTCTAGTCTGGCCAAATTACAGTAAGCATACATAATCAGAAGGTATTGTTGTTTCTGTATATGGTATTTTTTTATGTGCAGTTATATATATGTATGTAATTTTATAAGTATTTTATTTAGCATCCACTGCTAACAATCAAGTAGAGGACATGCCAAAGAAAAACTGGTTAGCATGGTATCATTGTCTGCTTCTGGAATAGAATTTTCATTCTCATCTCTGTGGGCTGATGCTTTGACAGACACAACTTTGGACATTCATTAAAAATAGCAGAAAAGATTAATTCGAAGCCTAAGCAGTTAACTGTAACTCTGCCTGTCATTCCACTATTGCTTCTCAACTGCAGACAGGTATTTTCTTTCTTGTTTATGCTGCAGAAGAACAGGACTAGGTACCCCAGTGTACAAGTGAAAAGCTCCTTTCTGAACCACTTGGAGTTATGGTAACATAGTTTGGAGTCATGGTTATCACTGTTACATAAATCCCACCACACATTCCTAACTCAAAGATGTGTCAAAAAATGATCAGTGATTTCTTAGGCATGGATGCCATTGACTACACTGAGATTGCCCACCTTGCTCTTCTGAGCCCCACAGAAATTGTCTAATAACTGCAAGTGATGCCTTAAGTTTTAGCTTTCATGATTTTCAGATTCTGTGCTGCCTAGGGGTGTAGTTCTGAGCCTCATATTAAGTGCTAGTAAGTGCTACTTACTCTTCACAGAATAGGTAGACAAACATCTATTTCCTGCTGCACACCAAGGACAGTATTTCCGTCTTGATATCCCCTCAAAAAATTATTTTCCAGTTAACTTTTGAGAATTTTTGACATTTTTATACACTAGCATGTATAAATCAAAACCAGCTATCACATTTTGAGAAGTCTGAAGAACAAGAAATTACTAGAAACTTAGCAGATAAGACCAGAACTTAATGCTTCTTCCATTTTTCTTTGCACATTTCTTAAGTAGAAATTTATTTGGTCTGTGTCTATACATTTCTCATATGCAATTAACTGTCCTCCTAGATTGCCACATCCTTTCAGCTGAGCAGTGGTAAAGCTGGAATGTACAAACAACATTCCAGCCATGTAGCCATTTCCTGTCTGTCTTCAGCTTGCAAAATTTGTAACTGCAAAATTAATTTATTTTTCTTCTGTTTACAACTAATCAGTAGACTACTTAGAATTCAGAAAGGTTAAGGCATCTGAACAAGTAACTGCAGCACTTGCAGTTCCACCTGAGAATAAGAAGCCATAATCAGACACATCCAATATAATTGTTAGTTGGACAAAACTGTGTGTTCTTCAATTGTCTAAAATGCTCCTCCAAAAGCATCCTGTGAAGTAAGATAATTTCTTTATCGTCCTACTGGATCTAAATATGACTGGTTATCAAGTCACTATTCCAAGAGAGATGACAAGTGTTCTCCATAATTGCTGAGGTACTGAAGAAGCCAGTGAGCAGTGTGTGACAACTGGAGAGGGGAAAAAAAGATATTCACTTTTTCCTACACTATCTTCTATTATCTTTATCAACTTCTTCAGGCTGCCCAAATGATCCTTGGTCTCCATCCTCTTTGTTCCCTCACTACTATTTTAAAAAATTTAAATCTCATAAAAATATTCTGCCTTCCCTGTCATAAAATGCAGATCTGATGGGGGTAAGTCTGACTTGATACCATGAATTTACCTCCTAGTGAAAGTTCAGATTGACCATGCTTAGCTGGACAAAAAACCTGGCACCCCACTATTCACAATAAAAGTCAAACCTGTCACTCTGAGGTGGTATCTCTTCCAGCACTGCATAATATATATGCATATCTATATCTATCTATAGATACATATAATTGAGATATATATATATATCTCCTCATCTTAAAATGCTGCATAATGGAATCATCCCTAATTGCTTTAGAAACCTTCAACCCTTCTCTCAACAAGCCATGATAAACATTAGTCACAGAAATATCAGATACGAAAGAGGTTTCACCTTTCACAAAACCTGCATATTAACTGCAGGACTTAAATTTCACAAGACTTAAGCAGATGGTTAATTTTATAACATTTAGTTGTAAATACAAAACTGTTTCTCCACCTCAGTTCCCCTGCCCACACACACACAAAAAGAATAATAATAGAAAAAACATTCTTTAAATAGATACTCTTACAGGAAGATAAACCTTTAATTAATATTTTAATTGTTTCAGAGGCATTCAAATAATCTGCTATGATGATAGGGTCATGTAAATACTTGTATTGCCCTTACTAACGTGTCATAGAAAACAATTAAGTCACTGCCACTCATGTTAAAAATTTGAAAAATAATTTCAAGCTTCACCAGAGGACTCAGCAGACCACACTGGGTTGATTTACCTACAGCTGGTGTAATAATACTAGAGCAAACTATCCATCCCTATTTTATACAGTGCTGACTTTAATTTTAAAATGCAAGTTTGAATATATTCACAAATAATTTACTGTACCATCTACGAAAAAAAAAAGTTTAACTTGTAATTGGATACAGAACTTCTGTAATTATTACACAATCATTTAAAACCAAATGTAAATTCATCAAGCTAAAGAAAATTACTAGCAGTTTGGGAAAGTCTCCTAACCCCTAACACAGAAAATATGAGAATATCTGAGAGTTATTTATACAGCTGTGACTAAGAACATTATGTATCATGCACAATGAAGTTAATTCAGGTGCTTTTCACTTCAAGGAGTTCCTTGTTTCAACATCTGCTGGCATTTCAATTCTACCTTCAGGATATTTCAGCTGTCAGTACATTTCTGTAAAGTGATAAAGCCATAACAATTCTGACAGGACAATCCTGAACATGATTTGATAAACTTCTGTGAACTTTAGAAGCCACAAAAGCAGAAGATACTGCATTTTACACTACATTAGATTAGAAATACCTTACCTCTTGATGGAAGCAGTATAATACACATAAGTAATAAGGAAAGCAAAAGGCATATAACCACGCCAAATATGATTTTTAGCCGGGTCTGCAGAACAGAAACAAACAATAATTACATTTTTAATATTGCCTGAAGTTTGCTTCCATGGCTGGTAAATAATGAAATCCTCCTTCTCTCTAACTGCTGTAATCCGTGCAAGCAACAAGCAAAAAACGTCCCTGCAGTACATATGAAGAGACTTCCCTTTCCCTCTTCTTTCAAGCACATATTTCCACATCAGAGCCTGGCCTTGTGCAGCAGCTGACAGTTTAAAACAAAGGATGTAAATGCTATCAAAAGTTGAATTCAGGAGCATACAGACCTTCATTTTCCTGTTGTATTCTAAAAGAATGTAAATTCTCTCTTCTGGGTGTTGGTCAGTAGATCTAGGAGTGGAGTTTGAAAAGGCAGTGTCTGTTTTCACAGTTGGAGGCCAAACCTCTGGCAGACTTTTTTTCCCCTACATACTTTTGGAAACTCTGCCAAATTTCAAAGGCTTTCCATAAAATTGAAACCACACTTTTGGGGAAGTTCTGGAACCAGAAACGGACAGTGGGAGGCTATTGGGGTGGTGATTATGTCCTTCCCATCAATGCGAGTGTAACCAACATCTGCTTACACTAACTTGAGGTTTTGTGACTCACCAGACTCTTGACATGCACTGTTTTTCTCTGGAAAGTATCTACTGTGTTTTTTGGCAATCCCCACATTCTCAGGACACAGTCATGACCGTATTTCTACTCTCTACAGAGAAATTAGAAGAAAGTCGCGTAGCTTTATTGTTTATGTAGAATTCACATATGTTTACTTTTAGAAATAATAAATGACGGCACAAGAATGCAAAACAAGCAGCAGAAACAGATACTGTTTAATGTCTTCCACATGTAAGGAGAATTTCTGTTTTTCCCTGAAAAACAGAACTATGCACATCTATAGGCTACGTAGGAGAGTTTAGAGAAGTAAATACATACGGGCCCAGCGGAAATTCTGAAATAGTTCTCCAACCACCAATTACACCTATTTTATTTAGCCCACTGAAGTGAGGTCAGCTGAAAACTGGGAAAACTCCGGAGACCGCAGTGTCAGGTTACATAACCTATCCCGGAGGAGAGCAGAGAAAGGCAGGAAAAGGAAAGAAGCCGGCCGTGCCCGGGCCCCGCCGCCACCCGCCC
>VWZU01000762.1:1120854-1149597 GCA_013397095.1 Sterrhoptilus dennistouni
CGGGGAGAGGGGCACCCACAGGGAGAGGGACACACGCGGGGACAGGGACACACACGGGTACGGAGACACACGGGGACAGAAACACACGGACAGGGACACACGGGGGCAGGGACACACACACATGGACATACACAGGAACAGGAATACAGACACAAGGCACATACACAGGAACACACACATAGGGACAGAGACACATACCTGGACAGTGACACACACACACACAGGGACATACTCAGGAACAGGGACACACACGGGGACAGAGACACGTGGACGGGGCACACACACAGGGACAAACATACAGGGACACACACACACATGTACATAGACAATACAGACACACACAGGGACACAGACACACATCCACGCAGGGACAAAGACGCACAATACATACACAGGGACAGACATACAGATACATGGACATCAACACACACATAAATGGACATACACGCATATACATACACATCAACAGAGACACACACACACACATGGGAAATGTCACCTGCCAAAGAAGGCCACAGTCTGACAGAATATTCACGTAAAACGTAGGGATGGTGACTGGAAGTTGCAGGCTGGGTTTAAGAATGTTGGTTTTGCATGCAGAGTTTGATGACCTCACCTCACCTTTCTCCCTGCTGGGACAGAGTTCATTTTCTTCTGAGGAAAGGAATCTGCAATGGTGGTGTCTCTGTGTGAAAGTCAGGCACTGGGACTGATTTTTCAGAGGAGGTTAACAAGGACCAAGTACCCAGATCTTACTGAAATTCAGTAGTTGATGGGTTTATCAACTCCTCTGGCTTCCCTGAAAATTGAAAATCTAGTAGATGAGATAGGTTTTCTATCACATCAAATTGTCCAGCAGAACTTGGGCTAACTATGGAGAATTTATTACAGACTATCACAAAGAAAAAACATTTAATATATTACCCCTCCAGTGGCCAAGTTACCACCTTAGCTTAAGTATGGGCTAGAATTTGAATCCTAGCTGTTACACCAGCCTTGGTGAGGTAGAACTGATCTGGGCAGTATTTTGGCAACATTCATAGCATTAGACTTGGAGAGACATTTTTAAAAACTATTCAAATTTAGTTTCTGGAAAAAAACAGAGATATGAAACATGCCTTATTTTCTCATAAAAATTCAGTTCCTCTCTCTCTGCAGTTCTTGCCACAACAGTAAATTACAAGTTAAACAAGATGAAGTTTATGAATAAAATCAATCTTGGTGATGTAAGACATGCAGGACAAAAAGGCTGAGAAGGCTAAAATATTTATGTATATATTATATATTTTTATATATATATATAATGTTTATGTATATATTTGTTTAGACAATGTCTATATATACAGTTTTTGTTTAACATACATTTTATGTTTGTAGATACATTTTTTTATGTATATTGTTTGTTATGCTAAAATACACTGTGTAATAAGGGCAGAACTCAGCTCAAAACCAGTAGTTTTCCTAACAGGATAAAACTGCAGCTAGTCAAAATTTCCATAAAAGAAAAGAATTGTGACAAAAGAACTTTTCCCCTTGCAACTCATGCTTCATATTCATATTTCCAAACTGCTACTTATTTCCTAGCATTCCATAATTAATGCTGTTTTTATTCTCAATAACATGGTTCAGAGAAATACATTTTTTCCTACTAAGATTGGTTATTTCTGACAACCAGAACATCACAAAATTGCAAATGTAGGTTTTTGATCAAGATAATTTTCCATTCCAAATATGCAGCTTCTTCTAATGAGTGTATACTTAGAAAATGCTTCAAAGGAAATGATTCAATCTCACATGATCTAAAAGGCTTTACAAAATTACTTTATGCTGCATACTATGTATTTATCTACTTCAGAAATCAAATTATTTAGGCATGAGTTTTAATGGGATTCACAATTGTTGTGGATTAGAAGAAAAAAATTACCATCAGAGAATGATATTTACAAGATTTGTAGAACTACTGCTGATGCCTGACCTCCCTTCTCTTGGACTGTTTAGATTAGTACCAGCGAAGAAGCAAACAGCAATTCTTTCAACAGCCAAACTCTTCCTAACTTCTGCAACATAAGGAACCCACAATGTAAGAGAAATAAAAGTGTAAGAAAGGTAGAAAGAGGATAAGTCATTTGGAGAAATGGGCAAATTATGGAACAGAAGACATCCTCAGTTTGGCCAGCAGCTATGCAACCAGTTATGCAACTACTCAAAGGTTACTAAAGTATTTACTCTTCACATGTGAGGAAATGCAGATTTACAGATCCAGGCTGTGCATGACGTCAGACCAAAAGAAGATAGAGCAATGAACATACAACTGGATCCAGTTCTTAAGCAGTCACACACACAGTTAGACAAATCTCCAATGACTAAGTTTTTCTTCTTTCCACATTTGTGAACTAATAAAAGCTGTAAGCAGTAAATACAATCAAGAATTGTCACACTCCCTGGAGAACGTTGGGTCCCTAAGGGCAATAAATGCAGAAGTAAGCAGAAGATAAAATACAGCAATTTAGCTTGGTTTTTTACGACGTCACACTTCCTGGAAGGGCAATATAGGTGTGCTTTACAACCCCATTCAGAGAAAATAACTTGACTGGAAAGTCGTTACCCTACACACCAGCGGGATTAATTTGAGGTTCATATGCATTATGCTGAAGTGAGATTGTGCAAACACTCTTTAACCTTTGGTGACAATGTGGCAGGGTCACGCCAGGGACTGGGAGAATAACAACAGCACCCAGGTGAACTACAAGAAGCCCAGGCACTTTCCTCATACAGGTCTGTAGCACATGTGCAGAAATTCATCGGTATATGCTTTTGTTGCTTCAGTAAAGGGAAGTATCAAAATCTCAGATTTCAGAAAATCTACTCAGCATGGAAATGTATTCGATTGAAGACCCAGCAGCAATCTATGAAATGATGTAGTATTTTTACTGTGTTTTACACTTTTTTACAAGTACTGAATAAACGAATTCAGATACTTGAGAATGCCATGTACAGTGTATTATATTGTATTTATGTATCTGTAATAACTCATTAATAAAGAAATCCAGAGATGATCCAGATGACGAATGATGTCTGGATGATTTCCCAAGAGGCTATTCTAATAATTAATTCAGTTACTGTTGTAACAACAAACAAACCTTCCTTCCACTCTCCAACATCTTACTTGCAAAGGGTAGGGTGGGGGTGTGTGTGGGGAAGAAATATGTCCATGACATAAATATGAAGAAACATTATGCTTTTTTTTCCAGCCAGAATACCACCATCCTTTAAATTTCAAGAGTGAAACTATGGTTATTGTCTAAATAGTTTCAGGGAAAGAGAATTAACAGTATCACAATTGGTACAGGTTAGTTATAGCAATTTATTGAAAAAAATACACACCTCATTATGTAGCCAGTCTAACAATCCTACGAAACTGACACACAGAGAGTCACTTCTGCAATGTGCATCTTGGACACTAAAATAATCAATTTCAGGATAAGAGCTTGATTTTTTGAAATGTCTTCTAAGTGAAACAATTTTAAGCTGTCAAAGTGTATGAGCTTTCAGCTGTATTTATGAACTCAGTCATAAAAACACTAACATAGCAACAGTGATTCAGAAATAATGGGTAATCTCTTCTTTACGTGGCTCCTCTTTTGAGATACTTTATCTTCAAAATGGTTATAACATGAAGAAAATAATGACCATGGCATATCTTAAGGTCTTTTTTCAATGTTCTGGGATTGACAACAGGTCATCTTACACATTTTTGACAGTGTTGTCACCCTGTAGTGAAAAGAGACAGGAGTTTGTTCCATAAATACACATGACTGCAATGCATTTGTCATCTTTGTTCAGGAGTACAAATCTGAGTGCAGACAGCAGCTGTGTGACTTTATCCTTCTCCTTTCTTGTTTCATTTTTTGTCTTCGAGACAATTTCCTTATGTCCAGGAGCTTTCACAATACTTATGATGCAACATTCTCTGTGGGACACAGGAGCTTCTGATCAACAGAGAGAAGTTGAAACGGGCTTTTATTTTCATTCCAAGTCCTTAATCTTCATCACTTGAAGGACAATGAGCTGCATAATCAAAAGTAGGAAACCTGATGGGCAGGTCTCCCCATCTCTTAAAAATTTGCTTTGTTGTTTTCTTGTCTGCAAACACAACTACAAAATTTCTAATCTTTAGACAAGGCAGGTCAAGACTTCGGTGAACCATCATATTTCCCCAAGCCTGCAAGCAGAAGGAAATTGCATTCAGATAAAGCAAGACAAGATCATTAGACAAAAATAAATACAGACAACAAGAAGAGTATGAAAATAAGATGTTCCTCACTTGTCCACAGTCTTTGCATATAATTTCCCCATTTGTCTGGTAATCAGCTTGCTTATCCTGTAGTGTTTTGTTTTCTCTTGTATGATAATGACTTCTGAAAAACAGAATCACCCATCAGAATCCATTAGCCATTCCATGCTACATACAGACATATATAAACAGTGACTAAGACTGAAAATCAGCTGAAATCAGATATGAAACCTAAAAAGTCATAGACTCTCTGACTGTTGACACATTGAGGAGTTTGAGAAAATGCAAGGTCATGCTTCATGCTCCTAAGTAATGATGGAATACACATGTACTCCATGTCCCACTTAATTGCATTTCAGGAGCTGCATCCTCCCTCACACATCTTAAAGTGGGAGCAGCAGGCTCTTGTTGTAGTAACAGACGGATCTAGCTTGTTTTTTTCAGGTGCCATGGAACTGTCAAAGAAATAATATCTGAAAATTAAAGGTTTTCTTTTTATTCCCTGTAGTTCAACTTTAACCCTTAACAGAATCATTTCGTTCTGACTACCCAGACCTGCAGAGTATGTGTACATTCCTGCATCATTTATTTAGGGAGCACTTGATCCTGAAGGATTAGCCTGTGCAGAGTGGAATACATACCACACTACATAGTAAGTGACCTAGTTAATAGTACCACAGAAGCTGCATCCTTTTTTTTTTGAAGTCTTAAACTCAATCCTCCTTAAAATGAGGAATAAGAACAAGCATTTTGTTCAAGCTCCTTAACTGTAAACTCCATAGATCCTAGGACCCAGCAATATTGGAATAATCTATTTTTTTCTCACAGGGCCTAGAGGGTTACAGGCCCTGTTACAGCCTCGATGAAAAGAAAATCTGTTTCTGCCTGAAAGAGATAAAGTAGTTCATAAACACTTACTGGAAATCTTTTTTCACACTGACATGATGCATGTTTTCAATAACTTGTATGTCTTCTCCTGAACATATCGGCTTGGAGCAATTTTTGCATAAGAATTTTATTAGTGAAGGATTTTTCTTGTATGTCTTGAGCTGATCCTTCTTTGCCTTCATTTGTTTTTCCACTATACTTTGCAACTGGAAACTCTCAATCTACAAAACAGATCAGTAAGAGCACTGTAACATTCTGCTGGAATGACAGTAATAGTTTTCCTTCTCAGTCATTTTACTGAGTTCACTGTCAACATGACTTCTAGTCAATTTCCCTTGCTTGTGTGTTTTCCTCTTACCAACAGAAAACCAGACTTTTCTAAGGGACAAGAAAAACAGATTATAAAACAAATATTGGCAAAAGAACTCAAAGCCATATGTAGTAACTAGTATTATTTTAAATTTTTCTCCTCTAAGTAGATTTGCATAAAAATTATTTCATACAATATGAATCACTTTTCTTTAAAGGGAAAGTGCAGAGTTGCAGTGAATACCTTATTTAAATACTCTTCCTGTGGCATCTTCTGGACACGCTGAATGGCCTTATACATCATTTTCTCACGGAACATATTAACATCTTCACGTTCAACAGCCCCTGAGCCAGTTGAAGCCACAAGAGCATAGGTGCTTTCATCAGCTCGAGCTCTACCACGAGCCTACAATTTGCAAGGAATACAAAAATAAATACCACAATACTCCCTATTACATCACACAACATTTTTTTTCTCAGTTTTGTAATGGAAGACATGCACTATTCCATGCACTATCCTAAAAGAGCAGTTTTTTCCATTTAACTCAGACAGGTAGAGAATCAGTGAATAACACATACTATTTCTGCAGTATCATACACAATACCTGTGAGAACTGCTCAGGAGATTTGTGAGTAGCAAATTGTTTTGCAATGCCGAAATTATATTTTGTTGCCAAAATATACGCATGCATTTAAATATTAAATATATAAGCATTTGTGTTCATAAATTAAATGAAAGCATGTATCAAACTGGTATTTTGACATGTAATAATCTCTCTTTAGCTGATGATGGTGTGGTGTCTGATGACCATATTCTTGCATCTCTTCTATTAAAAGAGCTTAACGTTTGTGTAGAACTTTGAACAGATGCTACACCATTACAAAGAGAGGCAAATTTTATACTGCATACAGACTGAGGATGTCAATTGGAAAGGAACCTTGTTGCAAGTGCATTTTGTCTTTTAGCATTCAAGTATTTAAAAATTATTTCCAAACATCAGGTACATGATTCACCACTTGCCCATTGCAAAAAAAAAAGCACTATTAAAATAAGTTATGTATGCAGAAAACTCATACCTGCACCATAGCAATTTCATTGGTGACGAGGCCATAGCGAATAACGATGTTGCATTCTTTGATGTCCAGGCCTTCCTCAGCTACAGTAGTAGCAATTAGTAAATTTACACTTCCACGTCGAAATTTATCAATGACTTCCCTTTGTTCATTCTGTAAATTAAAATCATTAAATTAACTTTCAGAATAAGTTTCTGTTACCAGTTTCTTCTAATTTATGAGTTTCAGGAATTACAGTCACATCATTTCTGAGCTGAGTGCCTAACATCAAGAGGCTTTAACAACTGCATTTAAGCATCTTGCAAAAGGAGGGGTTCCTATTGAACTCCTTTAACAGGTGTTCAGCACCATATTTTGAGGGAGGAGGGAGCAGAAGCCAATCCTTTTGTGGCAACTGAGCTTGGAACTTCGTAGCATATGTCACAGCTACTAGGAGATTTGATAATATAGTTGTCCTACTGTTTTCAAAATTTTTAAGTACTTATTCATAAGATGGGATTTCTATCGCTCCAGTAATTTCTGATTAAAATATAGACTTCCAGCTCTAGTTCTAAAGCACTTAAAATTCATAATAAATGGAAACCATAACTCTGGTGATCTGGGTAGCATCAAGAATACTAATGATACACTTAAAAAAGGGAAGATCTGAATCACAGACTTCTGAATCCACTGGTTGTTTGCCACCAGCTTGAGCAGAGGAACAGAAACATGCTATTTGCTATATCCAGTTTCAAAATGCAGAAGCTATTATTTTGTTTCTGCAATGTGCCACAGAAATTAAATTCCAAGTTTGATGGAACTCAAGCAACTTTTGGAGAGAATTCTTTGAGAGAACTTTTTTCCTTGAAACTCAGTGCAGCAGAAGAAAATGGACTCTGCCCAGCAGCAAAACATCATTTTTACTTAAATGCCAATATGGGGAGTAAAGAGCAGAACAGAAGCAACATACTTTGATTTGACAATGTTTTAATGGCAAGTATAAATCACCAGAGAGATGTGGTGTATGAAATCAATGTTATGGTACAAGATGGACACAATTGAGTGATCAATTGTGATATTTTTGGTATGAATTTTGGCAAGTTTTCTTTCAATGGTTATGCATCAGTGAGAAGCATGCATATAAATTAGTGTAATCTGATTTAAGCAACGATATTACAAAAAGGCAGGCATAATCAACTTCGTAGTTTTATTTTTCAATTCAGCAGCTAAAATACAATGTGAATTAGTGTTGTCCTGATAAGTATAAACTCATTTAATGATTGCATTTTTGGTCTTTACATTTTATTTACTTTTGCTTCCCATGCCTTGATACAACTTGGGTTTATATACAACTGTTTGGGTCTACACAACTATGCACTACTCTAGGCAATGGATGCTGGCTACTCCTATTGCCATATAATCCAAAACCAAAAAAAGCTTGTTACTTGTAGAAATAAAATTATTCCAACTTTATTATTCACATATCTTTATGAAGATAAGTTGCTGGCAGGTAAGAAACCAGAACTCTGGGCTCCAAATTTCAGTTCACTGGACAAGTACTATAACAAGCTGTTTTCCAAAATCATGTACAAGAAGTAATGTTCTGTACCTGAGTCATGGGCTTCATTTCACTCTTATGTCCAGAGCCAATAAGATAATGAGCCCTAATTCCCACTTCTTCAAATTTTGGGTTGTCCTTAATCCACTGGAATAGAGCAGAGGCACTTAGACGAGTCTTTGTGAAAATGATTCCTCGAGGTTCCTCAGTCTTTGTGAACTCCTCCATTAAAGTATTTCTCAACTTTATTAACTTCTCATTTTCATTTTCTGGCTTTCCAGTCAAGTCTTTCAGTTTTTTCTTTTTCGCTTTAAAAAGAACGAATGTAAATTAAGAAAATGTAACCATGTAAAATAACAGTTTGAAACAAAGTGAACCCCAAAACGCAAAGAGCAACCTTCTATATAATTCTCTCAGCACAGCTAATTCACAGTCAGTTATTTTTAAAGTGAGTTTATAGTCACTAAATACACACTAATCAATCAAAATAAATCACCACTATCATACACTTTGCATATATTTCATGGTGAGAATAAGACAAAGAAAAAACCTTATTATACACACAAAGTTGGTACAGAGTCAAATGCACTGTTATAAAGAACTAAATCACAGCTTGTAATATTTACAAAACTATTTTAAAATAATGGAAAATGTCTTACAGGGAGAAACAGCTTTGGAGCTTGTAATGTTTTATAAATTTAGACATAAATTGTCCTTGGGACATGAATTAAAGTAGGAATCCTCACTAGTAACATGCAGTACAGCAGACATCAGCATGGGCATGTTGTTATTTATATTGCAGCTCCAAGACATTTCAATGTACTCAGGGAACTGTCAAAACAGTGACTCTTCAACTGGCTCTACTGACCATAAGGAGGAAGGATTCATCATGTGTTTTAATTTTTTAAAAAACTTCTAATATTTAAAAACCTATGTCATTATCAGATGATTATGCAAACACAAGAACACTTCAAGGCAGGGACTTGGTGTGTTAATACACTCTGGTATTATTGACCCTGTGCAGACTATTGCAGTGTACCTAATCCGAGGCAATCATACTCAATGTACCACAAACTGCTACTCCACCTAGACAGTGGCTTTATAACTAGTCTTACTTATATTTTAGAATGTAATCAAACATAGAAACACGTACAAAAAGTAGATAAACGTAACAAACTCCCAAAAATTTCCACCTTAGTTATACCTAAACTAAGGGCTCCAGGTGGTTTATCACCCAAAGATGTGGGTCTTAAGGCTGATGTGGGTCTTCTGCTCTTAAGGCTGAGAAATTTTAGATTTTCTTCTATTACTCCTAGCACTTTCAGTGGTAAAATCCTAACAAACTGGAATTTATTTTTCATTGACAGGTTCTTTGAAATTCATTTACCTGCAGAAATAAAAGCAACCAGAAATTATACTAATGAAACTAAGTTTCATTTCTAGTTGGTTTAAATTGTTGGTTCTCAGCAGCAGCTCACTACTGAAAATCTAAATAAGGGAGAATAGATATGTATGAAGAGTCATTAAAACCATGTTAACATTATCTAACCTATATTTTTAAGTGTTTTTTTTTTTTTTTTTTTTTCCTGTATTTCTCAATGATAGTGAGAAAAATTTGTAGCTCATTGGATACATTAAGATGGGTCACACTCTGCAGTATAATCCATTTTTGTTTGCATCACCCAAGAGCCATGGGTGATGGGAGCAAACTTGTCTGGCTTTTTCTCATTGAAAAGGCAGTAAAGCCTAAAAAGGATTAATGAATGACTCTTAATTCCAAGGTGACTGATCTGAAAAAAAAACCAACTAACTTTGGTCTTTGCAGTTTAATCTTTTGTTTAATTCTCTAACTAAATGTTCTTTACCTGAACCAACTCAAAGTCAGCACTCTCTTTTCTTAGTATATAGGCAAATTTTGGCAGAAAAGGTTGATTAAGAACTCAAAATTTCATTACTTTTCTATTCCATTTGCTCAACCTTTTGCCTCCCAGGAGTACATATTTTATGTATCTGTTAAGAGTGTCCTCAGAGAGACTTCATTGGATAAAAGCAGAGAACAGCTTTTACTTACTGGCAGCAAAAAAAAAGGTGCCTTTAGGTGAGAGCTGAAGAACCATTATTACATATTATGACATGATCCCACTATAATGTTTAATGCATTCAAAACTGTGTGAACTGGGAGATTCAGGTATTGTGATAATAAACACAGCAATCTCTAGGACGCAATAACTAATGGGCCTATGCAAACCATGTTAGTGCACAATTATGGATTTCACATATTAAATATCACAATGTATTTCAAACTCACCATGAAATAAACCTATTAGAAATTCATCTGTTTCATCCTGTTTAGATACTGCTGGTTCATCACTATCATCATCATCACTCCTTACTGTCTTCTTACTTTTCTCTTCTTTATAAAAGCTATTTAGGTGATTGTAGGCATCCACCATTCGGATGGTGTCATTTATCTGGAGAGCATCATTGTATTTCTTCAAGTGTTCTGCACAGACACGTTCCCTGCGCTTTTGTTCCTTTGCAGCTAGAAGGGAACAAAAATACAAAAAAAAGTCTTAGCATAGAACAAGCCAAAGGAATCCAAAGCTGGGGTATATTTGTTATGCAGTTACCTCTTCTCTCTTCTCTGATCACCCACTGTTCATATGTCTGAGTTCCAAACTCAGACTTGGGATGCAGCTGGCAATAGTTTTGTATTTCTGTCATGATCTCAATAATTCTCTCTTTAAATGGATCCTAGAAATAAATTGATTAGGCAAAGTAAGTAAGCATCTTCTGGCAACAAAAACATTGGCTAGTACCACACTGAGTAATTTTTAAAAAATCAAACCTTAAATTAAAAAGTAAGGCTGTTAAGTGTATTTAGTGTTGTGGAAATATACAGTTCAGAATAATACAAAAAATTATACTGTGAAATAGCACCTTTTTTTAAAAAAAATGGAATATAGTATCATCACTTCAATGCAAATATTTCACCTTTAGAAGGCCTTTTGACCAGATAACTCAAAATTTAACAGACATAAGCAAAAATTTAGTTCTATTTGACTTTATTGATACTTTTTGAAACAGAGGAAAGAAACTATTCAAATCAGCACTCTTAGATCACTAGATCATCAAAAGTCTATAGAAAAAGAGCATCAGGTGAAAGTTTTTTATACTGTTCAAGACATTTTTAAAGGGCAATATAACTTCAATACTGATTTTTTTGGAAGAACATACCCTTTTTTTGTCATCTGCAATCACAGTCTTCTTAGACGGTTCCTTCACCTGATTCTTTAGCTGGGAGGAATGCTCTTCAACAGTCATAATTCTACATGCATCGAGATTGGCACAGATCTGGGAGAAAACAAAATGTTATTTCTTTAATATTAAATGAGTTAGTTCACATGAAAAGTGAATTAATGCAGCAGAGCTTCTAATTTAGATATTGAGGTTTATATAACTTGACTTTCTTCCCTTAAAAATTGGACAAAGGCAGTATCAGCACAAAGAAGTCAAAGCCTTTGAAAAACATTTGAGATAAACTGCACTTTTTAGACCAGAAGTGATCCTTGCATATGGGAAAAAAATTGTAAGCCAGAATGCAAACCAAGTATTTTGAGAACGAAAATATAGCATCAGTGCTTTGGAAGAATAGATTTTGGAGAACAAAATAAATAAAAATAATGGTGAAATAGAAAAAAAGAAAACAAATATTTGGGACTAATTATAAAATTAAGAGCTGTCATGAGAGTAGATAATAATTTGAGATAATCTTTCCTGGAACAGGAAGACATAGAGAATTTCTGTTCTAAGTGCACAACTGAACTGGACTTTTCTGCTTTTGACCTCTTCCAATGAGAAAATATGTACATGTCATTAAGTAATAAGGGAAACCATAACATTATTCTGAGCAGAGAAAGCAGTAAAGGAAGACTGCCAGGTGATCTTTCTAATGTCTTCAGTGGTAGTTGTATATTTCAGCTTGCATATTCAGATTAATCTTTAGCTATAAACCCCAGAATCCTATCATTAGGAATTCAGATCTGATATAAAAATTTTTCTGCTTTTGCCATTGCCAGCAAGTTTTTGTGTCAAAATTCTTTGCAACTCTGTCTACTTCAATACAGCATAAAACATTCTTGCAGGCCTCACATATTCAATATCACATTCTGATCTGTGCAATTTACTAGTCAGGAGTTTTCACTGCAGTACTGCACAAAATTCTACTTTTCTATTACTAATGCAAAACCATTTCATTTCCAGTAAAATATAATTTCTTTTAGTATAGAATTTAACAGACTATCTTCAGGCAGGTGTTCATGCAACCTCAGTAAGTAACTCTAATTGAAAAAACAGAATATATTTCTATGCTACCTGTATCTCACAAGTGGTTTCTGCTTGTTTGAGTATTCAACATTGTTTCTCATTTTCGTGGACTCACAAAAAATGCTCAGCTTAGTCACTCTAGAAATACAGATACAAAATACATTGTGTCTCTAGTATTTAGAGATACACAGTAAATTATAAGGCATCAATGGAACAATGAGACTTTTAGTAACCATAAAACTGGTCTACATTGTGGATTTCTTGCCTTTGATCTTGGGAATTTTTTCAAGTGGGGCAATCATTTAACTTTCCTATTCAGTAACCCTACTCTTCCTGTAAAGTAACCTTTATTTGTACATGGATTTCCATTTTTGTAGAGGGTCACTTTAATGGCTATGATCTGAACTTCCATGTACACACACACACCAAAAAAAAAAAAAAAAAAAAAAAAAAAAAAAAAAAAAAAAAAAAATATTTGGAGCCTGAAACTGACTTTAAAAGTTTTACTTGAACAAGACAATACCCCTTTGATGGTTTGTAAGTGTTAGGGCTATTTACTTTCAAAATATGCTCTTCAGCTTTCGAGGAGGATTTTGCACCTCCTACACCAGGTGAGGCTGTAAGTCCCAGAATCTGAGGCTGTGGGATCAGTGGTTTGTTTTCTTTTGCCAGCTTCCTGTTCTTCATCTTTTCTTTTAAGTAACGTCGCATTATATTGTTGTAGACACCCTCCTTTTGAGTGTGATGACACTCATCAATAATGATGAGGGAAAAATCTGGAAAAAAAAGAAGACTCCTAAAGTGAATAATTTTATTTCAAATGCAGAATTTGTGTGACTAAATCTTATAACAGGTAAGGATGGTGTTGAAAAGAACCCATCAGTTTGTCTGAGAACTAATGTACTAGGAAACTGAAGTGTTGGAGGAAGGCGTGGATGGATGCTGAATATATTTAATGGACTTTGGAACCTTTGCTGCAGTCCTGATGTGCCAAGTAGTTTTACATTTCATGTAGTGGAAAAAGAGACTTTCTATTTTTGCAAAAATAATCTGATGATATAAAGAATTTCAGAGAAATATTTTTCATATCTTACCAGTGGTAAGAACATATCATAGTTGAACTCAATACTATCTTTTATATCCATAATTGTGTCTGACAAACTACACAGTGTTTGCTTTTGAAAAGATACATAACATGTTAGAAGCCTTTCAAACATTATCAAAAGGTTTGCTGTGGTCAAAACATGCTTCCATTTTGTAGCAACACAGAGATTTCCTCCCTATTACTGTCCAATTAAAACATTTACATTACTTTATGGATGTGATGTTAGAAAGAACAAACAGATTACTTGGAGCACTACTACTCATCTCTCTTTTGTAGTGGAGGAAACTGATGGAAATTCAGACAGGTATTGTGTGCTTTTTGGTCACAGTATATTTACATGTAAGCAATATACTATACAACAAGGAAAAATAAAATTATTTTTTGTTTCAAATTTCTCAAAAAATATAGGAAACGTAACTTTAATCTATCTGCACATGCAGCCAGTGACATGAACTGAAAGATTCATGAACATTTTTCTGTTTCTCTAACAGCAAAACTGGTTTATGGAGCTCCCAATCCTTCTGTAGCCAGCCAGTAACTCTGTAATGCAACATTGTTTCCAACAATCTGAAGAAAGTTTGTGGACATGACTGTAAAGATCACTGAAATGATCAGAGTTAAACTCTTAATTTTTTTTTTTTTATGTAGACAACTTTCATGGTCTTCTTTACACATTGATGTGTAAACATAATTGATTTGCTAAAATTATTGCACCACTACAAGTCAGTTTTCAACAACTGGCAGCAGAAGCTGGAAATTAACATAGCTAAATTAGTCTCAGCTGGAATTAAAGAACCTCAAGAAAGACAGAGACTAAACAAGGGAAGTTATATTTAAAAGCTACACCAAACACTTCTGCTAGGAAAGCAAGACAGTGCTCCATGTTGCTGGGGAAAGCTGATTGCTTTCACAGTGGTTCAGGAAGCCAGTTTGGACAGGAGTGATGTAGTTTCAAATCTAAATTCTTATTTATTTCCAAGATTTTACATATTGCAAGATTTCAGAAGCAGTGATGGCAGTTCCTCAGTTATTCTGCCAACATGAACTTACTTCCTTTGATTTTGACCATCATCTTCATCATGCATATTCTAACTACTTGTGTAGAAACTAACCTACCAGAAGGGATGTGTTCCTTTGACTAAGAAAGGGATACACAGCTGTTAGAAAGTCCATACAGTGATTTCAGCCCTTTGTAAGGAAAATCAACATTTAGCAAAATGCAATTAAGAGAGTCCCCTCCATTTTACTGAGGCTGGAATTCCATGTTATGTGTAATGCAGACTTCTGTGGAAACAGATGAAAAAAGTAGGCACAGAAATCTGGAAAAAAACTTATAACTAATTAGGATGATTTATAAAGGCTGGAAGTTAACCAAGTCACAGCCATAGAAATGGGGCTGGCTGTGCTCATGCTCGCTTGGCTTTGGTCCAGCTGAACTATGGAGCACAGGTGTAATAGCACAGAAAAAAACCTGAGCTGCAGGGCCGCCTGAGTTCTGGAAGAAATGTAGCTCCTCATGAAGGAAACTTTGCAAAGTGTGAAACCCATTCAACCCACTTCATTACACAATCTAGTTGGGACTCAGCCCAATTCTAAACAGGCCAGCAGTTCCAGTAGAAATGTTCAGATGCCTCCATACAGCATTCCAAAATGATTCAGATGTAGGAAAGTTTATTAACTTAGATGCAGTGGAGAGGAAATAAGTATAAGAAAATTGCTGGTACTCTGCCTAGGTTAATAACAAGGCATTCTGAAGGAGGGAGTGCAATTCTGAGGCACTCAAATGGCTCTGCAGGAGTTAGTTTGGATCAAGCAGAACTCCAGTCAGCACCAGGCCCTGACAGACACAGACCACCCCCTCAGATTTCTCTGCTGTCTCTGTGACACCCAGACCAATACTTTTATCTCAGGGCCATTATTTTGAATATCACAGGTCTCCCCTACATCCTTCACTATCTGAAAAAGAGCTGATTGCAGGCAAATAGAGGGAGAATTTAACATCTCACAGAGGAAGCTCACTGCAGCCCAGCCCCAGAGCTGACGTCATGGGCTGTTCTGTTTGTACCTCACTGACAGATAAAAACATTTCTTTTCTGATCTCCCAGAGATACCTGCCACTTTAGCATTCTGGGAAAACAATCTTGCCTTCTTTATCTTTTGCTTTCTTCAACTTCCTTATCTGTTGCAGGAAACCATTATATCTGCTGAGCTCAGAGAGACACAGTTATAATCCATCATATCACTGTACATTAGCAAAATTACAAGAGTTTAAAGGATATAACTTTTACAACAGATTGGCTTTTATCTTGTGTTCCATTGTATTTCTCAAACTACCACGTGCATGTGATTTTTGATAGTTTTTTCTCATCCTGTATATGGCTTCTATGTGATAATGCTCTACCAAACTTGGAAAGTGGAATCAGTACAGCTGCATTGGCACAAAGTTGTGTTTAAGCTAGGTAAAATAGGAAACATAGCAAATATTTAGTATAAATAAGCTATACAGTCTAATTTTGGCTTGCATGCTTATTAATTGAGGTCAAATTTCGATTACAGCTTGATTACTTGCATTTATAAAACAAGTAAATTGAAAAAAAACTCCTAATGAATGTGGCAACTTTTACTCTGCAGTTTTCCAGAATAGAGACATACTTTTATAACCTCTGTAAAAATTTCAAAATAAAAAACTTGCCTGATAAGTGGACACCTTCTTCATCTTCCTTGGATGCATTTAACAGTGAATTCTCAAGGATCTGTGCTGTACAGATGATTACATCATTTCTTCTGACAACTTCAGGAAATGAGATTTTCAGCTGAGAATCACCACTTAAACCAATAACCTGATACCAACGCTTCAGGAATGGACTAAACTCTGTTTGTAAATGTTGCTCTACCAATGGAACCTGAACAAAAGTTTTCAGAAAATTTAAAACAATCAAACACAGGATTAAATATACATGCCTGTTTGCCACAAATGTTGTCAGGTGAACAAAAGAAAATTAAGCAGCAAAAATCCCCAAACCAATTTCTCCCCTGCAACTTCTCCTGTGAAACCTTTTTATCCCAAGAAGTTTGGCTTAACTGAGTCTTTGAAAGAATGAACAGACCATGCATGCTCTGGCTGTTTAACTGAGCTTATAACATGCTTTCACATTTATTCTTATAAGAGGATATGTATATTGTTTGTAACTTCAATAAAAATTCTTACATTTATTTCTATATTTTAATATTACAAGAGAAGATTAATTTTTATGTGCTAAATTTTACTGCTAAAATTACAGCAATTGTCAGAAAATCTGATAAAACATTCCTTAACTATTGTGAGACTCATTAGGTGGCTGTCATTAACAAATTAAAAATGTGAAAAATGTATTTTTTTTTTTAAAATTCATTACAAAATGAAATTGTACTTTTTTCCAATAATGTGGTTATTACAGCACATCTAAATTTGCACTTGCACTGGGGTACACTAACATAATTTGTGCTTGCACCAGGCTGATGGTGCAATGGAGATGACAGTCTAGAACTCTATGTCTTTACACACAGTATACCTGGAGAAGCTGAGAATTGTGTTTATATTAATTTTAAAATGCCTATATTAACAATGCATGATGTTTGAAAAATACTACTCTTTAAAAAATGGACCAACTTACCTTATTAACAAGTACTATGACTTTTCCAGGCTCTGATGCTCTTCTCTTCTTATCCAAGTGATCTTTGGTAATGTAAACAGCCACTCTGGTTTTACCACTGCCCGTAGGGAGACATATTATAATATTCTCCCCACTCAGTGCTGGCTTTGCAACTTCCATCTGGTAATCTCTCAGGGTCAGATCTGGCTGAGGTGAGGCTCTCCTTTCCACTTCATCTTCATCTAAGGGTACAACGAAATATAAGTTTCGAACAGGAGGCACAGAACATGTATCAGAGGAGTGAAAAAATGTCAAAGGGAAAAATATTTATTTACTATCAGAAGCATCTTGCAAATAAATAGAAACAGCACACTAGCACAGACAATGTTGCTCTGAGGATCTGTGCAACTCTGGATCAGAAGTGCTTCCATCCAATCACCACTCAGGGCAGATGGAATAAACCACCTGGGCCTCACCCATCTATATTGAAATAACTGCTTTAGGTATAAATTCAAATGATACAGTTCCATAGCACTGGGAACAACAAAGGTTGTGTTTGGAGCTGCAGTATTTATAACCTAGCCAAGCTTCTGTGATGTTCTCCTTCATCAATACCGAAATTTATTTGGTTACAAGGGAGCTACCTTTTTAAATACTTCCCAGAGAATGAAAAATGGAGCCATAGAAAGGAAAAAAAGACATGGAACACTTAAAATGGTCAAGGGAGTTATAAAGACCAAATAGATAAGAAGATTCAATTGCCCATACAAGGAGCTAACTGCAGAATGTATCACAGCTACTCCTGGTAGATTACATTGTTTCTTAGCCTGACTCATACATAATGCAATTGGATGTTCATTAAAAAGCCATATACATTTGCCACCTAAGGCCAAAGCCTTCCATCTCTTATTGAAAATGCAATGGCAGAGTTTAGATCTACGGCTCACAGAAGAAACAAACAATGTTCTAAATGTAAAAGTGAAAAAAACATGTTGTTGAATTATTTTGAGCAGTCAGAAAAGAATATCAAGTCTCTTGAGTTTACTTACATACATTTAGGGAGTCAGAACTTATGTACATATTAATGTCAGAAGGGTTTATTTCAACTGAGTTTTCATGCATTTTTTTCTTACAAATAAGTTTAGATCACTATTTAGTTATTAACTTTCCTCATTCTACATTCATTCTAGGACTAAAAATGAGGGGAGAAACCCCCCTAGTTTTGTTTCCTGACGATATCATTCAATGAAGAATCATGAGGATTTTATTATCACTGATACATTACACACAAAGTAAGTATATTTTTCTAGTATTCCTGATTCCATTAAATAAAATTAAACTAACAAAAAGTAATGAAGCTTGATAAAACACTGCTGATGGAAACATCTGAATGCCATTCTAAAGTGTTTTTTGCTTGTTTTGGCTTTTAGTGTGAGTGCAGTGCTACCTGGACACAGGGACATTTGCAGCAGAGAGTACTTGTTGTTACTTATCTGACTTCTACTACTCTCTTTTGAGGAAGAACATTGTTTGCTTTCTGGTTGGCTAAATTCAATAGCTCTATCATATTGAAACTAGCACTTTATCACCCATCTGTTTGGTAAAATTTCAGTTCTGTAACATCCTCATTTAACAGTCCACACCTAAAAAATATTTAACTTGGCTCTACTATAGCTTCTTCAGCCCTTGTTTAGATAAAGGCTAATACAGGAATCTTTTCACAGATTAAAGAATTAAATAATTAAAGATTTTGCATCATGCACAGTATAACTTTAGGGAAGTTGTCTGCCTTCATACAAGGCTCATGTATTGCTGCTCTGGGTTAAAAGAAACATGATAAATATTCTATTGTCCTAACTACACAATTTTATAAAATGTGAAATGAGTTTTGCACATAAAAATGCAGCTGAATCCACATGATTTTTTGCATTATAATCTGAACCATGTCAGTGTAATGATGCCATCCAAACATCTTTGTTAATACAATAGCCTTACTGCAAAATCTCAAATCATAAAATCCATTAATAGTGTATGTTCATTTTCTTAGCTCTTTTTTCACATTATGGCTCCCACTGAGTTTACTGAACATGATTAAAAAGCATGGATGTTTTAAAAAACTTTTTAACTAGTTGTTTTTAAAAGCCACATGTTACAGAACATATAGTAAGTAAACACTGTGAAAAAAAATCTAAAAATTCTCCATTCTTCAA
The DNA here is from genome assembly GCA_013397095.1 of Sterrhoptilus dennistouni. Classification (NCBI taxonomy): domain Eukaryota; kingdom Metazoa; phylum Chordata; class Aves; order Passeriformes; family Zosteropidae; genus Sterrhoptilus; species Sterrhoptilus dennistouni. The sequence goes on from VWZU01000762.1 coordinate 1,140,230, forward strand.
AAAACTGTAGAGGGTTTTTTTTTCTGGACTACTGGACACAGCAAATGGCCAATTTGTTTACTGAGAGATATTTCAGGAATCTTAAATGGATGAGTCCATACATATTTTGCTGCCAAAGGCCAGGAGCCTGGCTCAGCCTGACCAACTGATGCAGTGTGCCTGCCTGTCCACAAAACAGAGAAGTTCCCATGCCCAGACATTTCATGTGACAGAGTGAGTCAAAAAATACAATGTGTCTGATGAGTGTCCTCAGTTAATACAGAAGTGCAAAGTAAATTCTTTGGAGTTAGCAACACACAGACTAAAATCTTAGCTTAGTGTAGCAATTTAGATCTAAGCTATCCTGAATTTTCTGTGTAGTTACAAAATATGTGGATTTTAATATTTTAAAAGCTTGAAACTATTTAAAAAGTATTTATAATAAACACTTTGCAGGTATAGGATATATAATATTTACAATGACCTTACTGATGTAATGTGTTTATTAGGCTCAGCTGGCTTGAAAGGTGCTCAAATTTTTTCTGGCCCTTGTACAAGACACAATCCCAGCACAAATTTTATACAGGATAGATTCCAAAAAGTAGTTCTTGAATTATGTATAGGTAAACAGGCTAATCACTATGGTGGACAGCTCCCAATTTGTTTTGCCTGAGCTTTGGAAAAAAAAACCAAAACCAAAAAAACTGGGATTTACAAGAGCAGTGTTTAGTCTGGCTTAGACTTCATACATATCAAGATAATACCTGTCTGCTAAGTATTATTTAAACACAGTCCAATATCTAGTTAAAAACTGCATTTAGAACATGCATATGTGTTTAAATGTGAGATTCACAAAGGTCTTCAGATACCAACCCCCACTGCTTAGGTTGTTTTTGCAAATAAGGCTCCTAAGGAACTTGAGTCCAAAGTGGACCTTCATTATTGTTCTGCAGATACCCAGGAGATGCTTCTGCTCACCTTTTACTGCCTCTAAAGCATTCCTATTCCCTCTCACCCTATGTGGGGGCCAGGCACAATCTAGCTCCTCTCTGAGAGCAAAAGAAACACACACGTCTGTGTGGCAGCAATATGAATATCTGTCCAGGTGACTGCACTGGATGACTTCTAGTTCCTTCAGCCTCTGTGATTTTATCATTCTGCCTCACTGACCAGTTTGTACAATGTTGATGTCTAGAGACCTGTTCAGATGATCTCAGTAAACTGACTGTTTTGGGGCTGGGACTTAGGTCCAGACCATTAAAAATGGTATCTGCTTTCCAACAAAGTAAGTCTGGTATCTAAATACGGTGAACTAGAGTTTACAGTGAAAGAAAACCCTCTGCTGAGTTTTGTTTTAGCCTACTCACAGAGTACATCCCCCAGAGATTACTTTGCAATTACTAAATAATAACTGAAGGGAAAGGTACCTGAATCACTGGTTGTGCAGCTCTCTCCCAGGTCTTCATTCAAGTTACTGACACTTCCATCTCCTATGGAGACATCTGACTCTAAATGAAAAACACAAAGAAACGTAGCATAATGTATTTGCTGTAAAAATATTAATGGGAAATGCATATTGTTTGCTCTCCCCTTAAGTTGTTAAAGTAGGTTAGATGAATGTCAGGCAGGGATGGCTCAGATCTAATTTTCTCTATTTTTGGTAAAGATAAAAATGATAAATATAATTCATTTTCTTATGGAAGAAAATATGGAGTAGAAGATTAATACCCAAAGCATGGCAGAAGTAAGGCACTATGGGTCATGATTTATTGTTTAAAAGAAGCGGTCCTCTGCAGAATCATCTGCATAATCTCTTTTACTCCTATTTTACGGTATCTTTTCAGAAAAGTGTAAAGAAAAAAAAAAAAAAAGTTGCTGGCAAACTGAACATTCTCTTTTACTCCCTGCAAGCCATGACAGCTATATATGCAGCAGAATAAAAGCAAAACCAGAACGGCGATTTTTTTTTTTTTTTTTTAAGTTTCTTGGTGTGCCATGCAAAGCGCCAGCGGAATTTCCCGGGTCAGTCCGGGCAGCGATGAGCGACAGAACCGCGCGGGGCACAAGCGGCGGCACCGACCCCGCCAGGAGCCCCGGGCTCGGAGACTCCGCCGCGGAGATTCCCGGGCTCCGCTCGCCCTCTGCTGGGCCATCCCCGCCTTACAGCCCTCACCTGCGCCGCCAGCACCACTCACAGAGCTGCTGGATTGCCCACAACTCACTCCTTTCAGTATCTAAGGAGACATCCGGCTCTTCGGGGAAAACCTGCAGCGCCATCAGCTCACCGACAGCGCTCTGCAGCTGAGCCCTCGGTGTGCAGATGGAATCAGTCAGAATAACAGTGCTCACCAATGCTTTGCTTAATTAGCTAGTGAACTTGTGTTTCCATCAAGTTCTCTCCAGTGAATATCCTGTTATGGTCCATATACATATTTTTCGCAACTGATTGTCCCCAAAGAATTATTCAGAAAGCAGAATAGGTTCTGTGAATGAGAATTGAGCACTAAATGGAAGTTACAGTGTCCTAGAAAGGAACGCCTGAAAGACTATAGTCTTGGTGAGTGAGGGGGAAATTGAACCTAGTCTGCATTCAGTAAAGTTACGAAGCTATCTCAGCTACCACTAGGAGTCAGGTATTAGTAGGTTTTCTAACAAATGAACGCAGAGGCACAAAAAAGAAGAAAACCTCACCAGTTAGAAGCCATGTTCAAAGACCTGTGACAAGCTAATTAGTAGCATTAGAGGGAACTCCCAGCTATGAAGATTGACACTATCTCTTGCTTTCACTTTCTAGGAATCCACACAAAATAGGGAAGGGAGGACAAACTTAAAATTCTGTGTTTCTATTCCCTATTGCCTCCCACCTAAAATGACCTTCTGAAAGTCATAAGAATATGAATCCATAAAGTGTTTTGAACACAGTTATCTGGATTACAATGTGCAGCATGCATTATACAACGATCTCTCAACAGAAAACATCAGCGGTAAAGTGAAATGCAAAAGACTCATCTGCCAAATGAAAGGTGAATAGAATGTTCTCCTTTTTCAACTGTGCAACTTACTTGAATTATTTTAAAAGACAATAAATTTTAAAAACCCCAAATCAGTAAACATTTCCAAAATAATGACAATAAAAGAGTTAACATTCTATCATTCTATAGCTGCTTTACCACTTTTGCTAATCTTCCCTTAGAGTCGTGCCTGCCCATTGTAATGCTGAATATTTCCATTTTCAGTCACTTTACACGGAGTACTAAATAAGTAGAGAGAGAATGGAACGGAACGGAATGGAGTGGAATGGAATGGAATGGAGTGGAATAGAATGGAATGGAATGGAAAGCAAGTCTTGAAAAAGAGAGCTGCAATTATTTAAATTGTTGTTTGTATAGGTAACTGCAGCAACTTAATCCAACCTTGTGAATTTATTTGCTTTAGTGTAATTTTGTGTGTATGAAGTTTCTTATCTGTGTTTTCACATGCTCAATTTTTCTCTAGTTATCTCTTAGGCTAAATTATGTATTTCTACTTGGTATGACTTTATGCTCTCATATCTTCTGACTGTCTCTTTCATCTACCTAATAAGAGGGTCAGAGGAGCCTTCAGATACAATGCAAATGGCAGCAATTTCAAGTGACTTGAAAAGCTTTTTTCTTCTTGAAATATGTCCTTCTCAAGACATAAAGGAATGGTGGGATTGTACTGCAAAAACTGACAACACTTGACAGTATCAAGTTACAAACTAGGTGGGCTCCCAGCTCACTTGGAAGTAGAATCTGGGGTCCATTTGTATTTTAATCTGCCTGGTCTAAAATTACAGTCTTATGAAATCATGAGAAAGGATGGGAAAAGGAAATGAAAAAAGACCTGAGTGCCGTTAAGTGGGAGTGCACAAGTGCATTGATATCAAAGGCTACTGCACTTGAGGATGGCTGAATGTGAGGTAGTTCCTCTGCAGAAGTCTCCAAGCAGCACTGCCTCCTGGCAGCCCTTGTAACCCTGTATCTACACTGCTGCTTTGGTTCATCTCGGAACTATGTGTTTACAGTGAATCTGACAATTGTCCCCACTTACACTACTTTGGTTCATATCACAGAGCTGGTTTAGATCACAAGAAATGAACTGTCAACTGAAACCAAATGAGATTTGTTCTAACTACTTGTAGGAATGCAGTCCACAGGAGACTGGAGTCAATCTGAACCAAACTGATAGAATCCATGTACTCTGTACCCCCTTAGCCATATCATTGCATAGATCTGCTCAACTGCCCAAACTGCTAATACCCACTCTACTAATTTTAGTTTTGTGCTGAGATCATAGCTCTTTGGCTACAATTAGCCTGTGGCACACTAGTTACTAACTGATAAATCTAATTTTCTGTAATCCTCAGCCCAGCAAGAGGCAAGCAGATCAGGCTAACAGCAATGAAAACCTAACCTTAGTAGGTCCAATAAGAGCCTTAGCTTTGTCCAGAAGGAATAATCCAGTCTGATTGTTTTGAATTATCATTAGATATTTGGTACCTCTTCTTTATATTGCCATATTATGTTCTAACCCAGGAAAAGCAAGTTGATAATTTTGCTGTAGTTAATAACTCACTACTTGCAACAAAGCATTTTGATATCCTGTTAATATCACGCCTAATGAGAAATGGGCTACAACTACTGCTGCACCTTGAAAGGCGGCAGTTTGTCAGAGTCATTTTTTTAAAAAAATACTCATGTTTGATAAAAAGAGAGCAGCCTTAGCTGTCTTACTCCTTTGGCTGAGTAAACCCACTAGTATAATTTCCAGCAGGATTTACCTCAGGTGTAACAATTGTTTGAACACACGTGGTTCCTGAACCATGCAGTGTATGTTTGAAGCACTGGTTCACAGCATTGTTGCTGGTTGCTCACAATCAACTCCTAAGGCATGTTTTTAAGAGTGGATCCACATGAACAACAGGCCACAACAATTTCTGAACATTTTTACTAAAAATGTACTTCTGAGTATGTATGTAACATGAGGAAGGTTGTTTGAAATTCTGTAAGTAAAAAAAAAACTTAAACAGAAAAATTACTTGTTGGACAGCACTAAAGGACTTTTCAAAACAAAAAAGGCTTTTCAATATAGAATTTCCAGCCTTCTAGAAAGAAGTACTTAATACAGCTGCAGCTGTGCATTCCTCTTATCTTAAACTTTGTCAACACTGTATGGAGTTGTCAATGTTAACCTAATGTTGTCATTGAATATAAGGCTACTATGAGTATAAGGCTACTATGGATGGGTCTGAAATAAAATATTAATCTAATAATATTAATATTCTTATAAGATATTAAATATATTTGAAAACAACATATTTATTCACACAGCTACCAGATCAAAATACCAGTTAGTGGACAAACCTGACACAATAGAATTCTTTTCTATGGATGTTTCCAACACACTGTTCTCACTGCTGAAACTGTCATCCACATTTTCTTCCAGTTTCAAATTCTCCTCTATGATGTGTCCAGGTTGGCTTGTAACTTCTGTCTCTTCATTTGTAGTCTGCTCCATCCCATTTTGTTTATTCTCTGTTCCCAGAAAATAAAGAGAAATTCTAAGGCAGTTCTACATTTAATTTCTTTTAGTGTGGAGCACAGAAAACACAGAGCTAACCTGTATTCATCATGCATGTAACAGTATAACATATGGTCTTGGTCTTGACTCAAATGTTATAGTTTAGAATTTTGATCTTTATATAAATATTTTCTAAAAATTTACTAATTTACAATTAGAAACTAAACTTAAAGAGGTTAATAGATTTATTTTTATGAAGTTCTCAATTTCTGTGCGTAGGTGTTTGCTAATAACAACATATTTACTGTAACAAATCACAGGGGTTCAGGCTGCAATGATAAAATCTAGCATCAGTGTTCCTTACCCACAAGTACCCAATGAAACTGTTTCCTCTCTATGACCTTATGTCAGGGCATGCTCCTGCAACCACACACTTTATGTATCTACACACATACAAGACTGTGTACAAGGAAAATTACTCATCCTCTTGTAAGAGCAACACTACTTGTGATTCATGTATTAGTCTGTACAGTTTGTTTGGGGCCTGCACTGCCCAAGATTACACAGAAATTGTGAAATAAATGCATTAATTCAGTAGTCCATCAAACAACTGAATTAAACTTCAGTTTTACCCTATATAGTCTGCACTACACTGAAAATTCAGAAACGCAAAATGTGAAAATGATTGAAAATAATAATATGAAAAGAATATCAAGAATTTGCATATTTGTTACTTTGTTTACCTAACTGATGGCAAAGTAGTGAAGACGAGAATTTAAGCTTCACACAGCTGCAATACAGAATGAAAATTAGGATCACAACAGCTGCTGAGCTATTCCCAGCATCTGAGTTTTACTCAGAATGATCTTCTGAGAATGTGACTTGGTTGGTCCTGTCCTGCAGACTGCAACACTCAACCATCTTTGAACTGCATCCTCAAATATCACAGCTGCCTGTCTGTGTCTGGCAGAACACCCTCTGATTCCTGCCCAAAGCTGGAAGAGACACCTTCATGTCCGTCTTACCTCAATCAATGCTCTGACTCATATGCAGCAACTAAAAGCACAGAGACAGTTCTGGTGAGCTACTCAAGTGAGCAGGCTGAAGCTGCTAAATGGGAAATCTGTTAAAATAATTTAGTCTCTAAAATCTTATAAAACATATAGGGAGTAAAAGTAAGGGATAAATTATTTGGGGGGCGCTTTCTTTTTGGTATTTAAGAATACAGGGGAGCACTGGGATAACTTTACAGTATTAAAAGCATTATACAGGAATGAAAAGGAGTAGCCATTACACTAGTTTATTTTATTATTTTTAGTAAATGTTATAATTTTTGAGACTTATGAATGTTTTAAAGTACTGAAATATTTTAAAATGCCAAAAATATTTGTAAACCATTCTGTAAAAGAAACATTTGCATTGAAGAGGAAATTCAGGTAAAGTCTGTTTTGTTTGTTCAAATTAATCGTCAGAGTATTTTTTATGAACGATTATAAAAACCACACTGAAAACCAATAGGTTTTAAAGGTAAGATTCAGTTTAATTGTAACTAAACCCATGCTGTAGTAATTCTCATAATGCTAAATAAGGACTTTTAGTATTTAAAAAAAAAAATCTACCAATTAAGCTGTTACATAACTTGATTTTGAAATCCCTGGACAACCATTAGTCCCTGTGTCGGAATAAAACAATATGGTGGGAATCCTGCATTGCTTCTTAAGTGACAGTACAAAAAAAAAAAAAAAAAAAAGAAGAAAAGAGAGATTAAAAATCCCCACATCAGTACCAGTGAAATAAGATGATTACCTCCTGTATTTCCACTTAAATCATCTGCAAGGTCTTCATGTTGGGTTTCACGGAGAGCAACCAAAAAAGGCGAGAACCAATCTTTCTTCTGGACTATTCTGCTCAGTAGCTCCCTTGCACCATCTCTGTTCCCACGATTGTCAGTAACAGTCTGGATCTGGTAAAAATAAAAAATCAGAAATAACTCTCACACAGACAGAAAATGGTCTGAGGAAGTTTGTAAGAATAGTATAGGTGCAAAAGCATTTCCCTGTCATCATTGAAACATACTGAAAAATAAAGACACAAAGTGGACCTGCCACCCATTAGAAGAGAATCACTGCAATTTTGTCCAACCTCATGTTCATCCCATATGATTTTGGGTAGGATATATAAAATCTATGAGATCTGGAATTTAATTGGAGAGACTGGTAGCACTAGACAATGGTTACAACAGTAATAATTATTTAATAATTATTAGTATTGTGTAATAATAATTGGTGTTCAGACTGGTTTAGGAATAGGCAACCTTGATTAAGAAGAAATGGTGTAACACAGTTTACCAAAGCTTAGACTCAACTTGTAACATGACCTCATACATAAAATGGAACATTTGCCTTCTTAAACTCTGGCTTCATCATCTCAACTCCCACTTAAAAATACAATAACTAAGCCTCTAGAAAGTGGCTATTGCCCTCAAAGAAGCTATGGAACAGTGTCCCATGGCTGTCACAAGCAGAACTTGACATGTGATCACATCAGGAACAAAACCAGGACCCCAAGAGCAAAGCAGCCTGAGAGAAGCGTTCAGTCTCAAGGGCCATTTTCTCAAGGCTCAAGAATTACCCATTCTGATATGCAAGGAAATGGGCAGGCATAGCAGTGGGAACACCTGACTGAGATCCATGACTAAAAGGAAGTGTGGGCAAAGTGGGAGGCATTAGGAAAACCTAAACTCCACTGGAGTTTAAATTGGCAGGATTGTGAAGGATATTAAATGCTTTGATGGAAATAGCAGCAGTAAAAAGGTGACCCAGGGGTACATAAGGACCCATTACCAGGGAATGGAGCCAGTAGCTTCCTAAAAGGCCTCTGCGTCTGCCTATTGTGTTACGATGCTTGGCTCCCTGCTAATTAGAGTGCGTCTGATCATTGCTGCTACCTGATGGTCACAAGACAAAATTATGTACCTTACAGTCATTTAACTGAGACAGAGCATAAAACTACCTCAAAAGGGGACGCAAAGGCTCAGAGTGCAAATGTGATTTAGTTCCACCCTTAACTGGTCCTTAGCTTACCAGTTTTCCCTTCATTGCTATGGCAATTATTATTTTAATTTGTTCTAACACTGTTTCAGGATATCAATTTCCTTTGAGTTTCAAGTAGGTTTCACATTCCAGTCAAGTTATTCTTAGCTAAGTGGAATAAACACTGGGCAATGTTTTCATCACAGGTTAACACTTCCTTGTTCTTGATCAACTGGTACTTCTGCCCACCTCACTGTCTAGTGTCATAGTCCTTAGTGAACCTATAGCAAAAAAAGAGGACGGAAAACCTTGTTTTATTTTAACTCACGTATACTTTAGGACTTTACAGACCATCACTACTTCCTATGGTTCAGGTGCTAGGAGACAATGATCTTCTGAGCCTAAGGTCTGTGGCAAAATGGTAAGTCTGACATATTTCTTCCACTTAGACATTGTCTTGGTCTAGCCCTCTATTCCTGGCATTATTCTTTGCCAGGCTCTTAACCGGCATCCCGCCTGCTGGCCCATGGTCCACAGCCTTCACTGGCTTACCTGGACCCGTTATCTCTTTCCCTCCCCCCCAAGTCTGGGAACTCCCTTTATTTTTGCATTTACTATGCCATTGGAACCTGTGGCTTCCTACCTGCCCCACAGCCACTGGGGCTGGCCGGTGTCTGCGGCACCGCCTGCGCCCGGACTCACCCGATCCATGTCTTCGTCCTGGAAGATCCCCATCTCCAGGCACTTTTCGGCCACGGGCACGGCGCGCATCCTGTCCACCAGCGTGCCGTGCAGCAGCTGCACCAGGTGCACGCA
>VWZU01000762.1:1150227-1172403 GCA_013397095.1 Sterrhoptilus dennistouni
GGGCTCCGGGACTGGGCTCCGGGACGGGGCTCCGGGACGGGGCTCCGGGACAGGGCTCCGGGACTGGGCTCCGGGACTGGGCTCCGGGACAGGGCGGCGGCTCCGCGGCTGCCACCGCTCCCTGCCACTCCTTGTTCGCTGGAAACGAAACCACTGGCAGTAACGAAACCTCTGACAGTAACCATGAAATTAAAAACCCGGTCAGAAACGGAAACATAAACATGTCTTTCACTTTCCAGCTCAAGAGCTTCCCGGGCTGCTCACGGCGTGTCTGAGCTTTGGGCGCTGCTGCTGCCCAGGCACGGACGGGCAGCAATGGGGGGCTTGCTTGGTGTCTGAGGCTGTTGGAAGGTCTCGTCCTGAGATGAGGTTTCACCCATACCGTACGCGTCACTGAAGCAGTCTTGGTTTCCCTCATGGGGATTTGGGGAACCTCAGAGTGATTCTGAGGTAAGGCAAAAAGATAAGCAGAGTGTCTGTTACTGTGTTCAGTTTTGGTCTGTGACAGTCTGTTTTTCAAGAGACTGAAAAATTGGAGAGTCCGGAGGCCAACAAGATTGGAGAGCCTGGCACATATTTGAGAGAACTACATCTATAAAGCCTGGGAAAAAGAATGGTCAGGGGAGATCCAACCACAGTGCTATACGGATGTTAAAAAGATAAATTACTTGTTGGTAGAATTGCCTTGTTAAGGTCTAGGGCTTGGCATGTTTCGGCGATCTCAGACTTAGGGGGAGGTTAACAAAGCTTGGAAGTAAGGATGTATCACTGATAGCAGACACAAAGAACACAGAATTTACGGGCCCTCAAAGACATTTGGCAGAACTCCCAAGGTAACGAAGAAACTAATGAAGACAGCTCAGCAATTGTGCTGAGATCGGCCCTGACTGGGTAGAAGGGAATTCTCGCACAGGGAGACTGTGACCACTGATTGACAAACCACTGATCCAGGAAATCACTGACCCAGAAGAACAGAAAGACTGGGCATATGGACTAATCAGCAAAGTGAGGGAATCATTTAACCAACAGAAGAAAGAATAATAATTAATATGAAAAACAATGTAACTTGTAGCCAATGAGTATTAATGCCTTTGTCCACTAAAATGTAAAAAAGTTGACAGTCATGGTGCTGACTTTGGAAATTTGCCACCAAGCACCTCTTTCTGTGCAAGGCAGAACTGTAAATAAATCAAATATCTTGATTCTGTGTGTAGATCAGCCTCTTGCAAACCGGGTGAAAGAACTTCTTTTGGGACACCAACAGTTTTTCAGCTCCTAAAAGTGGGATAATTCTTCACTGGGGTACACAGGACAAAGGGGAATTGGAATATGTTCCTTTAGAGGAAATTATGTCCAAGTGTAAGAAGAAAATACTATCCACTCTAGAAACAATTAGACATTGGAATATATTGCTTAAGGAAGTAGCAGAAATTTCCTTAATAGAAATATTCAACACTTGGCTTGGCAGTGTCCTTGATTTAATATCTTGCTTTTAAAAGACAGCTCTCTCCAGAGGTCCTTTCCCAGCCTAGAATTTTCTATAGTTCAAATTGTACCCTCAGTTGCTTGTCACGTTGAGACCTGCTGCAGCAGTCTCCTCTCAGAGGAGCTTCCTTCAGCTGGAGGCTACTTTTGTAGAAGAACTTAATTTGCTTTTACTTTCATTTCATTGTTCTTTCTGCTTATCTCCGGTTTCACTGTTACTTCATCATTACTTTTTAATTTCTGCTTTGTGCAAGTTCCCTTGAAAGATTTCTGTAAAAAACATAATTTCTTTCCCTCCACTACTTTTTCCTCTGCCTCCGGCACCTTAGCCGGAAGATACACAAGCCTTCCTTGCTCAGTTTCAGGAGCCCGCAGGACTCAGTGTGTGCGGATGGGTTGTTTGTGTGTTTGCTTTGTTGTGTACGCTGTGGTGGGAAATCAGGCTGTACATTATTCCCAAAACAATCCTTTACTGGCTCGAAGAGTTTGCAGACATAAAAAGGGCAATTGAGGCTTCCAGAGATAAAGAATGCTACTTGTTTATTCCAGCTAGTGTGAGGTCGCATAGATGATGGCTGAGCTCCTGCTCTGACCACGGCTAATGCAAATAGCCTGACTCTATCGCTCTCCTGGACGTTTACACTGGTTTCTGAGACCTTTGTTCCTTTCAGATGTGATTGAAATGTGATTGAAACTATGTCAGGGTTCATAGTAGTCGCTCTGGCAGTGCAGGGGAGGAGCACTCGCCTTTCCCCTCGGCAGCCACAAAAGCTGCGCAGTTGCCACAGCCCGGGCCCGCTGCAGACCCGATGCTGCCCGTCCCTGCTCGGCCGGAGCGCAGGGGGAAAGCCGGGACGTGGCCCAGCCGGAAAGGCTGCAGCACCCACTGCACGGCACCCACGGCACCCACGGTACCGCACATCACTGCACGGCACCCCACGGCACCCACGGCCCCCAGGGCCCCCACGGCACCCACGGCACCGCACCCCACGGCCCACCATCACACCGCACTGCACGGTGCAGTGTGCGTTCTTACACAGAGTTCACAGTGTAAGAGTATTTAACAGAGAGGATAGAAAGATCAGGGGTGCTGATTTGCAGGTGTGGTATTAAGTACACCCGTCACGGGAGGACTCATGCCTTCTGCTGTGCTGGTATTGCAGGCTCCTGCTATTCTATTTGTGTCCAGAATTTTAGAGCTCAGCAGCTCCAGTGAGAGGAGATACAATTATCAGTGGGCAAGACTTCAGTTGCTCCACAGCAGCAGCCAGCCAGAGGCCATGCCAAACAGTGCTTTTCAGCTTTTTCTATGTTACTTATGATGCTGGGGAATGAGACAAATCCTTTGATGAATGCTCACCAGACAGACAAAATTGCTAGGACACAATCAGCAGCAGGAAAAGGGAAGAGAGGTTCACTTGTGGACAGCCAGCAGTGAGGTGGGATACCAGAAAATGCATTTGCAAAGTGAACAGCATTAGAACACGGAAAGAAAGGAATGTGCATAGGGTGTATGCTTCCAGGAAACAGGGGAGTTGGGCCAGTCAAGAAACATGACTAGTGTGTATTACTGTAAATCTGTGCCTGTAGATGAATGTGCACACCCAAATAGTTCAGGTTGCTGCACAGCTTCACCATTGAAAAGCATCACAACCTCTCCTTTGCTTTAAGTGTTGAACTACACCCGTAACTGGTAGGAGCCAATGAACTTCATGAAGAGCTGTGCTGATCTGTACAGCCTCACCTCTCATATTTGAAGTGATTATCTGCCTTGCTTTTGCACTTCAGCTATTTTAGCTATTCCTGGTATTCCAGGAGACTTTTCTGTATCTACAGCTTATAACTGATATGTATGTTTAACCACAGGTTTTTAATGTACATAGCCCAGTGTTCCTAAGTTCAAGCAAACCCAAAATGTGCCTCCTAAAGTTCTGAAATCTTCTTTGGATGTGTTACAACTGTGTGGGTTTACGACCCTTAACATCATCCTGAGTTTGATTTGGATAATGCAGACCCATTTCTATCAAGTGAAAACCAGACTGGACTTGTAGGGAGGCCCGCCTCTTCAAAAAAAACCCCACAAAACCCCCCAACAAAATCACCTGCAAATAAAAGGGGCAAATTTTGCTGTTCAGAAAATTAACACATTTCCAAACCCAATGGTTTTTACCTGTTTCTGGAAAAAAAAGTTTGAAGCAGTGGGTCTTCATATACTTCATTGAAACTCAGCAAAAAAAGAAGCTACCTGAGAAGGCAGATCTGTCCGTGGCAAGGAAGGGGCAGATAGAGTATTGCAACTAAACTTTCATCTTTTGTTTCTGCATTCCTTGACCAGGGAGCTTAGAATCTCCATAACTTTATCAAGTCTCCCTTACTTATCAAAACCCATTTGAGATTTTTCTTCTTGGTACAAGGAGAAGGGAAGGAACAAAGTCTCATTGAGACAAAAAAAAAAAAATAAAAATAGAGTGAGAAGTAGAGCTTTTCCTTCACTTAGACTGACTGCAATAGTTGTCACTCTTCCTCTTCCCCAGTGCTCCTTCCCCAGACCACCCGTTCTTTCAGTCTCTTTGCAGTAATGAGAAATATCAAGTGATAAAATTGGACAAAAGGCCTTTTGTAAAGCAGTGCTCACGCATTATACTTTTTTCATTAATTTTATTTTTAATTTATACCAGACTTTTTAGAATGTAGCATAACCACAAATACCTTTTTAGAAAATGTGCTAACTTGTTTCTTGTAACAGACATCAGTGTTAGTTACCAGGCTGAGATAGAGCAGAAGTCGTTAACACTTGCAATTTAAAAAAACCCAAACAACAAAACCCTCCAGAAGGTATTTGTTATTCAGCACTCCTAGTTCAGTGGAGTATATGCAGGCAGAAATTCTGACTGGTCCCTAGTGAGAGGAAATATGTGTGCTAATGTCTTTACAAACAATTTGATGGGTGAAGGTTATGAGTGTTAAAGTCTTTGAAATGGGTCTTAATGTCTCTACCAACCTCAAGCAGCAGGTTTGTTACCGGGCCCAGACAGCTTGGCTCCTGGAACAGGCAAGGGTCTGCACAAGCCTGAACTTCCAAACTTTGGGATAAAACAGTAGGTTCAAGGGGATATAATGTGGTAGGCAGATCGGGAAGGCTGTACCTTCCTAGTACCTCAGCGAATGGAGAAAGGAAGAGGGCAATGTGCGGCCGGGAGTTCAGGATAAAAGGAGCCTGCGCCCTCCGAAACCTCGAGAGAGAAAACTCCACGTGTCCTAGTGGACTTTCTCCCTCCCTTCATTCGAATAAAGTTGCAGGACTCCTCTGTCTCCTTTTTGGACATAAACCTCTGGCGTTTGTGGATTCATTTTCCTGACACTAGGATCCGATCCTGCAAGGCACTGAGCAGTGCAGCCCTCCTGTCATTGTGATAGAAGAGCAGTCAGCCTGTTGTAGCTTTTGGACCTTTCCACTATCAGCAGTACCATGAGGCAGTAAAAATTTGATCTTGTGTGGGAAGAGTCACCTTTTCAGTGACAAAGGCATTGACTTAATTAATTTTGGTATCCTTAAAAGCAAAGGTAAAGCAGATCCATGCTTAGTAGCTCAACACTAATTTTAAATGAAGAAAGATTCACCCACCTTGAATTGATCTACCAGCTGTGTATGACTGAAGTGTCACATTTTGTACTGACCCCAATATACAAGAATGTATCTATGTGAGGGACAGCCACTATTGCATCTCTCTGTAGCACTGATTTAGGACAGAGGGTTTAGCTTGGTTTTAGGCAAAATTTAAGTGCTCCCTCTCTAACTTCATTACGTGTTTTTCTGTAACCAGTTCTCATCCAAGAGGAATTTCACATTAAAGCTAGAAGATTAGAAAATCATATGAACATTTAAAAATATTTGAAAGCAGTAATAAAAAGGTAATTTCCTTCTAAAATAAACACAACATTTGAAGCAGAATAATATTTTAATAAAATTAAATCTAAGTATTCACAAAGCATTATGCACATACAGTACATACTGTATTTAAAGCCTACAGACCTTAGATCATTTTATTCTAATGTAGTCAGCTTTGGACACAAGCTAAGCTTACTCATTTTGTAATAAGAAAATTTACAATTGTTCCTGAAAGTGATTTTACATATATACATATATATATATATAGCTCTATATCTATACTCCTACATGTAAGTGTAGGTATATACACAAACTTGTGTGTATGTGTGTATATAAATATATATACACATACACATACATACACACCTATGTACATTATAAAATACACACATGCACACGTCCAGGAGCATGTGCGAGGTGTGTGTGTGTGTATGAGCATTGTAGAGGGGCTGGTCAGTACAAAGAGGTAACTGCAAACAGCCACCCTAATAATTATAAAACAAAAATGTGTAAAATATTTTTAAATTAAAACAGGTTGTTAGTAATTTGTATTGAACAAAAGGAACACAGTCTTCTGCATTACATAGAAATTAGGTTTATTGCATTTGATTATGTTTGTGTGACAGGTGAAGAGTACCTGTCTGCTCATCACAGCTGAATTCTATGATGCAATTAAAAAAAAAAAAAAATACAAAACCCAAAAAACGAGTATGTGGTGCAAACAAATGATTCAATTTAATGCAGTTTCGTGGATGTGACCTATAGTGATACTTTCCACCATATGGCAGTTTTCCTCTCTGGTAAAATACTGCCCTACTTCAACTAGTTTGGAAGGAGGCTGTTTTCTCTGTCCTAATTGTTTCAAGCCCAGAAGACTTGGTTACCTTATTCTTTCTTTAGATTCAGACTCATTGTGATTTATTAGAAAAGGCTCACTACAAGAAAAATAAATCAATTTTCAAAAGTGAGCTAGAAGAGTATTTTTCTTGAATTTTAGCTTGGCCAGGTAGGAGTTTTTCTATGTGAATTATTGTTATTTGTCTCCTATTTGCTCTGAAGACATATCCACAATAAAATACTATTTCCATGACAGCAGTAAGTTGTAATCTCCATGCAACGTAAACTGTAATTTCAGAACATGCATGTTATTTAAAAAAAATAAAAATATAAGGTGCCTTGAGAATGCTGGCAGTTTTACATTTGGAACATACAGTTAGTGTGTGTATATATATATATTTACATCAGAACTGCTCAACTTTACCGTACAAGCTTCAGATTTAGGAAAATATACAGTACTTTTGCATATAATGGTATATTCCTTGTAGCCCCTGAGTCAAGTATAGAGGATTTAAATAAAAAAATTAAAAAAAAAAAAGAAAAAAAAAAAGGAGAAACAGCCATTAAAAGCACTTACATTTTTATGTGAAGTAATAGTATAAAAGTACTATTTCCCAGGAAGACCAGGATCAGAAACATGCCTATGGAGACTCAAGATTCCTACAGTGCTTAGTGAAGATTCTGGCAAGGAAGGGTGTCTAATTGGCGGGAGACAAGTTTTACAAGACTGTGGGGGACGCTCTACAGACTGGTCATGTTCTTGGTCTAAAAAAGAAGCCAGGTTGTCTTCTGAGGCTGTGTTCAGATGCACTCCACTTGAGAAGGATTCTTTGGATTTAAGTTTCGGTTTTTCAACATCTGAAATTTCAGGACACTGTAAGGGAAGAGAAGAAACAAAATGGTATTAATTACCTTCCCTTCCAGGCCCTTGTTCTGTTCAAAATTAGCACATTCAGATGGTTCATGGAAAACCATTTCTGAAAATTAAACAGTGTACTGAAATATTTTTTACATGGCACTGTATTTGATTTAATGTAATTGAATGCAATTCTGCTGATTAATTGTAGAAGTCTGGATATCTTTTCCTCCCTTCAGACCTGTTAATGTGATATCAAGACACATATATAAGCAGCCCTTTCTAAAGGACTGACTACTCTTGAGCCCCAGTCTAAGAGCACGGACCTCAACATTCTTATGTTGTCCTGTTTTAGAGTATAAATCCAGAATTGCACAATTCTGAGATTTCTAATCACTTGGATTTCTTTTCTTCTAACTTTTGTGAAAAAAAATGACAATAAAGTAAATCTGTCTGATTATAAGATCATTGTATGAATCTCTTCAACCCTCATAGAAAATGTGGCCTCTGAAACTGGTGTCTAAGCCCTCTATGGAGATGCTAAGTCAAAATAATAATTTCATATTCCTTAAACTAGTGAACCAGCATCTAGATTGGTATGCATTTCTTCCTCATAAGATAAAAAGACTGGGAAACCTCTTTTGATCTTATTGGACATGCACTTACCTGAGATGAAGGACTGAAACTTCTATCTGTTTTAATTGATGCTGCAGGCTGAAGCTTTTGTATGACCCGGACTGCTGGCTCTTGATACTCTGCACTTGCTGTCACCATGCTATAGGCAGGTGGAATGAGTGCTGACTGCCTTTGCAGAAGCTGCAGGATGGTTTGGATATCAGCAGTCATTTGGGATTCAAGCCTAGAGAAGGAACACGAAATCTGTTAGCTCATGGCCAGGAACAGATGTATTTCACACACCGATTACAGAGGCGTTCAAGAGGGACCTGCAGTTTATTGGTAAAATCATCGCTTGTTGTGGCAGGACCATGTCTTAAACAGGAGAGAACAGTAGAGGGAGTACGGAGCCCTTCCAAATCTTCTGTCTCTGCAGAAAATACCTGCGAGCTTTTCTCTGGCTTTTGCTACACTGAGTTCATCTCTGTGCCTTAGGTTTGCAACAAGAAGCAACGCAGGGGACTGAGTATCTGGTTGAAAATAACTGGAATAAATGTATTCTCTTCGTTGTAACTAAATTGACTTGTGCTGGCTGGGCATGGGACATTATTTTGATACATCTGACAATGAATTCTGACATGCTGATACAATGCACTGAACTAAGCAGAAGCCACATTTGTGTTTTTCCACTGTTAGAAAAAGAAACCATTAAAAATCCAACTGCCCAATTCTCAGTACTCTGAAAATTTATTCAAACTTATTCAGGCCTCAAAATTAATGTCAGCATTTCTGAAGTTCAAATTTTGTACCTCTAAATTATTTTTTTGCCTTTTCATAAATTTGCATATTTATGACTTCTGAAGCACTTGAGCTGATTATGTTGCTCATACTTACAATTTCATAGCACTGAAATGATTTTTAAATGGTCTTGCCAAAATTTTGACAAACTCAGGAAAAGGTAATGCCTATTGTACCTTCCCAGCCTCTGGAAGTCTAGAGCACACGCTGACAGATGGCAATGAAGATAATACAGCATTCTGTACAGCAACCGAGCTTCTGACAGAGTAAACAAATCTTCATCATCAGCCTTTAATGTTGTGAATGTTACTGCTTGGGCTCTCTCCAGTAGCAGAATTGACCCCATGCTGTTAGATTTTTGGTTTTACCATGTCCTGCACTGATGTTATTTTTTATCCTGTTGGAGTTGTCCATTGCCTGTATCATTTACTTATGAAAGTATCTGTGAAATTAATCCAAAAAAGGTATGATCAAAGTGTATTTGGGATGCTGTTTCTTCCTTTATCAGGAAAAGCTGGTCTTGCGGTCTCAGCTCTCAGAAAAAAAGGCCCAAGGACAGACTTCTGTTAGAGTCAGGCATGCCCTACTTGCCCTCTTGGTCAGCTCCCTTGGATTCTTTCCTAGTAAATGTGCTGTTCTCACACAAGTATGGCGCTGATGCCACAGGGGGAAATGTTGTAGGAACAACAGCATGCCACCTCCAGAGAACTTCCATCTGCTAAACCTGGGCCTTAACACCTCCGTGAATAAAAGGCAGCATTGAAGGATGTGCATTCAAGATTATTTTTGACTTTTAATTAACTTATAAATTGCTCCCCTCTTACTTCGTTAGTACTTGAAAGTTCCTTTGTACTTCAAATGAAGAAATGTCTCTGGTAGTGTTTATCCATCATCATTACATATAAAGGTTCATTTTCCATGCTCCAAAATTTAAAACAGATCCAAGTTACCCAAACAAACAGGAGAACCTTAAATGCTTGGCCCATAGTCTCAATGAAATTCCAATCCCTTAAAGAAGAGAAACAGAGATAACTCTAGGGGCATATTACTTGTATAGTGGCTTTCCAGCCCTCTATGTCTATTTAATAATGGAGTATTATGCCAAGCCTCTAACTTCTGGAAAAATTAATGGAGAAGTGACCATGCTTTTTAAGTTAGCAGGTCAGATCTGACAAAAGCAGGAAAGGATATTGTCTGTTATATTCATAGAAAACTCAGAAAGGCCCCAAATCCCAAAAGCATGAAAAGCTTTAAAAACATGAGAAGAGTTAAAGAATAAAGTGATTTAAAAAAATACATAGCAATTTAATTCTTAGTTTATCAGCAACAATTATATTCTCATACATGTCTCATGATCAAACTATAAGTAACAGAGGTGTAACTTCAGTTTCAAGAGCTAAAGGTTTCAAGGAAGGAAATGCTGTCAAAAGACTACATACAGTTGAGGGGAATCCTGCAGGCATTTAGTTATGTGACATTTACAGTTACATAGATTACTTGACTTTACTGTAATTAGAAGTTACAGCAGTTTAGGGTTAAGTGTTAAAAATGTCTTTTTAATGCATTATGTCATATTCAGAAATGAAAAATACTGGTTTTTGATTGGCTTCTGGTGGATGAGAGAATCAATTCAGTTAACCTGGCTTTAAAATGATTGTTAAAGTATACAGCACAGAATGCCAGTGAATAGCTACTAAAGTATAATTAGGACTGAGTGCGTGTCAGAGTATTTGTCATGGAAAAATACTGAAAGTAATGAAATTACAGAGTGAAAATAATGGGAAAAAAAGCCACAATCCCGAGAATAGGACAATTTAAAATTAAGTGAAGTAACATGGTAAATTACGGTGCAGGATGGATCAAAATTGTGTAATCATATTTTTAAGATGCTCTAAGCTATGCTACTTAGCTGCCAGTAAAGAGTAATATATCAGTATTAAGCCAAGGTGCTATTGGACTCTGATAAAGAAAGCCTTTTTCTGCTGTAATAGGTATAAGTATTGTGCCTTTGCATACTCCCATGTCTTACTTATTACAGAGTTGCAAAAAAAGTTAATGTATCAAAAAGGGAATTCATCTACAATACATTTTAAAAAGCAGGCAGCTGGTGTACTTCCGAGTCTCCAGGAAAGAAAAGTACTTCAGATTTTGAAGATATTGAAAATTGCCATTTTGTGTCCCTGCTCAAGGCAGAGAGTTGGAACTAGATGATCTTTAATGTCCCTTCCAACCCAAACTGTTTGATGGTTCTGTGATCTGGGAAGAGCACTCTTTATGAGGTGAGATTTAAATGTAACAATTTGTAATGCCTCAGTACAACTTCTTGGTTAAAAAGATGGTTTAAAACAGCTAGCTGAGGAAAAAGCTGCAAAGCTATCCAGGGTAGCTAATGTGCATACCTAGACATAAAAGATCTGAATCTTCTGGTAATGTATTAAAAATTATGTACCCAAATTCCCCAGGATTGGTTTTTCCAAGAATCTGGAAAGCCTAACTTAGGTGATATATAGGCTCCTCAGAATACATACAAACAAAAAAGTGATATATCCATCAGGCATATTTTTGTACTTTTTAGCTTCTGAAGATCTGAATGCTTCTGGAAACCTCCTGCAAAAACTCATTCCTCCTGTAGCATCATCAACATCAGTTGTATTATGTACTCTTTCACACACAGGATTTTTTCTCTTTATTCTTACCTGTTGAGTTGTTCTTGAAGTAAATCTAATCGATTCTCCACTTCTCCGTATATAAAATCACTTTCAGTTTCACAGATTCCCCATGTAACATGGGATAATGCTGGTTGAACTGTGGAGTCCTGGTACTCCTGGATGTTCTCCTGTTCCCAGTTTCTTTTGTTGATGTCTGATGAAAAACAAAACATATAAAAGTGTAGATTTATATACATATAGTTAGAGAGGGATTGGCACCTCTTAAGAATCCCACTTACTCAGTTTATCAAAACCTTCAAAGTCAAATTGGTACATTGGCACACTGACTGAACATCTCTCATCTCTCTTTGTTCCTTACTACTCCTTAGGGAAAGATAAAAGTGGTCACATACAGGCTGAGATTTTAAAGGCGTAGATAAATGAGAAGCTTTTTCTGGTCAGCATCATCAGAGTTCTGCCATGGAATGGCTTCTCTTTAGTTTTATTTCTATTATTTTACAAGTGGATACCAAATTTTCTCAAAGTGTTCTTTTTAGCAATTTTTTATTCATTGAGATAGAAATTTTTGTTCTAACCTATAGGCATTAAATGATGTACTTCAATGTCTTTGACAGTGCACTTCAGATGCCTGACTAAGATGTCTTCTCTTGCCCTTGAATGTGCTATTGAAGTGTATTCATGCCTTAGCTCTTTGGTGTAAAAGAAAGGTTTGCTGCACTGGGCATGTGGTACAGTGCATTGGAATGTCCCGTCTAGAGAAAGGTGCCAGGCCTCAGGGAGCTGCCTTTCTTACCCATAACTGTAACACTACTTGTCCTAGGCTGGTGAAGTGAAATATGTTTTCTCTGAGACAAGGGTCATTCAATGCAGCTCATACTGCTTGCAAAAAGATACTGCTTATTATTCTCATAAAGGAAATTGATTTTCATTGATGTAGCTCTCTCCCATCCAATCTGTTCACCACTGTGAAAGGCACATCTCTGAAACTCTCATGGTACTGTGGGGTGAAAGGTGCCTGTTCATTTTGTTCAATGATTTGGGACTCCTAAAAGAATGGAATATTCAGCATTGCTGGGTCAGCCAGAGATCACTTTGATATTAAAGGAAATTTCATGGTAAACATGAAGTATCTAAAAACACTCATTATATGAGTAATTTATATTTATTTCTTTACCTCCAGTCCTTTGAAAAAAGAAAAAGATGGTGATTATTCCAGGTCTCACCTTATACCTGCTGTGCCCAATTTTTATCCCTCTTGATGTTCCCAGTTCTTGGATCTCTGTGACCAAACACTGCACATGAGTACCCAAGAGAGCTCAGGGCACTCTTTTCTTTAGCTTGGACTCCTGGTTTGGGCTATTCCTTTTTCTCTCTCAGTTTACTTATTTTACCCCTCTGTGGATTTATTAATTAGTTTAGATACTTGGCTCTATGCCATTTCTCCTGTTCACCAAGCTGTTGAAAGGTTACACATGAATTATCATGGGGATATACTTGTTGCACTTATCAAGTACAGAATGAAGATCTTGCTGTGGCCTTTGCAGAACCTACAGGTGACATACTTAGGTTGAACAGTGCTTTTTCTACAGCTCACCCTGCACCCCACAGCCTGTGTTTACTTTGAGTTAATCTGGCATGCAGTCAAAATTGGTCAGAATCACTCATCCTTCTTTGATGTGGTAAAAAGGCTGTTTAAATTTTAACATGTGCTCAATACTATTCCTATTAGAGTTGTATTTGTAATTATTTAACTACATGAAGTTATAGAACATATTAAAGTTGTTATTGCACCCGGGTTGCTGCTTCAGCACACAGCTGGGCAAAAATCCTTGACTGCTTATAAAGCATCTGCAGTTGGATTTGAATCCCACATCAGTCCCTGAATGGTTTGCTCAGAGCTTCTCCTAACACTTCTCTTGGCACTACATGCTGTTAACTCAGCATAGGTTACATTCATTTCACACTCGTGAAATTTTTCTAAGCAACCATAGCAGCTAGAGCCATGTTACAAAGAGAAGAGAAAAAAACCCCACAGTGTGGGTGACATGTAAGAGCTTTGTCCAAATGCTAATAGCTAATCCTTTTCAAACATGTCTTTGAGCAGTGTTTCTCTAAGTAAATGAAAAAAAAAAAAAAAAGAGAGAGAGAAGAAGAAGTTCCCACTCAGATTTAGTGTTTCAAGTAGATTTAGCCAGGAAGGGGAGCTCTCACTACATGATTCCAAGTGTAAGGGGAGACTCTTCTCTCTGTCTGTCTCTCTCCCCCTCTGTTTTTTTTTTTGTTTTGATCAGACAAAAGTCATTATTTCATTATCTGATCTTTGGTTAGCAGATTTTGTCTGAATTTCATGTGATGACCTATAACTGATTTTATGCAGTAGGCAGAAGGAAGAGGAAAGTGATTTCATTTTGGCTACACAGAAACCTGTTCTCCTTCTCAGGAACTGAACCCAACAGAAAGAAAGAGATACAGGATGTCACAGAAGCATGTAATTTGGTTTTAGGAGGCACACATGGCACAGTTTTCAGTGTCCAAGGAAAAGCTGCAAATCTCTCAGCAAACTGAATGGAGCATAGTATGAAAAATTGAGGGGTAAAGTTTCAAACTATAAGTTCAAGTGCAATAGATTTTATATATCCAGAAGCCTTGTAAGCAGTGAATTTCAGGAGCATTTTATTGCTTTTTAATGTTCTGTAAATACATGAATGTTGTAAAAAAAAGATGCTGGCTATTTTTCACAATACATCATTCATTAAAATCACAATTTTTCAAATTTTCAATGCCATGGATTATCCCAGGGAAATCACGCTTTTTTTTGGTCCCAGAATATGTATTTGGAGACTACTGTAATAGATGCTTAATTTGTGACAAAGCAAATGATTTGACAGGGAAATGACAAAATGAGTTTACACACCATAAACAAGTTAATACTCTATAAAATATGGTGTTTTGCTCATCTAAGTGTCTTTTCCAGTATTTTGTATCCATTAGTAACTCCAGAAAAGCCCATCAGCACCTACAGCTTTGTAACCAACTCTGGTCTTCCAGGGCTTGAAGAATCAGACTGAGTACTGAGTTAATAAATTTATAACTAGGTTCATTAGAACAATTGAAGAATCAGTCTTTTAGCCCAAATAATGGCCAAGTGAAAGTAGCAGTTTTCCTTTATATATAGTTAACAGCTACAGAAAAATTCTCAAATCTTCACAAAAGAGCAATATGTTTAAAAGCTAAAAGTTGCATTCTAGAACTATGAGAGAGATGTTTACACTGTTTCTGCCAAATTATACAATACATTATTAACAGTCTTTCCATTCATTGAAGTAATGACCAGAACTTAAAACAAAACAAAAGATAATTAAATATGTATCAGTCACAGCGGTAATGAATTGGAGTAGCTTTATACAAGTGCATTTTTATCCAAGATTTATAAGGTACCATAATATATGAGGATACATAAAAGCAGAGGTTTTTTTCACAAGTTCATTATGTTTGTAACTACTCTTACGGTAAGTTATAATCAGTTTCTAATACCAGGAGTGAGAATTTAGTTTAAAACATGTATCAGGAAAAGCTAATCTTACTGACCTTGAAGGTTTTATAAATGTTGCAAGAAAGCTCATTACCTTGCATAACATTACTAGAAGTGCTAAATTACAACGTGGGAAAAAGATTGTGGTCTTAATCAAAATATGTAACCTTTAGATATGCTAAATTTAGCTCAAATAAAATCTGCAATAGGTTGTCTTGGAAAATGTTGCTATAGCTGCAAGGACACATTTCTGGCTATTGGTAGGGGAAAGGAAAGATTTCCAATTACAGTATGTATGCAACAAGTTTATGTGGTGTGGATTTATAGGGCCTTAACTTGAAGGGATCAGACTTCACATATTCATATCTCTGAGATGTTAAAATCATTGTTTGGTCTGATTAATCATTAGGTTTATTTAAAATGATAGCCTAAAAGCCTAAAGTTTATTGAATGATGGTTAAATAGTTAAATTGTCTCAATGGAAACTGCTGAGGAAAACAGCATTAAACAATAAATATGTAATCCTTCCCTTCAGACTGAAAGAATTACAAATGGACTTGCAGTGATATTTAAATCGTATATTAATACAGAGATTTTCATTAATTTCCTTTCATATCACTGAGAAAATTAATATTTTAGTATGCTAGATGTAATTTTAATTACATGATTTAACTATGTAAAAGTATCTGAGATTGCCTAATAGTTTCTGAGCATTTGTCATATACAAAAGCTCAAGTCTTTATTCTTGTGTGTTACTTATGGAAGTCATGATTTTTTTTTTTTTTGTGTGGTATGATGGCAGTCTTTTAATCGACAGGTGCACCAAGACATGATAGCATTCTTTCAACTGTTATGATTTTTTCCACTTAATTTTTGCCATGGCGTGTCAATGCAGTCAATGCATAACTAAAATTAGTTTTCTGAAAACATATTTTTGGTGCACGTGCAACTATCACTAGATTTAGCTAGTCTGCCTCTCATTATCTATAACTTTTTACTGTCATTCAACTCTGGCACAGAAAATACTCTTTGGGAGATACTGCACTGCTTTGAGGGCAGAATCTCCCAAATGGAAGTATCCTCACTCAGTGAAGTCCAATACCAGCGGACAATTTTAAAGAGTTTGTTTAAATTACTTAGGTAGTTCAGTTACAAGATGATTTGTAGCAAAACCTAGAATGACCTTTTAGAGGTCCTGCAAGCCAGTTCTGTAATCCAGTTCCCACTGAATTAAACTATATTAATCATCTTGAGAAATAATTTTTTTTGATCTAAGATGTTTTTTCTTAAGCATTTTTGAGTAAATATTATGTAAAGAATCAAGAGAACCATTCAGAAAATTATTTTTGTTAATCGGACTAAAAAGGTGTCTGTTCAAACTTTACTAAACAGAAACAGCTCGATTACCTTTGCAAGAACTGCTTCTTTTGTCAAGAAGAATTTCTTCTGTGTCACGATCTATTTCTTCAAAGTCCATCTCTGTGGTTTTCTCTGTTACAGATGGATAATCAGCTATCCCAGAGAACAGGGGTTTTTGCTCATCTTCAATGGAGGAGACAAAAGATGATGATCCACTTTTTTTCTCCTCAAAATGTTTCTTAATAGATTGATAGTATCTGGTGCTGTCTCCTGAGGGTTCGGGATCACTCTGATCATTCTCTTTGAAGTAATCTGTGAAAGAGAAATAATTTTATACAAAAATAAGCAATTCTTGAAAGTTTATTCTACTCTAGTATGGTCTGAGGATGGACATGATTCTTATGTCAGATAGGAAGTTCACTGTCTATTAGGAAAAAAATACTTCAAAGCCTTTTTTAATTCTTCTATCAGAGAAGTTTCATATTTCTTTTGAAGTCCTGGAAGACATTTTTATGTGTGTAGTAAGGATTCTTAGTCCATAAAGCATAACTCATTTTGCAAAACTTATCTGTTTCAAAGCAACAAAGGCTTTATCCAACACAACCCTCCTGTGTACTCCTTTTTTTTTTCAGTGAGGATGAAATTTGAGGAAGCCTTATATTCCAAAGTTTAAAAAATATTAAATATTTCATCCTGTCTTCCAATTTCTCTCATTATTGGGCACTTACAAAAGTCTTGACAGACTAACAGTCATGTATGTTAAGACCTGGCATCAGGAATACTCGTTTAAGTTATTCTCACATGAGGACATATTTGTTGATTATTCTTTTCCTGTAAGAGGCATATGAATTAATCAACCACTCATCCCCAAAATTTCTGGGCCCACCTAACCAGAGAGCATGTTTCTCCATATTTATTACAGGATTGATATGGCAGAGAGAAAGAAAAGGAGGGAGTTCCTAGTCTGACTTATGGGATCACCTCAAAACAACTTTGCAAGTAGCCCATATTCCTTAGCCTTTAGAGCTGCAATTCTCAGAACATCCAATCTTTTGAATAAAAGTAAACAACATTCTGTTATATGTATGGTAGCAGTGTACCAGTCAAGTTGAGAATGAATCTTTCATTAATCATATTCAAGGTCCATAGTGAGCAGCAGGAGATTTAGTCCTCTTAAGAAATGGCAAGTAAGCGTAGATATAAAGCAGATATCTTTAAAAACATATTGTAAAACTTAAAAAGGATTTAAACCCTAGAATGATTATTTATTAATATAGAGAAGTCTTGATCCCTTTTCAGCATAAACTTGAAGCTAATTTCCAATTCAATATTTGGTTTTACCTATTTTTAACTAAAATGTCAAGATAATTCAGTTCTGCTATTTATTTAAAACACATTTTAGCAGGGTAGTCTCAACATCACATAAATACTGTAACTAGTTTGCATTAGCTTCCTGGGGAGACAGCATGATTTCCCATCTGCTTTGTGCTAATTACTAATCAACATAGTTCTGGAATGTCTGTAGTCTTTATAGCCTACAGCAGTGGCTAATCCAACATTCCATATATTCCCTAGGTTTCTTCTCTGTTTTCTGGTCATTGTAAAGAAATGAAATTGTGGCTTCATCTAATTGTCTTTGCACATAAAAAGAGTGTGGTATCTGTAAAGAGCACCCTTCAAGGGTCCAGAAATCGGTGAGCAGTGAGGGCAGGTAATGGTAAAGAAAATAAACCCAAAAATAAAGCAAAATAAACCCAATAGCAAATCAGGCCTCCAGTATTCTCTAGAGTCTCCAAGGGCAAGTAACACAACCTCAAGTGTGAAGTGACTTTACTGGCCTTTTGTTAAGTGGGACTACTGGCTCTAAGTGATACTGGTGATGCTCAGTTGCTGCAAAATTGTCAAAAACAATGGCAAATGGACTGGCAGCATTAAAGCTCTTGGAGGATGCTCACGCTCAAGACCCAAGTGTCATGTTCTCAGCAATTCCATCTCCAAAATAGTACTAAAGCAAAAGAAAGCTTCATAAGACATTTTTATTATAGATATCTCCCATGGCATTTATTGTGGGAATATATTGAAAACATGGTCACGCTACAGTAAATTGTCTTAATTACTTAGTGTTTGACTGACTTCAACCTGTGAAAAAGACCTTCTAATGAAAGCTTGAAATTACCAATTTTTAGGGTAATTTTATATGTTCATGTGATTTTGTGCACTAACGGCAGCTGTAATGAGCACTCTGTGGAATACAAATCAAGCAGTGGACTAATTTTGAGAAGGGGTCATTGAGACTCTAGTGAAAAAATTGTTTAGCAGCTGAAATATAGCAGACTGTCTTATCTCTTATATTCATAAAATACTGCTAATAATTACTCTGCCGTAAAACCAGGTTAATTCTGTTGATATCCCTGCATCTAGTCTCCATCTACATCGGAACAACAGAACACATTATTTTCCAAATGCTGTCCAAGTATTTGAACTCACTGGCATGAGAAAGAAGGCAGAGATCTTTTGAATGTAGGCTCCCGCCTATTCAAATCAGGGAAGATTTGTTCATCAGCTGATCTATTTCAAAATGGACATCTTTGGCTTTACTGCCATTACTTTATCTTCTAGGCATCTGGCTATAGTCAGAGAGTCACTTTCCTTTTAAAAGGCTCCTATTCAGTGCTAAAGATTCTTCTCTCTGGAGGATAATCTTGTCATGCTTTGCAACTAGGCTATGAATTAAAATAGAAAGGGCTCCATTTTATTGACTCTTCAGGACCTGATAATGACACAAGCTCTGTACCTCTACTCAACACCTTAGCAGTGCCTCTGCAGCTCAGTGGAAAGTAAGTTACAAATAATAGATAGATAAGACTTTTTCAGAATGTGAATTTCTCCAATTTCTCCTTCCTTTTGTAATGAAATTCAGTCATTGGTTGAGAACGGATTTTCCAGGAGAGAAAGCTTTTCTATCTGCGTATGTATGGATACATTCACTTTCTGCCCCACAAAAAAGTGTTTTAGAAGTTTTATTTATCACTTCCTGTTCTTCTTCCAAATGTAATCATTAAACCCCACCTTCATCTTCTCCCCCAACACCAGTTCTAGTGTTTTCTCTTTCCTTTTCCAGTAAGACAAATTTCACTTTCTGATTCTGAAACAGCTAGAAACAGTTTTTCTGAAGATGATTATTTTTGTAACTTCATGATTTACCAACATGTACAAACATCATTTACAGTCTTTATAGGACTGTTTTAACCTGTTATGTGTTTTGGGTGCCTGCCAAGTTTACAGGAAATGTCCTCTGACATCTGGAAATTCCAAAATCTTCAAAGTAATTTTCAGAAGGTTTGTGTCCTGCTTTTTGCACATGCATGGGCAAGGGAAGGGAAGAAATGGGGTTGTCACAAGTCTGGGTCATAGGACTATGACACTGACTCACAGAAATACTGGCATTAAAATCCTACTTCGTGGGATGGTTACCAGAGGTCAGACAGGTTTCTTTTGTGTAATATGGTTTGCAGTATTGGAATTTTGCATTACTCAAGAAGTGCCAGTCTACATGATCTAGACTATTTTCTCTCAATATATCAGTCTGCTGCAAACAATGTTGGTGAAAGTGTCAGCAATATATTGTCTATGCAGCACCATTTTTTAATACTGCTGTAATTTCATTAACTGGAATTTGTCATCATTAATCAAGCTAGCTATATAGCCTAGTGTTTCAAAAGGTAGCAACTTTTTACTCCCTTTTCAGCCATCCAATAAAAAAAAAATCCCATAATATGCTGAGACAAATTCAATTTTGTGCAAGGAATGAGGTGAATGGCTTCCTCACTCCCACAGACAGCAATTTATATTTCAAACCATAATACAGACAATCCTTATCATTAACATTATCCACACCACTGTAAATCTGTTCAGCAGAAATGACACTTTCCCTTTCCTTTGAAAAAACCCACCATATTGTTTTACACTACACCAAATGCATGCTTTGCATGTGTGGAGGGTAAGGAGAAATGCACACAGTGACTTGGATGGAAGGAGTGTTAATGGCTCAGAAGGTCTGGAGATCTTCAGGTTCCCATCAAGTATTTTGGTTCAAGTATTACAAGCTCTTTTTTTTCTGTGATATTCAAAAGTATTCCTGTGATGGTCATCTGTGTTTCTGTGTATGAACAAAGTACTTTCCATCATGATTATGTGTTATCTGTTCTTAATTTAAAAATGTCTGTTATCTCATCAGAGAGCAGAAAAGTGCCTTATGTGCCCACCATGGGCATAAAATATTTTGAATGAAAAGTCAGTGACCAAGCATTTCAGACAGTATGTTAAATACAATACTACAAACAGGGTTGAAAGAGTGCAAAATTTCAAAATGTCAAAAAATTAAAAGCTGTTGATGAATTATTTGAACACTGGTAATAATTTGAACACTGCTTATGTTTTCCTTTGTATAGATGGGGAACAGCATACCCCCAGTCAGGGAAAATGGTGATCCTAATTCCTGAAATCCCTGGTTTTCACTTAGTGGTGCAAGAACATTATAAGTGATACATAATATTTATCTAATTTCAAAAAGGACTGGCACTGTGGAGCAGGATCGATATATGACTCCAGAGAAGTCTACTCAAGATGTACACAGACTAAACTACTCCTCAGAATTCCAATCAGCAAGTTTAGGATCAAAAGCGCTAATTAAAATGCCCCTCAATTTTTTTTCTTGCTGCTTGATTCATACTTTGTTGAATGTGACTGGTATGGAGTACATTGCTAGATGTAGCCGAGTGCCTCCTGATGGATTGGTTAAAGGAAGAGTATCAAAAAGGAGGAAGGTGACAGCTTGTACATAGGAAAATGAACAGCATCCCAGTGTCTGGTCATTCAGTGGATAGGTATTGCTTTTTTTTTCCATATTGTTCCTTTATCTAAGAATAAAAGAACACAATTAAGTAATTTGTTGAGTAATTTGTGAACAGTCTTATGGTAAACAGTATAAAGAACTTTTGTGGATTTATCTTCCACTGGGAGAAGGACAAGATCCCTATAATCTTTACAAATGCATGACAAGTGATAGGTAACATTCAGCACTTGATTTGGTATGCAGCATTTGAAATGGGAGCTACTCCACCTTTGCTACCAGAAAACTTGTCCGAAAACTGATTTTGCTCTTGTCTGTAGAGATATTTAACCCTGATGTTTCTGATGTTTCAGAAAGTGCTATAATTTACCCTGAATCTACTTAAACAAAAGTAAGACATTTATGAACCTTGAATTTTAGTGGTTGAGCTCCTGTCTCAGAATCATCTTGGCCTTAGAGTTCTGACATGTGGTGACACCTGGATGTTTGTCAAAGCCAGTCTTAACCCATGTTCTGACAAGGAACATGTTCCAGGAGGGGTCATCTGTTCTAGAAGACTAACAGCTTGAACAAAGCATTTTACCACTTTTCAGCTGAACAAAACATTTGTCTGTTCAGTTTGTTCTGATCATCTTAGGCCATGACTGGTAATCAGGTAGACTGAGAGCTGTTGCCTTCATAAACATTTTTGAGTGCCTGCTGAAAGCATAGCTTGCTCCAACATCTACATATGCATCCCTGAGGACAAAATAGGAGGGGGAAAAAAGAAAAAAATAAATAAAACCATGAAGTCCTTATGACTAATAACTTTAAGTGGTAATAAAGCATAAACTGGTATCTTTAGAGGTTTTTCTTGCACTTTGGTGAAATTTCATTGATGATTATACTACAGTTCAAGTTCACAAAATGTTTAATTACCTACTTCTTGGACAGGTCTTAATGAAAACTGTATGGAAAAAGCACAAATTTAGTGCACAAGAAAAAAGAGAAATACTTTGAAAGCTTTGCACGGGGTCTATTGGATTACCTGAGAAACTCAGATATAATATTTTTCAAATTACCTCATCTGGAAAAATAGAAATCAGTATGGTCAGGAGAAGTTATTGGCGCTAAAGCTCTGAAAACAGACTGAACTATTAAAATCTGCAGTGCACTTTGTATAGTAATGGTCTCCTCCTTACAGGAAAACCATTTGTATATCACACATAATATAGCAATAATACTTAATACAATGAGAAAATTAGCATAAAGGCTGTCTTTCGCACACACTTTTTTTTTTTTTTT
>VWZU01000762.1:1172439-1211500 GCA_013397095.1 Sterrhoptilus dennistouni
TTTTTTTTTTTTTTTTTTTTTTGGGTAGTCTAAGCAATCACATAGTATTCTGATGGATAGTTGCACTGCAATTCACTTTTAAAAGGGGAAAGGTATGTTTGCAGCTTTTTAGTTATAATCAGAACTAGAGGTAAAGCACAGAGTGCCTATTAAGTGATAAAGATATTTCTTCAAATTTAAGCACCACAGGATTATACAGTTTAGAAATTTAAGAAAGCAAAGTAACGAACCCTGAAGCCATCACATATTTATTAAAAAAATAATTTATTAAGAGCACCAGATTTTTGTGATAAGATTAGAATTGACTACATGACTACAGTTTCTCCTTCTGTGAACATAATATTATAGTTATGCCCTTGGTACAGCCTAATATCCAGCAGAACTAAAGTGAAACAAAGAACAATTGAAAATAGATAGTTTCTATCAGAGATTTTTTTTTCCTTAAAAATATGCTTTTGAAACACATGCAGTTATATCAAAGCTTGGCTATTTTCAGAACATGGCAGAGGCAAGAGGTCTTAAAGGTGCACATGCATTTCCTGAGACATTTCTTAAGCCAGTAGAAAGAATTTGTCTGAAGTTCCACCAAGCACTTGAATTTGTGTATCTGTAAGTCCTGCTTCACATCTTCAATTACATGTCTGTAGACCTATCAGACCTCAAAATCTGAAACAATATCAAAGACTTAACTGGCTCCTGAGCTGTGAAGTTCTTGCATTCTTCAGCATGTGCTTACTTTCCTCCTTCTCCCGCACTTATACTTAGTATGTTTATCTTCTATCCCACCTATCTGTAGGACCCCCTACATAAAAATGCATAAAAATGTCAGATATGTGTGTGGTATTAGACTAACACTGAGGAAAAATATTCTCTGTGTAGTAACTATGCAGGAAGATCCCTAATCCTAAGAAAAGTAGGTTGCTGGAAGTCTTTTGGGAAACCTAAAACATTTTCTCTTTCACTAGTAAAAAGGTTTAAAGGTTTTTTTCTGTGATTGTTTTTAATGATGGAAGATTTGTTTAATTCCAACTTCATTCATAATTTTGGAGGTCGTAAGTCTACTATGAGTAAATATGATAGATAAAGCTGGATATAAATATAGATATAGATACAGACTAGTGAGATTCCATTGTTATAGAATTTCTGAAAATTTTGCTGAAAAGCTCCAGTAGATTCAATAGTGATGGTGGAGGAAATGAACTGTACTGCAGAGAGTTTGAATTACTGCTCTGTATCAGCTCTGCTTGTTTGGAAGTTATTGTGTCCTTTGCTGTGTTTCGTCTTTGAGCTATGAAAATTTCGGTGATTTTGGAAACAGCTAACAGCAGAAGATACCGAAACCTCCCCCTACCATGATGGACTGAAGTCCTTATGGACTTTTTCATAAGTATCCATGTCCCTATTTTTAAAAGGGCTTAGAAAAGAGCTAGTTTTTGAATAATTGAATCTGAGACACATTTAAAAAGCTGAGAATTTCAAAGTTGAAGTCAAAGTTGAAGTTCATATTTCAAATATGAAGTACTCCATTTATTCTTTTGTGCCATTTTCACCACAATGAGATGTTAGGGATGGACTGACAGCTTTCTAGCTCCATTTTTTTGTCAACTTTAATGCTAATCATATAATGATTGAAGGAAAATTATTAGTTTATATTTCAGGAAATAATGCTATATTTAAAACCAATCAGAAACAAAGAATTATAGCAATGCACCTCAGCATGGATTCGGGATATAGATCAAAATGGTTCTCTTGTCAAATTTAGAATTCTCTTCTCTTTTACAAGGAATTCAGCTTTCACCACAGTAGTATTATTGCGATTTTATTTTTCAAAGGATAGCAATGGATATATGTGACTGCATACAACATTTCGATCAGACTTGGCCTTTAGAGACACCCTCTTTGGGAGTAACTCCTGGAAATAAGACTCTTCTGTGGAAGCTCCCTGAGGTGGCTCCAAGGCACTGTGCTAACAGCAGTAACACTAATAGGAGCAGATGGAACACTGCCCTGGTTGGCTCTCTGATGACCAGGTACTTTTTTTGTGAGGGGTTTCATGAATAAGGTAAGATTTTGGGGACAGGTTTCCAGCCATATGCTGGCTGACAACACAATAGTTGTTTCCCAGCCGCTTAATGACCTAAGACTCTGGTGGAATATTAGAAACTCTTTTCTAATTAAGCCCAAGCCAACTTCATCAGCAACATACTAAGAGTTTAACTCTTTTAAATAGGAGCTTCAATTTTTCTCTGCATTCTTACCCGACTTTCCTTCTGGGGACATGGCACAGTACTTGGCTGAGCATTTATTCATGAAGTAAGCATTCAGATAAGGAAGCTGGGGGAGGGGACAAGAATGGGAAAGAACAGGCCAGGGGATGTTTCCCCATTCTCTTAGTACTGCTCCATTTCATAGTTTCAGGCAGAATCAGTTCCTGAAATGTTTCCTTGTCTTCTAGATCTAAATCAAGAGCCATGGCCTCTAGATACTTTGTGTAATAAAGCTGTGTTAATGTGGTTTGGCTTTGTAGCCTGAAAAACATCTCCAAGCAATCAGGTAGTTACATTAATCTAGATTCAGTTAGAAGTTTATTAGAACTCTGGCTTTTGTGTTTGAGAATCGATCAGCAGACACTTTTTGAAAAGTCTGATCAGGAAACATAACTCTTCAAATTAAAATTAAGCAATATATGACTTTACTAGTTAACAATATTTTAAGAATAAAGCACTGCAAAATGTATTTTATATTCCCGTTGATGGTTACACTCTGTGTTGATGTGGGCAAGTGCAAGCCCCAGGGTAACAAGAGTCTGTGAGAACTTTGTTTAGTGACCACTTAAAATCACATCCATGGAACTAAAATTTTCTTGTTAGAAGTTTCCTGGGCCCACTGTCACTAGAAAATTACCAAGAAGGTTAAGATTTTAGAGCTGACATTAACAAGAAGCTTAAAAAGTTGTTGGCTAAAATGATGATGCTTGAACTCCAGAACAGTCTTTTCAAAGCCCCAAGTTTTCAGGCTTTCAGTTAGTCTCCTTACACTGTGCATTTTTCACTCATATATAGGATTTTATGTTGTTGTACACAACTCTAGAAATGCCCTATTCAGCATGGGATAATAGAACTGCACTCAGAACCAGCAGAGCAAAAGAAAGTTCTTGCCTAAATGTATTTCCCTTAAAATTAAGCTAACTCACACAGAACTGCCAGAAGTAAGAGAGAAATAGGCAAGTAAGAATGGTATTCTGCACTGCTAAAAATGACAACTAAGAATAGATGGAGCAGCTCATTGTCACAAAATTTTCAGCAGGAGACTAACTAGCCAACCCAGCTGAAAAGCTTTGTTTGGAATTGCCAGGCAGGAATGCTGCTAATTTTAAGCAGTCTCAGAGAGTTTCTTGGCTGTCAAGCAGCTATGGCAACTGGCTAAGTCTGCACCTGGACCTGTGCAAGCAGTACCATCCATTATTCAAAAAGTCTTGCAGTGAATTTCTTTAGGGTGGGAGCAAGTATAAACTGCTGCGTAGTGTCTGCATTAAATTTTGCAGAGGATGTCTTCTGATACTGCAACTGATTCTAGAGGCCAGAGAACAAGCTGATCCCTCAAATATTCTTGTGGTCTCTAAAATCACTCTATGACAGGACCTTTACCAGCCTTACTAATTAATATTGGTTTTGTGTTGACACAGGATAGAAATGGTGGAATTATGTATATGTGGAGTGAGAAGGTCTTGTGTGGAATTGGAGAATCAGGGGTACTAACTGCAGATGCATAAAAGAAGCTGTGTTTATTTTGTTTAACCCCTGATAAAACTTGTGCAGGAAGAGTTACCATGGCAACAAGGTCCAAATCAGGCTAGCATGAACTAAAGGCTGAGATAACACAGTCCCATTTTTAGCACTCCAAAACAGAAAAAAAACATGATGATCACACTAAAGATGGAAAAAATACAATTTCAAGCTGCATAATATACTAATAAGCCAACAGCTGAAAGTAAAGAATGATAGCAAGAAAAGTCTTTACTAAGCATGCCGCTAATAATTACAAAATAAAATATCAAAATATAACAGTGAGAATTCTAGGAATCTCTATCCTGTTCAAACTGTAGTTCTGAAATCAAAATATGATTTTCATACAACATGTGTTTTTTATCTTTTGGCATACTGTGGCCAGAAATGCATTTTCCAGTTTGTTTAGAAACTCTGTCTTTTCTCCTCCAGTTCTGACAGACTCTGCAGGATCATGCCCATATATTTATCATTGTAAGACTGACTGTTCTGGATGAAAATAAATGCCATTTCCTCCTACATATAACGGGTTGAAATCAATAGAACATTACTCTTCAAACCAGAAGTATCTCTAGTACTCTACAAGCTCATAGAGGATGTGGGAAGGGCCATAGAAAAGTAACGCTGAAGATCTACGACTATGAGGTGTCTGGTGTGGCCATGAGAACATGGTAGGGAATCTGAAAAGAAACCAGAGAGGGGCAATAAACACTGGGCCAAAAGTGTACTCAGTACTTGGCAAAGGACTCTTACTTGCTTTATCTTCTCCTCAGATGGACTTCCAGTGTACCTCCTTTCTGCCCAACCCAGATATTACCAAGTGCTGTACAATCATTGTCAAGACTAAGGAGCTTGCCAGTCTTGCCTCTTCTTCCCCAATGGTGCAAGTATTTTTTTCAGAGACAAAACTGTAGGAAATTATATTCTTTCAAAAGTAATGAAAATAAATGTTTCAACGAGGATGTTCAGTGTAATTGACTGGGCAAGAACCATAAAAACCTAGGGGTCTTGGAACCTCACTGACACCTGAGTAGCCTATTTGTAATTCTACAGCAGGCACAACATAAAAGATCACTTCCATCTTGTCTAGGTAGCAGCATATGTTTTCTCATAAGAAATGTGAAGGTTAGTCAGGCAAAGTACCTCTGTCAACAGATTCTTTGTGAAGAGCAGATTGAATATTTCATGGGGACATTTTCCTGACAGATTTGTTGTCAGTCTTGGCTTCCTGCCCTAAAGATGCTTCTTTGATCGAACAGGAATGTCATTGTTCTGAATAGCCAGACTCTGAATTAGAGTCTCTTCATTGAGCATTATACCTGCCATGGATATTTAAACTGTTCTCATTTATTATCCGTTACTCTGCTACTCTATAAATTAGTATTATGCTGCATTTAGGGCTGAGGTTTAACTTTGGAGTGTGAAAGAGAGGCATAACAGAAACAGTAATTTGTCAGACAAACCATTCAACCGTAAAAGTGTAATGGTATTCAAGGAATTGTGTTTTTCCTACATAAACATGAAAATCCTATGAGTATCAGCTTAGCTGTCTTCATGACTGTTGCTGTCTGATCAGAGCTACTGCCTACAGTTCCTGGTATTTAGCAGTACTGAATACTGGTGAAAAAATTTAATGTTTCACTGAATTTTCCTTCATTAGGTTTATTCTCAAGAGCCACTAATGTGAACATAAACACATAGACCAAACAAAAGTTTACCTAAACTTTCACCAGGACAACTTTTACACTATACCATATGGATCAAAATCAGACTATGGTGAATTTACAGTGTCCTGAAATATTTTAAATTTTATATTTTTTAAATATTTTAATTCCAGGGAGAAATACTACCTAGCATCAAGTTCAACAAAGCACTTTTCTGAGGAGATAATACACAGACTAAGTTGTCCACACAGCTTAAAACATGGTGTCTCAAAAAATAGATATTAAGAGATTATATACATATGCATATACACACACACACACATATATATGTATATGCATGTTTCAAAGGCAATAAAGTAGCTTGATGTTGGTACAGCTCTTCCCAGGTAGATGTGAAGTCATGGAAGGGTAAAACACAAATCTTCTAGTTATACATAAGCATATAGGGGTTAATGCACAGAGTAGTTTTGCTGCCCAGCTGGATTCTCAAGGGCTGCTCCAGTAACAGCCAACATGAGACCCTAATGTACCCAGCATTACCAAGTGAAATACCAATGAATAATGAGGTGGTGCTGTCTAATGTAAGAAATGAAGTTAATTACCTTTCTCTATTTCACTTTGGAAGGACAATTTCCGTCTTCGTAGTTTGCAGTTATCTCCATCTGTATCATTGGTAGTTTGTGATCTTATTACAAGGTCAGACTTGATTAATGAAATATGAAACAAAATGACAGATTAGTCCCATCTAAAGAGGGCAGATTTGCAATAGGTGATTGACTGTTAATCATGTTCAAGCTTTAAAAAAGGCAATATTAAAGTCAGTTTGCATCAGCCTCTCCATCACCAGCTAATGAATGGAATTGCCCAAGGCTAACATTAAAAAAGTTTATGCAAATTGAGCAAAACCAACACTGTCATCACCTAATGGTGAAATAAAATTATCCTGATAATAAGTTTACATGGAAATACATGTGTTCATGCGTTATCAGCTTCTCTGAACTTGCACAGATCTGGCTTATGTAACCTTAGAGAAATTAATGACAAAAATTAAATAACCTCTAACAGAGAATGTATACTATTTCAAGAAGTAAAGTGGTAATTGATTGCAATTATATTTATATTTAACTAATGATAATGATTATAAAGGTTATAGTTTGCAATTATTATAAAGGTTATATTTTACAATAAATATAAGCCTGACAAGCATTAGGCACTTTACATCTCATTATTTTGTCTTTCTAGACCCTCCCTTCCTCTTTATCAAATTTAGATCATTCAGATACTTATTTCTGTACCAGAATACAATGGTGTTTTTTTCTATCCATCTTAAGAAGATTGTAGTGGTTTTTTTTCCAGTAGGTAAAAGATGCATTTAACTCTTATTTTTCTACTTTAAGAAATTTAAAAATTAGCAAATATAACACCAGTTTTGTTCTTTGTGTACATACCCATGGCACTGGCTTCAGCCTACTTCCCTTCCCTCTGCTAGTGATGTTTCCCATACCACGCAAGTAAGCAGATTTGCATGTGGGAGAAGGGCAGAGGGGAGCTGGGAAGTGTTTACATCTTTCTCTATTCTCTTCATTGTCACCTGGCAAGTAATGTGCTTCAGTGGTGGCCCACTGGTAGAAAAACTGCAGGATGAAAAAGGTACTTTCATACAAATAAGAGAGCAGGAGCAGAAGTTGAGACAGAAGCACTTATTATTCTGATAACAAATTTAGATCTGAGTGATGTTTTGAAAATGAGAATGTGCTCAATGCTTATTTTGAGGGATGATTTTCTGGATTTCAATAGACAGTAAAAAGTAAATGGAATTCCTAGAGACAAACTGTGATTTTGCAAGCTCAGAAGCATGGCTGAGCCTCTCCTGCCTTCCTTGTCTCTGATCTAAAGAAAAAATAATGATAAAACATTGATGACAATGTAATTGCAATAAATAATTGCTCAGACTTAAATCATTAATGTGAAATTATACTCAAGAAATTTTTCAAATATATGGACATTCAGTATTAACTTAAATTTATCACTAGACTATAAATTTATTGTGGTTTATTTTACATGTAATTAATAATGATGGCCTTTTCAATACATACAAAGGCATGACTAAAAAAAGAATATAATTGGTATTTTGTTTTCAGAATTATATTTTATTAAAACAAGGTCATAAGAGAAAAAAGTGACATTTCTTGTTAGAAGTTGTATTTGCTATAATTTTTTTTTTTAATAAAGATCCACACGTGATTAGCAAAAATGTCCCTATGATTTACAGCCCAAAACTAAGTGTTTTCTTTCTCTCCTTTTTTCTTAGAAGGCCTTTGAGGCCAAATTATGTACATCAGCTTCTTCTCACTGAACCTCTGTCTTTCTTTAAGGAAACCACAAAACAGCATTATCTCAGAAATAATCAAGTGTAAACCAGTCATTCTGTGGGTGGTGGTCCCTGCCTGGTGGCCAAGGCTGGGATATCTGCAATCTTCCGGGAAGCCTTTAGCCTCAGCAGCATGAGCTGGGCAAGAGAATTTCCCCACTCCCCCTCTGGCCAAATGTCCACTTTCTTTCCCAAGTCAGATTAACCCTGTCAGTCTGAAAAAAGAAACACAATGTCTTGACTTTCCTGATGATGGAATTTGTTCAAAAGGGGACACTTAGGACAGTCACTGTGGGAAAAAGAGACCAAGAAATGCCTGCAAATCTGAAGGCTGAGTGAAAGTTGAAAAGTCCCTTGTAAGTTTTTAGTCCCCTAGGAGGTAGAGTGCATGCCAAGATAAAGGAATTAAAAATTCATATTTGAAAGGCAATTAAATATTTTCTATTGCTAGACACAGAATGAATCTGGATAATCTGATTTATCCTTATTTTATGGATGTACAATTACATTTAGTGTCAAAAGTTCCCCTTGTGGTGACCTAGGCTACAGTCATCTAAAACCCCCATATTTTCCATGGCTTTAACAAAACCCCCTTGGGTGAAGCCTTAATACTATTTAAATATAGAACCAAATCCTGTTAGATTAACATCATCTGAATAATTTCATTGACTTCTGCTGAGTTTAACTGACTCCAGTAAAAGCAATCAGGTAAGTATATTTTTTTAATATAGGATTTTAGCTTTTTATTTTGTTAACCTAAGTTTTTCAAATGTTATTTTCAAGTTTTGTTATTGTGGGACAGATTTGGCCCAATATTCAAAAAGAAAAATCACTTATTATCTGTACCTTTGCAGTTTCATCTCTCAGATTAAAAGTTAGTTCCAGATTGGTGAGGAAGAGATCAGAAAATTCAGGGTACATATCCAAAACTTCTAGTAGATCTTCTCTCTGGATTTTATGTAAGTCACAGTAAGTTAAAGCTCTCACATCTGCATTTGATTTTCCTGGTTTTGCATAAAGATGTACCATCTCTCCAAAAATATCATTTTTCCCTGCAGAAAGAAAATTAAACAGAGATTGTTATTTTAAAAATGAGTAAGCCATTAATTGAATGATATATTTCTTCATCATAGTGGCATAGAATACTTGGTTTCACATAAAATGATACAGTCAGATTACCATTGCACATACATAAAGAAAAAGCAGTATTATTAAGCATTAAAGGTGGAATTATTAAGATCAGTAAAAATACATAGGCATATCACTGGACTAAGTGAAAGTTTCATCACAATTTTTCTTCAGTTTCATCAAAAAATTATGACTTGAGTTCTTTCTTCTAAAAGCATTATTTAGTGATTTCAATCATATTGTTATAATGTCAAAGATGCCATTTCTATTGTTCAGTCCAGTACAGGACTTGTCTGGCCTGCAATATCATTTTGTTAAGAATTTCATGGAGGAACTGACCATACTTGAAATATATTTTAGTAGAAAATTACTTAGTTTTTATATTTATAAGGGAATGCAAAACTTCTAAGATGCAGGAGTTCTTTTGAACACGCCTGTTAAACACATGCCTGTTTTGATACCACAACAATTCTTCCAATCAATGCTGACACATTTGCAATAGGTGTTTGTTAAGATTGTCATCTCTATTTAATTGCTCATTTTTGCCAAACTGTGCCTAAACTTCATCAATGCAAAGCAGCTGCAGCCATAAACCAGTGAAAATATGCTCTACAGTAAGGGTTTCAGGGTTACCTGCAAAATGGGGTTGGGAAGGAACTAAGAAAACACTTGGGGAAAAGAATAGTGATCATAGCAAGGGAGAACCAGAGACTGGTAAAAAAGAATACCGTGGTGATTTTTGTCTGTTAAACATTTGTGACTTTCACATTAAGTTACTAAAAATAGTTTCAGTTTTTCTATTTTCTAGAAAGGAAGTTGAAAATTGAGCTAAGAAGTGCAAAAGGTAATTTAAGGGCTGATTTACTGTGAAGATCTTGAACATGGGGAAGATTAAGAGATAACCTGATTATATTTCACATATTCTTTAGAGCAGAAAAATTTACATGTCATTCAATGCCTCTAGAATATGAGAAGGAAAGCATAGGAAGAACCAATAGAAACAAACTGAAGCAAGATAATTTTATACTGGAAATAAAGCACACATTTGTAACAATAAATGTGCTTAACTATGGAAATAAACTGTCAAGAAAAGTGCTCCTTTTTTTCATCCCTTCATATCTTCAGAGGAAAACCTATAATTTTTATTTCATAAAACACAGTTTATTAGATATAACAGATAGTCAAAGATGTGCAATGTAACAGGAATCACTGACAAAACAAGGGTTTGCCAATATAGTCCTTCTGCCCCAAATGCTTATGAATTCAGAGGTCCCTATTCAAGGTGTATAAAACCGTCTCTGCAATGAAAGTATTGACATGGTTATTTAATAGTGTTTTTTTATCCTCTCTGCAAAGCTGAAAGAGATTGTAGTTTCAGATATTGTGTTTTCTAGGTATTTGAGGCAGAATTACTCTTGTCAGATCACTATTAAAGAAACTTAACACATCTACATCAGACACTGCTGATGATTTGAGGAAAGCTGGGTAGAAACCCAGAATTTCTCAGAACAATTTTGATTTCTTTGATGATGCTGAAATACTTGTTAAAGGTGAAAATTTCATCCATGCTAACTCTGTTAGACTACTCTGTTGTCCAGAGCACAAAGCACTGAGTGTTTTTTATGACTATTTCAGTGTGTAAGTTTTTCAGAAAGAGGAATTAACTAAAAATATTTGGCTAATTATTGATAAACTTTGTTAGGTTTCTGAGTGATTTCAATGCAGAGTTATTTTCCTTTATATCATCTATCCTTTTTCTGTAGATTCACTCACTCACTGGACTCACTCACTGGAGCCAGCTATAGGCAGATTTCTACCTCATGGATCATGCAGTGGATATGGGCTCAAGTTTCTTTTGGATGCAGCTGTGCACACCTGTCTGACCTACCATTCCCTGGGAGAGTGAGGCTCCAAACTGCAGCCCCTGGTGTGGACAGCTATAGGTGGGAAGAGATATACTGGCATGGCCCTGCAAATACCTGGGTTTCTGCTACAGTATGAGAGTGCAGGATCTGATGTGTATAACATGAAAAACTTGTCCAGTCTGCATCTTTGGCCCAGGAAGAAATTGATTAATCCATAAAATTGTCAGTTTGTCTTGATTGCAAGTGCAATAGAAATATTACAGAAATGTACATGTTTTGATGTGATAGATGAATACCTTGATGAACACACTGCTCATAATCAGGGCAAGACTCTTACACAGTTAAGTAAAAACCTCATGGTGTTATACTTGCATGCTCCCTACTTTGCTTGTGCCTAAAGCTGGCCCAGCTGATGAGCTGTAACAGCATGAGACGATAAATTATCTTGATAACACTATCTAAACCTAGGGAAAGATTGCTTTAGGCACACCTCTGTTCTGCTCACATATCCACCCTGCAAAGTAGAAACAGAATAATCAGTCAAAAGTGGGTTAATAGCAACATACTGCCCCCAGTCCACATCTTGCTTCAGCTGCTTTTCGGACTGAAGTTCCTACAGTGGCCAATTAACAGAAAGACAATATATGTATGATATTACAGCTGGTATATGCTTCTGTACAGCAAAATCCTTACTCATCTACTCAATTATTCTTTGCTTTCTTATAATTGAATATAAAATTTGAGAAAAAAATCTTTAGTCATATTATGTAAGGTTTTAGTTATTTTACTTTTCATAT
Source organism: Sterrhoptilus dennistouni (assembly GCA_013397095.1). NCBI lineage: Eukaryota > Metazoa > Chordata > Aves > Passeriformes > Zosteropidae > Sterrhoptilus > Sterrhoptilus dennistouni. Next base: position 1,184,050 of record VWZU01000762.1, read on the forward strand.
TGCTATAGCTAATGAAGACTTACTGGTTTCACATAAGAGCTATCACCAGCTGCAAGTGAGCTCCCAGCTGGAGTGTGCATTGACCTGAGCCAACTTTGTTAGGAAAAAACCCAACTCGTCATGCTATAAAAACAAGAATATGTTAATAAGAAATATAGGGGAAACACTGGTGTTATTACTTCTAGATCAATTTAATCTGTTATTCTCTTATTTTCCTTTGTACCTAGTGGACAGAAAGAGATATTTCTGAAAATCTCTAGAAGACATTTTGAATGCCCAGAATAGATTGCTCCCATTAGCAAATAGAGGAGTTCATATGTCTCGATCACTTCATCACTGAAGTGCTTCATCACTGTTCAGGAACAGAACGGGTTTGACTTTTGATCTTGCAGCATAATCAGAACTGGAATATTGGATATCTGTTTGCCTCAACTTGCAGCTTACCTTTTACCTAGAGATTAATGTGATTAAAGATAAATCTTTAGTAATCCAAAGATATGGGCTCTTTGGTGCAAATGAATTATTCCAGCAACGTAGACTTCTTCTTAAATTATTTGTTGGCTTGATTTTAAAAGATGGTAAATATTTACAAATTTCCTGTCCCAGGAACAACTAGTATTTATTTTGAAAATCTGACTTTTAATACGCCTTGTAAAAATGTACTTACCAAGAATGGCTACAACAATGTCACTCTTAAGGATTTCAATGGAGCCTCTTGACACAAAATAAAGAGCAGTGAGAACATCTCCACAGTGCACTAAAGTGTCTCCAGGAGGTGCATGTGTTGTCTTAAATTTCATAGCCAAAGCTCGAAGACAGCCTTTACTGGCCCCTCGGAAAGCTTTGCAATTCTGAAGCAAATTTTGGTTGAGGTGCAGACAAATGTCAGCCTGTAAGCATTCTGGAAATCCCTTCAGGACCTGGAAAGATAAGCATAAACATTTCATGCAAATGTTTTGAAAGTTCTTTATATAATTTTTGTTTTCTTCCTGGACAAAAAGAAAGAAGTGATCTACAAATAGACATGGCTCTAAGAGCTGTAGGAGTATTAAAATTCAGCAAATGAATAGTGTAATCTATATTGCAAAGCTTTTACAATGTGAATACTCATATAAATACTTATCTATGTAATGGTTACAAAATATGCTATTAAGATTTCTTTCATTGCAAGAAATAGTATCAGGGTACACGAATGACTATACTGCAGTAAAATAACAAGACAGTGAAAGGGGAAGTCTTCACTGAATTTCACTTCTTTGGACTCATATATCTATTTCCTCTTTATCAATTGTCAAAGTACTACATTTATTATAAGAGAAGTTTCTGCTGCAATAACTGTGATATTTATAAAATGAGAGCTATCTGAAGAAGATCAGATATTTTTCAGAGAGAGGGCATTTTATTGAGATTTTCATGTTAAATATATTCTACTTGCAAGTGTAGGACTTCAATTTTTATCAGAAAAAGCAACATGACCTATTGAAACAATGTTACACAGATTTACATAGACACATGATTCATCCAGAAAACCACAGGGCTACTTGCTCTGGTCCTTGGTGTGCTCATCTTTTACTCAGAACAATAGGAATTTGCCTGAAGTAGAATCATGGGATTCCTCTTCGGTACCATGGCAGCATGTTAATTTTGTTTAGAAGGAAAGAAGGGAGTTACTTACAACCGGTCATTATGTGTGAGCTTTTCTAAGTGCTCTAGGATAATACAACTCTGATTCTTTTAGAATCTATAAACATTTCTGCTACTGACTTCATGGGAATACTGTGAGTGACTCTGCATGCTGACACAACATGACACACCACCTTTCCTTGTTATATCCTGTTATATGCTGTCAGTGATGTGATTGGGTCATATGCTTTCTCTAGGGACAGCTACAACTGTTGCATATTACTAAAGGCAAAATATGTACTGATGCTATAAGTCTTATGAATATGTGAACAGGATATGTCTCTTTGTTGTTACAGCAGTCTATTATTTCATCCTTGTTTATCCTCTGCACTGCTTCTCTATAAATATGTAAACCTTTCTGCATAGAAAAGATATATCCAAAATGCATTCACTTGTTGCTATTATAATTTCTACTTGAGCACAAAAATTCCTGTGCACTCGCTCTCATTGCAGAAATATATTCATAACTCATATCCCTTGATAGTGAAGATAAACACATTTCTGACATGGGGCTTCTGTCCACACAAGCCAAGTCATGTTTTAAAAATGAGATATTAGAACCTTTAACAGAATTGAAGTGTTTCTATGATTGCTAATGGAAATCAATGCTGTGAAATAATAAACAATGTTTTAACACGCATATATAGAACATTTTTTTGAGTCTTACAGCATTACCACATGAAATCTATACATCCTCTGAAAAAGACTGCATTCAATAACACTAAGCAAAAGAAAATATGAAAAATGAAAACGATCTGTGGTGCCACTGTTTTCAGTATCTATCACACCACTAGAAATAGCTTAATATCCAATTATGCTTTTAAATATAATTTAATTATATTGAAATAAAAAGGCTGTAGGTTATAGGAACTTATTTACTGAATGATACCGAAAAACTGAGAAAAAAATAGGTTCATCAAATGAAACAAGAGGAGAAGAACTATGTTTATTTTGACATTGTTCTCTAGTCATGTGAGTATAAAAGACCTATTTTGAACTAATTAGTTTGCTATGTATCTATCTGAATTACAATTTAGAAGAGGTCCAATTTTTATAGAATGTGAAATAGGAAACGTATTTTGAATTCAGAAGTACTTAAAAGAAGAGTGTATTTGAAGTGTTAGGAAGCCAGGAACACTTAGAATACACTTAGAATAGATTGTTTTAATTTTTCACATTGGCTGTTTATCTGATTTTCAAGGGATTGTATTTTACCATTAAGCAAAACCCATGCAAAACTCATGTGTGTTGGTTTATATTTCTGAAGATACTTTGGATATTTCCTTATAGAAACAATTATTTTTATAATTAATTTATAATTATCAAGAAACTGCTCTAAAATCATTGCATATCAGTTAATATTTATTTAAATGCCAATAACATCTGAAAGATACTAGCCTCTTTTCAAGTACCTGTGACTAAAAAGTCCCTGCTCCATGGAGCTTACACTCTAAAGTAGTTTTTTACATCAGAGAGGAAAGACATCTACTTTTTACATCACTGTTTTAAAATACCCGAAAGGAAGACTAAATAACATTGGTTTCCAATGGAGATTACTCCATTAACACAAGCTTCGAAATTCAAGAAAGAAGCTGATTTGAAGATAAATTTGGTAAAACATTGGCAAAATCTACATTATGAAAAAGAGCTTACCATATTGCACGCATTGCGTGTAATGAGGCGCTTAATCTAAGTCCAGTAGCTGACACAATACAGAATTTGATGTTTCCAGACTAAGTCTTATGCTGTGCAGTACAGACAAATTTTTGCCAACCCAAACTCTCAAATATTTGTTACATTCATTCTCATATTCTGATTTTCATTACTGAAATTGTATTGGAAATTATATTATAATGTGAGAATCAACATCAAATTTGTACATACACTGTCTATACTAAATAATAGAAAATCATCCATGTAGTCTTCAAAATAAAAAGAAAATTGACAATTATAAAACTATAAAACTCTAAAACTCTTTAATAACATTATTATCAATGAAAAATCCAAAACTTAATAAACCATTTAAATACAGATTTGAGTTTCAATTGTTCCATTTTTTCCTAACATACTTCTACTGTTACACACAATATCTCCTCAGTTGTGATTCCACGGGGCCCTGGTGAGAAAAATCTTGGATTCTCATGGTTAGAATCAGAACTCATGCATAATTCAAGAAATATACACAGACATTTTAAAAAATATGTGTAACAAGACATAAAATCAACTTTAGTCCTTCCCCCTTGGAAAAGAAAAAGTAAAGTAAAGTAAAGGAAAATCAGTTAAAATGGTGTGATCACAGGCTCCAGTTGTCTGTCATTGGTAGTTATCAAGTCCAAGTTCAGTTATCTCCCAGTTTGGAATAAAACTTACTCCACATCAGATAATGCTGGTTTATCCATGTGGCATGATTACAGAGGAGGATAATGTCATCCAGAGGTGTAAAACATTTTACATGGAATAAGTGATTGAGGTTTTGTGAGGATAGTAGGGACATGATTCACACTGCCTTGAAGAATGTGATCTTTTTATGAGGAGAGGGAGTCCAGCTTCATTAATTTATTTTCTCAAAATGACAGCAGGTATCACTCACACATTTATGAAGCACATTTGTGACAAGTGACTTTGACACATCTTCATGCCCTAATTTCAGGCAACAAGAAAATGTTTGGGACAAAGATAACCTTGGGGTTTTGGATAAAATATAAAATTCATGACAATTTTTAGAATTTTCTATCCTCAGTTCAGGAACAGGTGTTGACATATTTCTCACAGAAAATACTTAGAAAGTATTTAACCTGAAGCAAACCAGGATATAAGCTACAATAATTTTCATTAAACTTGGAAATACCACATTCCATACCAACAAAACCACAGAATGACTGAGGTCGGAAATTATCTTCTTGTTGGAGAGATCATCTGGTCCATCCTCCCTGCTCAAGGAGGTCTACCTAGAGCTGGTAGCCAGGGTGATGTCCAGTTGGCTTTCAAATATCTCCCAGGGCAGAGATGCCACAACCTCTCTGGACAACTTCTACCAGTGCTCAGTTATCCTCACAGTAAAAATGTGTTTTTTGGTGTATGGTTCCTCCACACATTGGAACTGGAAGCCTCCAGTTCCAATGTGTGCCCATTGCCTCTGGTCCTGTCACTGGGCACCACTGAAAATCTGTTCCGCCTTCTTTACACCCTCCTTTCAGGTACTTGTTCACATTGATGAGATCTTCTCTGAGCCTTCATTTCTCCCATCTGGTGGAACAGTCCTAGCTCTCTCAGCCTTTCCTAGTCTGAGAGATTCTCCAGTGCTTGCAGCCTTACAATCAAAGATACTCCGCTAATTCTGCATATAATTTTCTGTTATATATTTTCTCTGCTGAAATATAGGTGGGACCGTTAAATACCAATCAGCAGTTGAAGAGAGCATGAGAGGGCTCTTCTGTATTGTGCTGTGTTTGGGATATGTTGAAACTAGTGACTAAGGCTTTCTTGCCCTAGAACCAGTCAGAGCTGTTTACAAGTGGCAGGTGCCCAGCATATAGAGGGAAAGATAAGGGGTGACTCCAAAGTTCATCTGAGAATTTAAGATGGCATAAACCGAAAGAGGATTCTGGTCTGTCTCCACGTTTTCTGTTTATTCCTGCTTTGTCTCGATCTCTTCTTGCGAAATGGTTTGAGAAACTGATCCATACAAAAAAATAACACAGCAAAAAATTTGAATAGCTGAAGGTACAAAGAGGAAGGAGTAAATTCACTTTCTGTCACAACCACACATACTTAATATCTATTTGGTATTATCTGCATAAGAGAGATCTCAGGCTACGTTGACATTGGCATCACTAAATGCTGAATAAAGTTCTCAAAATATATGAATATTAAAATTTGAACTTTATATTAAAAAATAACCTTTTGTTTTAGTTTGTTCAGAAAGCATGAGTGAAATTAATTAGTTAATATATTGGGTGAAATAACCTATGTATTTAATTTTCATCTTTTTGCCAACACCTAATTTAAAGGCTAACCTGAGACTCTTTAGCTGCACAAATTGCACTGCTTAGATTTTGAATTAGGATTTCTGTCCCCCAGTAGCTGTTTCCTCTAATGGAGTATAGTATGGGATTTAGTTCTGTCACAAACATTTGACTGTCATAGTTTAATAACATCATCTAGGCTAAACATTTCTGTAATTCAGCAATTTTATTTCTAGAAAGAATTTAGAATTTACTATTCAATATTCCTGTGATAATTAATTACAGAAATGAAATATTTCTATAAGTAGAAGGTTGAAACATTTCCAAGGGCTTTTCAGCGTTTGAAAGAACAAGGTCACAGATGGCAATAATTCTGCTCCAGAAGCTCTTGGGCTCCACACAGAAGAAAGAATATACCTGAAGAACCCTCTTCTTTGCACAGAATGATTTTTTTTTTTTAATGGTCAGTATGGTTTTTTTTTCAACAGTTGAGAGAGAAGAGAAGCAGTATGTGATAATGAGCTAATTCACCTTTCAATGAGATTGAAGCCTGTTGACTTATCAAGAATAGGATCTTTTGTTTTAAGTCATTGCCACAACACAGATGTGTGACATCTTTATGCTGGAATTAGTGAAGCTGTAGTGGATGATACTTCTACAGTCTTCTTACAGTTTCTGAGTACATCTGAAAAGTGATCTCTGAGATACAATTGATGAACAAGGAAGACAAAAAATTATTTCAGTTCCTTCAAATGTTGACTCCCTTACCAAGAAAAAAGTTTTAAGTTTGTAGAAATTGAAGATTGATCAGATCTGCATGTTTCAAAAAATATGATAGTTGAAAAATTAATTGCTCTTGTTTTTGAGATTTTAGACCACAAATGCACTCAGAAACTGATAAAGGATCATTTAGAAATAGATGGACATTCTTGAAATTATTTTTCTCTATGAGGTCTCATTTTCTATAACTCAATTCAATTTAGGCAGTCACATTTTTTTAAGTTGTCTTTTTAAGAAAATTAAAGAACAGGTTTATGGCTAATCATAAGGTACTTCATGGCTGTTTTATATGTCATGATTTCTATTCTGACATATAGGCAAACAGCAATACCAAGTTCCAACATGATTACATATTCTCTCAGTTTAACAATTTACTGCTAGGTTTTGTTCCAAACATATCTAATTTGCATTAGCTTTTTGATGGTACAAAAAATTTCTCCTTGCTGTTTTTGAAATTTTAATTTACTTTTCTAATCCTCTGCTTCAAATATATTAGTGGCACTGGTTCTATTGATAAAACTGATTTTGTTGTCAGAAGTGATCACAGTGGGAGAAAAAGTAAGAATATAAAAAGTAATGATGTCAACCAGGTATCAGAGGCCAACTTCTTACAAAAAAAGCCTGTTCAAGGCAATGGTGAACTACTATAGAATTGCTGGTTCAAGATAGGTGTGTGCTGCACCACACTTGCATATCACAGTGGCCAAGACAGTTATCACAATGGTAAAATTAACCATTTGCTTGGATACTTGCAGGAGAAATCATACATTCATTTATAAAAAATCTGACTTGCTCTCCCCTTTCATACTATCCAGCAAAAACCAAACCAAAAAGACATCTGTCCCACATCCAAAACTGTAATTAATGTTTACACTGGGCTAAACACTTTTCAGCTTGTCCCACTTAGTTACATCTTCGAATTCTTTCCAAATGTAAAATAAATCAATAAAGCTATTCAGATGCACAGAAGATCCATGGAAAGAAAGGGTGGGACAGGATTGTAAAAAATACATGCATAACTGAAAAAAAAATCTCAAACATTAAATAACTAATTTTTAGGGTAAGCATCATAGGCATGCTATTATCAGTGCTGGACTGATAACATAGGAATGAAAGAGGAAAAAGAAGGCAGAAAGAATTTAGGAAAAACAGAACATGATAGTTAAAAATATTACAAGAATTGGAATCTTTGGGACTGGTGACATCTTTCATGAAACAATATGCAATGTAAACTTTTTTTTTGTAATTTGACTTTGCCAGTGTATATCACAGGGACATGATTTAAATTATGCTTATTCTATAGACTCAAGATTTTTATCCAGATTAAAATAAATCCCAAATCCTGTTTATCCAGTCCATACATAATTATGTGGAACTGTTTTTAACCAAAATACATTATGTAATGGAATATAATAAAAAATATGTAGAAATGGAGCAGAAGGGAGCAAATGAACAAATAATCAAGGTCTCAGCATATTTCACTTGCAGGTCTCTAAAGCTAATTTTAACTTTAACCATTTCAAATAAGCACTTGATGAAGTATCATCTTCTGGTTTGGAATCTAAGGTGTAGAATTTTGTTTAGAAAATCAAGTTTAGTCTTAGTGCACTATTACTCCTGAGATTAAAACAGTTTCTGTTTAATCTAATTTTTTTAATTTTTTTTTTCCACTTTACCAGTATTCTTAAATATATTACAGGGGACAATTTAATGCATCTTTTGAAATATATTCTCAATGCTCCATATATATATATATATATATGCATGCAGATGCATANATGCATTTCATATTTTAAAGGAGAAAGAGGACTACATTTTACATTTTTTTCAGCTTTCAGTCATGAAATGAAGAAAAAAAGATATTGGATGAAATTCTGCCTTCAGAATTTGCAAAAAACTCCAAGTAAACATGGGCAAGAGTCAAACACATTTGTCTGAGGACAATATTCGTCCTTTGTTCTGTAAATGCAAATATTTCATGCAAAATTAAGGAAAAAAACACATGCAAGTCCAACTCATATACACATGGCTAATAGCCAAGAAAACTTCATTGGTGCGTGTGTTAACATGCATATATGGTTTGAACCAAGAGCATTCACACAAAGGAAAATGCAGGATGATCAGCAGCATGACAACTTTGTCAGTGACATTCCTACAGAGCAACTATTTAATGCAAACCAATATGCACATGACCTCTTTTGGGCAGAGAAGCATGACTTGAGTTGTGGGGTAAAACAGCAATCAATAAATATGGTTAGAGAAGCATTTTTTAATGTCTAATTTTTAGTAACCATTTTGCCCCACATCTGATTCTACTTGGATTATCTCCCTTTGCTATCTATCCCTTTATCATGCAAAAAGTTACAAGTAAAATTAGAAAGCATTGAACAAGCTCTAAACCCAACAGATAACATGGATATTCTCCACACTTTATACTGGAATTAAATTTGATATAAATACCTCCTGCTCTTACCAGTGGGTGGTGTTATTCCATGTATTTAGGTGTGAAGCAGACAGGAAAGAGATAAATCTTTCATAAGTACAATGTAAATCACACAATTCCTATATTATCCTTGTACTAAGTATAATACATTCAAATTCTTAAAGGAAATAAAGTGATTGACATAGAACTTGAGGATAGAATTGTGAACAGAATAAGGAATAAAATACAACAAAACAAGATACTAAATTGAGGGTTTTTCCACACTTTATTTAAAACAAATCCTCCATACTGCCTCACAATCATATTGCAGAATATGGGCTATTTAATCCATTTAGTTGTTATTTCACATTAATGACAAATCCAAGACTAATTTCCATACACCAGTTTCCAAATTATGCAAGTTTTCACGTGACAGCCTCCAGTTGTAGTTACTATTTCATGTGAATCAGGTGTTTTTAGTACATCCATTAATGGTAATGAATTAGTTAAGGCATATATGATTTTGTAATATCTTCAGAAATAATTCAGTGAGCTACTTTAGGCTTAGGTTGAACACACCTGCAGCTTAAGGGCCTGATCCTGCAAAGTGCTGAGTACCTCACAATTCCATTGCCATCAGAAGGAATTAGGGCTATTCAGTGCCACACAGGATGAAGCTACTGATGCTGCCTTCCACTGCAGTAATCCCCAGCAGAGGTTTATACAATTGTCCTTGTCCTGCCCTGGACATATTATCCCTCTGGAAGGGACACACGGAAGTGGCAGTGAAGCCAAATATATTAATTTTCTATTGTATTTTTAAGGTCTGCTTTACTTAATGGTAACCATAAAGTCAAATTGTCAGTGATTCACCTTTATAAAAGATTTTAATCAAGACAATTGTTTCTGTTTACTGCATAAAAATGTAGTACTCTGACAGTCATTCAGAAGTGTATGTATAGGTACCACATGAAAGCTGTATGAATGTTGGAAATTAATTTCTAGTTAAATTGTTACAAAAGTGTAACAAGATTTTCTTGTTCTTTACATCTTTCTGGAGTGCTCTGCAAAGTTTCTAATCTCCATCTCTGAATAACTCTGGAACGCATCCCTAGAGAGACACAGATTCACAGGTCCTTAAGATGTATGATGCCCTCAGTGTCTTCAAAATGATGTTGACTTTTCAGAAAAAAATGTTTCTAACTCCAGAAAATAAGACAGAGACATAGATGCTTATTTTGTCTCTCCAGCAGATTGTTATTCCTTGTTAGCTAGTTGTGTATTTATAGAAGGAGAGATTATCAAAACCAGAAAATATGTGTGTTATTCCTCGTCAGTTCCTAGAAATGAGTTTATGTGGATGGCTAAATGGTTAGTAGCACTGTGTTGATTCTCAATGCAGAATTATGTGGTTGCGAATGCAAGTGAATTACTTTTCAGACTATCATGTGATTAAAATGTTTCTCTTTGAAAAGAGCAGCTAAACCTGCCTGTTCCACTCTTCAACCCACTCCCAATATACCTGTTCTAGATCACATGGAAGGATTCTGAAAAAGAATTGATCTCCACAGGTTTTATAGGACAGTAACTGTAGATATCAACACAGGTACTCTTGTTTGATACTGGAAGTGGAAAATTAGGGCAAAGAAGAAACAAAATTCTGGAACACCTCTATCTGAAATAAGAAACCTATGACTTTTTTTCTCTGTTTAAGCTTACAGAAGTCACTTGCAGTTGTCAAGGTTTCCTATACACATTGAGAATTCAGATTTCTGATATACATAGCAATAACCTAGGCAGTGAAATTATTGTATGGCAAACATGTAGTGAGTGACTTGATTGTCAGTAGCTGAGATATAGATCCACCCTCTTAAGCTTGTACTTTTACAGGTTATAAATGCTAAAGACTTACAGTATCTTTCTATTTTCTTATGCATTTATCTATTCCTCAGCATCTCTGCCTGTAAAACAGAAGAACATACCATGTTCATGTCAATGCCATTGGTGTATGTCCACGCATGCTGGAAGTATTCCTCCAGTCGCTGCCGCAGAGGGTTGGGGATCTGATGGAAGCGTATGAACTCCTTCACTCGCAGCATCTGCATGTGATACCGCGCAGTTCCCGAGTAGAGTCTTTGGATTATTGCAGATACGTTTCCAAAAATGCTAGCATACATTAATGCTGGATTAAAGAGAAACAAAAGTTACTTAAGTCATAGCATTGTGCTTTGCAGATGAGTATGGCTAAGTAAAAGTTAAGAAGAAAGGGAAAAGTTAAGAAGGTATGCATGCATGTATAGGTTTGGTTTTAAATAGAAAAATAAAATATAATTATAAATATCCAAATATGATGGGCTATAATTTCCTAAATCCACTCCAAACTCACCTTCTTACTTTACACAGGATTTGCTTACAGACACTGATAAACAACACAAATATTCTGACAGTTTGGATAACAGATTTTGAGTAGTCAAACAACTTGATTACTTCCTGACACTGAATGAGTCACAACATATTTTTGCATACAACATTCCTTTCCCTAGGAATTTGCCCTTCCGGCTGCATGCTTATAATCTTATTAGTTAAGAATGTTAAGCCATTTGCTCAAACACAGCGAGGGGAAAAAAAAAGATTAAAATCCATGATAAAATTACTTACAGCCAATCAACATGACACAGATGGAAAAGATTTTCTCTGAGTTGGTGTTTGGAGACACATTTCCAAATCCTACACTTGTCAGACTGCTGAAGGTAAAATAAAGTGCTGTAACATATTTGTCTTTGATAGATGGTCCAGAGCTTGCATCACTCTTATTGTAATGCTTTCCTAGTTGTTCTCCTAAAGAATCCAACCAGCCAATCTTGTGAGCCAAGTACGGTCTTTCTACATTTCCAATGGCATACCAAATGCAAGCAAGCCAGTGTGCAATTAGTGCAAATATGCACATGAGGAGCATCAGAACTGCAGCACCATATTCAGAGTATCTGTCCAATTTCCGTGCTACCCTCACCAAACGCAGCAGTCTAGCTGTCTTCAGAAGGCCTATTAATGTAGTTGTCTGTAAAAATAACATAGAAATTAATTTTCTCTGTTAGCAAATGTATTCTTATGAAGAGTAAGCATGAATAAACCACTACAAATTCCATTATTTTGGGGAATCAACATAAAAAGTAGAAGAACCCATTTCAATATAATCTTAATTTCATTTTCTTTAAACTATCAATTTCATTATAAAACCAGTGAAGAAAAAAAAAGTACATTTAAAATCAAGATATATTGAAGTTGTCATTATGTGCTTTCAAGTTGTCATTATGTGCTAAATACCCTTTCATATTGAATATTTTACCTGATCTGGACTCTTCAGTCTACCATAATGTATTTAATGATCCAATAGATTAATGATTTTTTACAATGATAAAATCTGTAAGTTATTGGAACTACTCATAATTATATGACTGTCCACATAGGTAATGAGTATTCTTGAACAAAGCTGTGTGACTGTATTTGATCCTAACTTAAAAACTCCTTGCAATGCTCTGGCACACATATTCTAGAAGAGAAGTAATAGGGCAGAACTGTCACAAAGAGTATATCTACAAGACTCCTGTTTGTAATGGCAAGAACACTCATACAGGTGGAAGAAGATGAAGCATTGTGAACAGAGCATCATGGAAAAGTTCCTCCAGATGGATCTTTTCGCATCTTGCAGGTGTTGTGCCATGAGCCAGTAATAAAAGTACTACAGCATTAGAAAAATAACTTGGAGCAGGTTTAAGCAGGAATGTATTTCATGATTTTTAGTGCAGACTTGTGCTATTATCCATTGCAGCCTCTTTGAGGCTCTGATCTTTTTAAAGGAATCTAGAGGTTATTAATAAGAGTTTTCAATTTTCAATTAGTAAATAAATTTCACACTTGCTAATTCCTTGTAGAAGGAACGGACAGCATTGTAAAGAGGAACAACCAGGTTAAAAAAACCAAAAAATAAACCTCTCAGCTACCTTTTTTCCTTGCATTAAGTCTGAACATACATTATTCAGTAAATACTGAGAGTGCATACTTGTTTAATGGTTTTGGTTGTTTGTTTGGGTTTTTTTTGTTTTGGATTTTTTTTTTAAACATACATGTATATTACATGATACATAACAGGAAGAGTTTCCCAAGCCACTCTGATAGTAGCACGCACTGCATTAAAGCTTTCTTGCAACAAGTACTAGACTAGTTTTTTGTATTTTATTAAATTCTTGCATTTACCACGTTTCTGAGTAAAACCCCAAGAAACTTGGAACAAAACAAGAGTCTTTCTTTGCTGCATTTCTCAGTGGAGAACTCAATAAATAGTTCATATTTTCTGAGTAAATGAACAAGAGGATAATGTACAGTAACACTCCTTAGTTCAGTTTAACACCCCAAATAATATATTTGGGGTGATTTCCTCATTACCACATAAAGAAGGTAAATGACCTCAGTAGTCTGAAAGATCACACCCTTCAAAATTCCATGCCTAGGCTGAGATTCAGAAGTATGTGAATATTGTGGTTTTTTTTTTTTTTTGTGTGTAAGGCTTATATATTTATGATCCTTTAAGAAAAGCTAAGATTGGGGTGTTTGAAACATTCTATTACAAATGTAGTCATATCTTTATGTCATGCAAGAGACTGCATAGTCCTATAGTGCCCCTTAGATAGATCAAATGGTCGATTGTGAATCGACAATATGTCAACACCGTTCCATCCCATTCTTAAGACAATATTTGCTAACATTATTCATCCTCAATGTCAATCCTATACTTAGGTACATCAGTTTGAACTCTGGAGTATGTGAAAGATATATAAACACAAGAAAGCTTCATCTCTTCAAGGGTAAAATCAGCATGAATGAGATATGCTAGATATGTTTAAGAATCTTTCTTAATACAGTGGAGAGGGTTTAACACTAAAATAGAGCCAGCAGTAGAGGTGAAAAGGATGGTTCAAAGTTTTGACGTCCATTACATGCTTCCCACTTCTCAGCCTTAGATTTAGCCTTCCCATAGTAACAGTACATATCCCATGTCACTTGTCCAGGGACAGAAGTTCTTGGTTTCAGAACTATGTCCCATGTAATGTAATTTTGTTGGTGTGCTGGAGTACTTTGATCACCCCTGCTCAAGGAGGCAGAGGTCCTACTCTATCAGTTACCTTACCCCATCTGGTGCCAACAATAAATGTCTGCAAATAGCAATCTGATGGATGCTGCCCTCTTCTTTGGATTGCTTGCTTCTCTGTTTTCATCATACCTATCAGCTGGACTACAAGTTCAAGAGTAGTTAAATAATCACATCAGAATCTTTTCATTTCTCTTCCTTCCTCTCCATCTACTCACTACTTTTATCTTCCCATATATTAGGGAAGCCACCTAACTCTTACAACACACAGAAAAAAAAGAGAGAGTTATTTACTACCAGCCATCATCATTTTGAGTCTCATTAAGCAGAAAACAAAAAAAAATTAAAATTATATTATTTCCCTACTTTAGAAATTGGAAAGTTAACAGTCTGACTCTTGCTTTCTTATGGTTGAAAAAGTATGTCTCAAATAGAAGCATTTAGATAGTGCTGTATGTGGTATTTGGATTATTATCTCCTGCCCTTTCAACACTCCATTTGATATCAAAGTGCTTTAAAACTGCATGAGCACACATGGAGCTTTCTTTAGAGCTTATGTTGTTTAATAAAAAGACTATTCAATACAATTTTTCATTGGGGATCTTCTTTGAAGAATCTCAAATAACAAAAAAGAGCCATTTCATAAAAAAGATAACCCTTATGACTGAAAAAAATCTATTAAATGGAAAACGCTCCATTCTGTCAGTTTTACATTTGCCTCTTCATGCTAAACTATGAAAAAGGGATCATTGGTGAAATACTATACTTAGCAATGTAGGAAGAAATACTGCAGTAAGTAGCAGCTTAGAAAAGTGATTGACATATTCACTACCATGAATGAGAGAGAGAAGCTACGATAGCACGGTGAATGGAACATAATCTATAGCATCATTGCTGCTTAGATAAACAAACCAGTTTCTCCAGGTAGAGAACTGGGCAATTACTAGATTTTGAGGGAATAAAGAATCAATTTACTTACACCTACAATAGTGAAAAAAATCATTGCATGGTCCAATAATTTCTGTTTCAACTTCCACATTTTTATATTTGCCTACTCAACAAGTGCAAGAATGCACTTGTTTGTTATTGTAATCTGTAATGTTATCTTATATTAAAGCTATCCCTTCAGCTTGACTTTAGCACCTGAACCTTTACTCTTAAGAACATCTTTAACAGGGGAGATGTGGAAGAATTATGTTCAGGGGCACTCCTTCAATGAACTTTGTAATTGATCCCTGTTGTAATCCTTTATGTTCCACACTTCTAATCACTGAAAATAATTTTTGGCAGTGACAAGTGACCAATGATCAGAAAGGGATGCAGACCATGCCTGAAGAGGAATGTTGTAGTCTGAGTTAGAACTAATGTCATTATGCAAATGTTTGTCTTTCACGTGTCTGTGCTTTCAAAACCACAGAAAAAGTTATCTGCAGAAAGATGAGCACCTGCCACAGATAATGAATGCAAAAGGTGATCTGATTTTCACTTAAATCTCTGGGCTTTTTAGTCACCTTCTGAATAAAAATGATCTCTTCTGGTAAGAGAACTATTAATATGCTCCCTCTATCCTTTATATTACTCTGTCTCTTCTTAATGCTTTCTTTAATAGCATTTATTTTTAATGCATGGTTTTATCTCATGTTTCTCTAGACTTCTCATTTGCCTTTTGCTTGGTTTGCTGCTTTTGTAGTAAGTCATTGTGCATTCTGTGCATCACAGAAAAATCAAACCCAATTCTCTACTTTTCAGAAAAAAATATTATGATTTTATCCCTTCTTAAATGAAATAAAATTATTTGGAAGAATTGGGTCAGGAATCTGGAATATAGCATATTTTCTATACCTTTGGGTAAATTTTAGATGAATATATCAAACAATTTTTTGCTCTATTGTGTAGATAGATCATGCCTGTCAAGGTAATCTTTTTTTCCTTCTTTTGATAGTCTATATTCTTGGTAAAATTGAAAACAGCCAAATCTCTTTGATAATTAGTTGTATGCTACAACTAATCTGTTTTCTGCTAAGTAAGTGTCTGATCTAAATATTTTGAACAGAGGAAAATTACTATAACGATGCAATGCCAACACAGCACTTACATGCATCATGGGCAGTTTTTAAAAAGCAAGTGACAAATCAAGGCAGCAGTTCTTATATAAAACCATTTGACGAAGTCATCATACACAATATATGAATTATTTCTAAAGACAGCATCAAATATGGTATGAATGAAAAATAATAGCCGAAACATTCAATGTTTTCTCTGATCAATGAAAGGCAATATTGTACTTTATTCTACAAAGGAAGATTTTAGTTTTATTTTAAAAGATGGGATGGACATAGTAAGCAGCCTATTAAATGACAAGCAAAAAATACTTTAGGATACACAGAACGTGAAGTAATAAATTAAGATTTAAGATTTATTATTCATGTAAGCTTACCTCTTCAGAGCCAGAGCCAAAAATCAGCAGGTCAAAAGGTATTGCAGCAACCATGTCAATTAGGAACCAGCCTTTGAAGTAGTGAATTGCTATTTTTGCTGGATCACTTACCACTTCTTCATTCTGATTAACATATGTTGTTCTGAAGTTTATTAGAATGTCAATGATAAACATAATATCCACAATTAAATCTACAACATTCAGTGGGCTGCAGGAATATCCACACTCTCTCCTCTTCCGATCCTCAGTGTCATTCAGAAGGAAGGCAGCAGAGTAAGGGGTGAATATGGCGGTGTATATGACCAACAACAGAATGAGCCAGTCCCAGACGGCTTTGAAAGGACTATAGTGCAATATAGTAAACTTGTTGATGCGAGGTGTCTGCAGTTTATATTCTGGTAGAACATCAGCCCCTAAGGACAGAACCTAAAACAACAAATATACCACATCAATAATCAGACAGTGTATCTACTCCAACTTCCAGTAAACAGCATATACAGGACAAAAATACTTCATTGCAGTTTTGAGGATTAAGCTTCAAATACTTAGTGTTTTGGCAAACTAAATTTCTATGAAATTTATGGTGTCTGCCAGATCCAATAAATTCATTGACAATTTTGCACAGTAGGTTGATTTTGTCCCCTATAGGAAACATTGAGGCACATTTTATATCCACAAAATCTGCATTAATAAGCATATAATCAAATTCATTTATCCACCACATGATAACTTTGCCAGCCTACTCATGGCCAGTGAATGACTTTTTTTGTAGTGATGTAGTGTTCTCCTCCCAAAGCAAATCTATTATCATTAGCTTACATTCCCTACAAAAGAATGCTCTCATTAGAAAGCTTAGGCAACCAAAAAAGAAAGAAAAAAAAAAGTTAGAGAAAGATTTCTTAGAGTCCTTGACAACTATTTACACTTTGAGTTTTGTAGTGGGAAAAACTTCCATGCACAGATGAATTTCACTGGGGCTATAGTTCTAGTTCAGCTTAAGGTGTAACAAAGGATACCACAGGAGCATTGCCTTTTGCTCCGCTTCTACTTTTGTCAATGTCTAGAGCTTATTATTCCTTTAAAAGTATGGATTTGTTATCTGCTGGTGTTATCTAAGTTGGATTTCAATTTTATTTGGTAGGATTATGTTTGTAAGCACTGTTAATTTGCTGGCTCTGGAAGCTGAAATGTTTGCTTTGTTGCAAAAAGCAAGCATTGTGTGTGCACCAGATAAAACAAATTCCCTTTGGCTGCTCTTTCAGTCTGACTGAACTCTGATAAGAAGGAAAAAAAAACCTTTAATGATAAAACAAGTAAATTATATTTTGTCTCTATTCAGGGTTTGGGATTGTCAGCAATGATGCTAATTATTGTCTTCTGTACTGCAAATAATCTCCAAATCCTATGGGACTCAGAACACCATTTTACATAGACCAGTGAACAAGCATCAGATGGTGACAACCTGCAGTTATTATCCATTTGGGCAATATTTGTGTTCATGAAATCTTATAGCCTTTTTCCAGCAGTTACTTCTGCTTATTCGTTATTCTCCTGCTATTTAAAAGCAATTCTATTTAAAAAAATAAGTTATTTCAAAAGCTATTAAAATGAATAATTCTACTCAAATGAAATGACGATTGGAAGGGGATATACCTTTCGGTGATATTGTCTGCTTTTATTGGCTTTTTTTTTACAGTTAGTACTTTGGGATTTGAGATTTCAGCTCGTTCAAGACTGAGGGTGTCCACGCTCCTCAAACATAATCTTATAAAATTCTAAGGGTCAGCACACTCTTTTCTGTTTAAATTTCTGACAGAAACTCTTGTAAAAATCTTAGATCCTATCCTTAGTAGTCTAAGTGGCAGTAATCTTATTCAGTCAAATTCTAGTCTGAAAATGCTGTGAGAACATAAGGGTTTATAACTACTCTTCTTTGAACTTGAAGAAAGAAGTGATTAAATAATCCAAAAGAATACATGCTAGCTTCAAGGAGCCATGAAGCACTGTGCTGAGCTGATGGTAGAGGCTGTTCATCAATTTTTTGTATTGTAACTAAGACTTGCACATAACTAAAGGTGCTGGCTATTTTTTTATGCATTAAACACATTAGCTGACAGCAAGCTGAAGCATTGCTTAGTCTCTTAAGCAGTCTTAATATTTTTAGTCCCCCACCTGATGAAATGTTTTCTTAGTATTTGAGAACAGTGAGTATATGTGCCAAGTGAACTGCTATTTTAAAATTTATATCACTATTCTCCTGCTGGATTTTCAGACAATGAAGAAAATGGATTAGTCAACAAGGACAGTGAAGCTTACTTCATGTTTCTCTCTGTTGCTTGAAATTCCAGACACTGCGCTTCGTTTCAGAGCAACGCTTAATGTCAGTTGGACCAATTCCCCTGAAATCTGACACCTAATCTAATGTTAGTTACATTTATTTCTAAATTGGTTTAAACTGAGTTATGCAAAACTGGACTTAAAAAACCCAAACAACTGGACAAAATGAGGGAACAGCAGTATGAAAGTGATCATAGCAGAAATGCATCCAATTTTTTTTGGCAATAGTTTCTTAGACACACAACAGAGGAGAGATTGAACTGATGGTTGTGAGTTTCATATTCATAATGTTATATAGAAATTTACATTTCTACATTACTTACTCCCATGCAATGAGAAGTAAAAACAAACACTCATATAACTATTTTGTTTGTTGTATCTTTAGAAAGATGTGAGTCCATTTGTCAAATAACAAAATCACTGTTGCACACACACACAAAAAAGACAAAACACATTCTATGTTGGCAGTTTCAATAACGACTGATTGAATATGAGATGATTTTCTCCTTTTTCTTGTTTTGCAACATCCTTGCAAAACTTGGGTACTGACATTGGCCAATTTTGGCCATCTTGGGTAGATGGAAGACTTCAGTCTACTGAGAAATTAACTCAGAAGACTTTTAATATTTCCACTTAAAACAGATGTCATCAAATTCACTGTTAGTAAAAAGAAAATGTATTAACTTATTTCTTCTGGGCAGTAAAACTCATACTTTGCATTGTAAAAGAGGTATCTTAGGGAATGAAACTTTTTTAAGAGAAAGAAATGTGATTAGGACAAGACTGAAGTATTGCAGAGTTAAAATATCTTTGAACCTTGGGACAAGACATAATGAAAAAGCCAAGCTTCCTTGCATCTTACTAAAAAGAAGACTGCAATGCTAAGCAGAAAAACTCATACCAGCTGCACTGGTTTCTCTTAAGAAAAATCAGTATTCAATCTCAATTAAATACCACCTCACTCTGGCTTTCCTGGGGAAAGCAGGAATGTATTTATAACTGGCATGCTTTACAAACAGTATTAGGTGATAAGATTTAATCTATTTTAAATGAGAACATTTAAAGGTAAAATAAACTTTACTATATTATGCCTTTGAGTAAAGAACTCTGGTACAAAATTCAACTTTTCTGTGTTCCTGTTTATCTCATTCACTGTTGAAGCAGCACTGCTGCAAATTAGAAGACTTCATTCACACTCATTTTTCATTCTGTGAATCTTGCTTGAATTGTTTCACAAAAACAGGGCTGGGGAACACCTTCTACACTTTTTAGGTTCATGCACTCACTTCCTAAGATCACAAGTTCAAGGTGGCATTTATTATAAAAGGGGTCCCACCAGATACCCAGAAAAATACGGAGTGAGATCCAAGAACCGACATAAATTAGCACAGTTTTAGATTTTTGTTTCTGCACTGTTTGGTAGCTTTCAGTTCCTGGAAATTGAAAGAAAATACATTTAAGGATAATGAAAGTTTATTGGCTGCTGTTCTGTTAAGCAAGAGAAGGAAGTGTATGTACCAGAGGTTTACCAGGGGGACTATCAGGTGACAGTTAATTAAAAAACCAAAGATTCAGTAACCTTTATCCCTTTATCAGTGATAACTGAGTTTCTCAGTGATCTTAGACAAGCTGTTGTTTAATATCTCTGATTTCTGTCAAGTAAAGAGGAGCGCTGCATCCAGCTGTGGGATCCCCTGCATGAGATGGGCATGGTCCTGTTGGAGCAAGTCCAGGGGAGGTCCCAAAGATGAAGAGGGGGCTGGAGTATCTCTCTTACGAAGACAGACTGAGTTAGGATTGCTCAGCCTGGAGAAGGGAAGGCTGTAAGGAGAACTTAGAGCACCTTTCCATATCTAAAGAGGGCCTACAAGAAAGTCAGAGAGGCTTTTTGCAAGAGGACAAGGGGGAATGGTTTTGAAATGACAGAAGACAGGCTTAGATTAAATGTTAGGAAGTATTTATTGTGAAGGTGGTGAGTCACTGGAACAGGCTGCTCAGAGATGTGGATGTCTCATCCCTGCGGGTATTCAAAGCCAGGCTGGTTGGGGCCTGAGCAACCTGGAGTAGTGGAAGGGAGCCCTGGCCATGGTAGGGAGATTGGAACAAGATAATCTTAAAGGTCTTTTCCAACCCACACCATTCTATCATTCTCTGATTCTACTATTCAATCTGTAGTTTCAGGAGACTCTGAGAGACCCGTACTGCTATCACATGTATATTCATAAATTTAGTTCAGAGGCATTTTCATTCTAAATTTATTAAAGAATGCAAATGCACACAGTAAAAACCAAAGACCTAGAAACAAAGAAGCATAATAGTATATAAATTAATCAGAGCAGAAATAATAAATGATTAATGCCACCATGAATTGTTAAATAAATATTTCTGTCAAATCGTTGCATGGATTAACAGTATGGTTTCCTGGTTATTCTACCACTTCATGTGAGCAAGTGTAGGGCAGGGTTGTTACATGCTGCACCAAGGCTCTTCAAGTGACTATAGAGCTATGTAAAGCACATGAACTATGCCTGATGCTTTCAAGAAGCACTGAACTCATCCCATGAACATATTGCAAATGCATGGGCCAAATGCAATATGAAAGTTATTCAGAAAACATTGGACCTTTTTCACTTCTGCTAAGAAGTCACAATATTTTTTGTGCTATATATTTCCAAATAGCAGATAGGTGACTAATGTATACTCATACAAAGAGTATTAACATATTCACAATCTAGGTAACACCTTTCATCTCTGACAGAAATACAGCACATTCAGAAAATTTGAACAAAGAGCAATGTTTACAGGTGACAAAATATCAAAAGAGGTATAAGGACTTGAGCGAAACCCAACAGTTTTAAGGTAGAAGGACACAGATAGCTTTGTGGAGAGTAGATGTGAGTGTTTGATGGTTGCAAACCTTAATAAATTAGATAGTACTTTGCTATGTCTCATGACCAAGTGTGCCTCAGATGAAGTGTATGTATACTTAAGTGGTGTAGTTATATTCAGTACTAAATATTGTTTTGTCACTGCTGCTTTTGCAAGAGATGAATTAAAGTAAATCTTGTACTAACAAGGTTAGTTACTGCATAGCACCTCTAATGTTAAGAGAATTTCATAAACATTTAATAAAGTTCAAACTATAAATATAGTCCCAAATTACTTTGGGAACTTTAAAATAAACATTTATCTCATCCATAAAGCATCTTGCAAAAAAACATGGAAGGTGGTACCTGTTAAAATACAATGTTGAAATATTTATTTCTAGGAAATAGTGTATGACATGAAAAAATAATATTTTGCCAATGTGTTGCTGCACTCACTCCAGTAGTAGTCCAGTGCTAGGCACACAGCCCTGAGAACTGAGTGGATGATCACTCCTTAAGCCAAGAAGGATGTAGCAAATCTAGAAACATATCACCTCTTCATATGCTGAGAGACTTAAATATCTACTATGAATAATGATTTAAGAAACGCATTGTATAAATCATATTCAACACCAAATATAAGTTTATGTGAAAATGTAAAGAAGAAACTGAAACAGGATAATTGTATTGTAAACATTATGGTAGCTGGTGGAAAAAAGGGAAGAAATTTGGAACATCTGCCTCTTTAGATCTAATTCAAATACACAATAGAATGTCTTCCTTTTAACAGCTAGTTTTGAACTAATTTTCAGATCTTTATCAACAAGGCTAATAACAGAATTGGACAGGAAAAGCTTGGAAAGGAAAAGAAATAAGAACATGAATTAGACTTGTAAGCTAAAGCCATATTCTTGTAATTGACTCCTATTGTCCTGCCCTTAAATCTGAATGATAGTGCACTCAAAATGAGGCAGCATTGCTTCAGCTTTAATATTATTTTAATAGATTTTATGGAACTGTCTGCTCTTGAAATTACTCTCCTGTCTTTCTCTTCTCCTGTGTATTAGTTCTGTTGAAGCTGCCAAGCTATAACTAACAAGTACATCTCTTTCCTTTTCCTTCCCATTCATACCATTACCATGAGACATCTACAGACTGGGCCTCTCAAGGAGGTTTCTGAACTAAACTCAAGTGAAAATAAATATTACACGAGTATTAATGAGTAAATGGAATTTAAATTAACATTGTCTCTCTGTCACTAGGCATTACCTAATTCCCCAAAAGACTATAATGGACTTTCATATTTCAGTCTTGATAATTGTCTTCCTCATGCAGACATGAACAATTAAGAAGATAACACCAGTACTGAAAAAAAGCTAGAATGCTCTTGATTTGGTGCAAACACAGCATTATATAAGGCTTTCATGTATCAGCATTACAAAATATTTTTACATGTAAAAGTTATTTTTACATGTCTTTCAAAGGACAAAAACTACTGAAGAACATCTCCTGAAATACTAATGGTGGGAAATGTTAATAATAATTGTCTCCTCTTCCTTTTGTCTTTATCAAAGGCTTTAAAATTATGTAATATGACTATTTGTATATAATGCTGATTGTTGAAATACTCTTTGTGAGACAGTTTGTAGTAAAATAATGAGGTCTTATATAGAAGGTTTTTCTTTTGTTTGTTTGTTTGTTTGTATTTAAACTACATCCACATATTCACCAAATGTAATTTAAGTAGATATTGAAACAGATTTTTGTTATTAGTGGTGGAACCTGAAAATTCAAATCTTACCTGAGTGTATTTTAATTTTTTTTTCCAGATATCGATCTGTCACTATATGAAGCTTGTTTGAGAGCAATGAGGCTTCCTGGAAGGGCTAAGTGCCTTCCTGAGGCCATGAAATGATGAACTTTCATAAAGTCATCAAATAATTATATAAGTCTTATTCAGCTAAACGTATTTACATACACAGCAACCCAAAATCTTCAAATGGTTAAAGAAAGTTATGCAGGTCTTGTGATTAAAACAGTAGAGCAGCCTTTTTCTCCTGATTGTTAAGTAAAATTGTTTAGGTTTCAGGGAAATAATATTTATTGGATATTACCATTAAACAAGACACTTTCACCAAAATTGAATATATGTAATATCTCTAACCTATAATTTATTTTTATTAAGCTATATTAAAAGAGAGGAGGTATTTTTATAGTTCATTTTCCATGAAAATATTAAGAAATGGTATATAATAAACCTCAGGAGCTTCTTCCCACCAGTCAGTACACAATTACCTTCACATTGGTGGATAAAGCATTGTCAGAGAAACACTTAGAAGCATACAGATTTGCCAAGAGCACTTTACTGATCTTCAAACTTAAATTAGGGATATACAGATTATTAAAGAAGATATTTGCAAAGAAGAAAATTACTTTTATTTTTAGCAAAAGCTAATGGCAGAATATGTATTAAAAGTTGTGTAACTCTCTTATTTAAAATTCATTGTGAGATATTATTTCAGAAGACAACAAATGCTATCCTTCAACATTCTAGTGAGTTTGTGAGTTATTCATTGCTCTTCTGACAAAACTAAGTTGCTGAGGAGCCTTTATATATCTGAAAACAAAATATCACGAGTCAAATTTCTTACAATTTCTTAAATTATTGTGTAGTTTTTAGTAATCAAAAAAATTATCATCTGTTCATAGCATGACAATAAAACAAGCAGATTTTGTGCTTTGTAGCTGTTATCTCATCCTTCTTACAATATTTATGAAAAAATTATTTTTCATTATTATACAATTTGACTGGTTTGCTAGCTGTTAAATACTTTGACCAGATAAAGACAAGCATAATAGCTATAAAAATTTCTGAAGTGCATGGAGTGATAATGAAGTAGCTACATTCACAGTTTAGTTCTGTGATTACAGTACTTACTGACATAGCTGTCAGGAGTACAGTAGAAAGGAAGAAAAGATCCGAATGCATATCTTAATATTTAAGTTTAACTTTCAGTTTCATGGTAATTTTTTTCATAATATGAAAAATAAGCAAACTTTAGTTGCTAGAAAATCTGCATTTTGTAATTAGACCCCATAGTGTTTAAAAATGTATGAACTGCAATTGAAACTGTTCTCATAAGGAGAAAAGCTTACTTTCGAAATTGCTATCTTTCCTGTGGCTCTCCTTGTTTGTGCCTAATGAGCACATCCCAACCTTGTACACTTAAAGGAGATGTTTAGTCTCAGCATTCTGCCCAGGTTGCCCAAGTTCCTCTCTTGACACACATTCAGAAAAGTTAACTGCATTACCTAAACTTCTATAAAGTTTGGCCATCAATATTTTAACCAAAAAGCCAGTTGGCAAGGATAAATGGAACAGATGGCATATATAGATGCAGACAATCTGATGATACAAATAATATTTCATTAGTAAAACCAATCTATAAAAGAATGATCCAGATTTCTAGGGCTACTCATTCAATTTATGCTGGTTAGACATGCAAAAAGATTTGTGACCATGGAGAAGTGGGCAGACAAACTTGCCTTTGCTCAGCCAGTAATGGATCTTACATTAGACACTTTTATTGTTTTACAGTAAAAAAACTTATTTTAGTTTTGGGAATTGTGTCAAGACATGGTATGATCTTCATGATGATTCTTCACTAAATACTCTGGCATCCCAATAGAAACAATAACAAAACAAAAATAGCACAGAATCAGTGAGACAAAAGTAAGTCCTTGAGAAGCTCTACCTCACCCATGCTATGCTAAAAGAGCCTCATGTTTAGGGGAGCATATGATGTTTTATTTAAGGATTTAACCAGTGTCCTGATTCTGGCCACGAGAGAGTTAATTTTCTTCTTAGTAGCTGACAGTGCTCTGTTTTGGCTTTAGTATGGGAACAATGTTGACAGCACACTGATGTGTTGGTTGCTAAGGGATGTTTACCCTAAATCATGGACTTTTCAGATTCCCAGGCTCTGCCAGCTAGCAGGTGCACAAAAAGCTGGGAGGAAGCATGGCTAGGAGAGCTGATCCAATCGGGCCAAATGGATAATCCATAGCACAGAATGTCATGCCCACACCATAAACTGAGGGAGATTACCAGGAAGACAGACTTATCATAGCTTGGGAATGTGGTTGGCATCAACCAACAGGCAGTGAACAATTGTACTGGATCGCTTGTTTTTCTTGGGTCTTCTTTCCCTGTGTCCCTGTCTCTCTCTTTTTCTCCTCCTCCCTCTTTTTGTTTACAATTGCTATTAGTATTAGTATTATTATCACTCCTGATTTTCCCCTGAGGGTGCAGGAAGGACCTGAGCAGCTGCTCTATGATAGTTGCCAACTGGAGTTAAACTGTGACAACCAGAGAGATAAGGGAGTCTTTTTGGTGCTACTCTAGACACTGAAAGCTCAAGCCAGTGGGAAAAAATGCCTAGAATAGAAGCCTGTAAGCCTTAATGTTCATTGTTTTCTAGATATATTGACTAATTTATCACACTGTGCAAACTGCAGTTTCCTTTCCTTACTGGATATCGTGGGTGTAAAGAACTGATAAAACAGACAGCACAATATATCTGGAGATAATTATCCTAGACAAAACTTATTTTTCAAGCTTTTTTTGAAAACCTGTAAGGAGGCTACAGTCTGCATCCTATCTGAACAAAATTTGTCAAAATAAATTAGCAGAACTCTAACAAGTTCTGCAAAATGGCCATCAGCAACAGACTCTGATGTTTTGCTCAATTCCAAACCCAGGAACTAACACCGTTAGAGACTAAGTTGCAGCAAAAGGTGTTATTCTCTTTTGGTTATAGTATACCATTTGTAACTACCTACAAACCCAGTGAAACTAAACTTCCTTGAACAGAACAAACTGGTACAAATGTGAGCCCATATTTGGCTCACATTCAGCAGTTCTTTTGCGTCAAAAGAAAGGTTTCTTCATAATTAATAGAATTCATTTAGAAAGTAGAACATTTCAAAGAAAATGGACACTTAGAATAGAAAAAAATGGAAAGCTGTGAAATTAAGAACTTTTCTTCCCATTTAATAAGCGTTTCTCATTTATTATTAGTAGTATACTTAACAGTGAGATTCTATACTTTTCAGTGCAGCAGTGGTGGCAGACGTGGGACTCCCTCACCACCTCTCCATCTACTCTCCAGAAGAGTAGATGGAGGGGGAAAACAAGACATGGTTGGGACCCTGGGGAGGGTGATAGGTTTCCCCTGTCACTCTCTCCCTGTCCCCTCACTTCCCATGCACAATTCTATCTGTCTTTCCATCTTTCTCTCTTCCTCTATCTCTCTTTGCCTCTTTGACTACTAAATAAAATACACCAATTTTTTTATGGCACCAACATCTAACCTCATCTGGTTTTAATCACAATTTTTTGGGTGTATTTCAAACCTTTCTGAGTCTGATCCATGTTATTCACAGAAGTTTCCCTTACTCTTCTGTGTTTAAACTGGTTCATAACAGATGGCCTGAACTAGTCACTTTTAATAAATACTTCCTAGAGATTTTTGTTGTGCTACACTGTTTTGTTTTATGTTCAGTAACACCAATACCACCCATAAAGCTCAAAAAATGGTTTGAAAATACATTTTCCCAGATTTTTTAACTATAACTATCTATTAAGTATACCTATTCCATAAACATAATATTTAGAATTCAGTGAACCTTTGATTTTGGATTCATACACCTGATCCCTGATTTTCCCTCTACTGTGATTTTATTGTATCTCAATATAATTTAAGATTCTCCCCCATCCCTGCCTTTTTTTTCTTTCTCTCTCTCTCTTTTTTT
>VWZU01000762.1:1211531-1239894 GCA_013397095.1 Sterrhoptilus dennistouni
TTTTTTGTAAAAGCATTAACTCTGGACTATTCTGGATTTGCCCTTCTCTATTGATCCTGTTACCAGTTACAAGCTGAAAGCATTATCCAAGTTTTAACACATGACAGGTAATAGATGAGAAAAGTGACCTTCTCATTTGGCTTATTAATTTTGAGGGCATTCAGAATTCATCAAACAACAACTGTGATGACTGGGGTAAATGGTCTTTGCTTTTTCTTATTATTTCTACTACTTTGAAAAAAATGCTAAACCCTACCAAATCCTAACAAGAAAGTATTTTCTTCAGCTGCCAGTACATCAAAACCAACTAATCCACATGCTTTCTTCCTCCCCCTTGCCCAAGCCAAAAGAATAATAACCTCATCTCTATTTCTTGTTAATATGCTTAAGGACCTCATTTAGAATTAGTGTTAGTACATAACTGCTTTATAATCACCATCATACTACCTGCAAATTGCAGGAACTTTCTATTCTTTAACATTTAGTTTATTAATCAATTTCTTTCATTAGTGAGTTGAGGGAGAGTACAAACTTCCTTGAAAAAATTGATCATTAGATTACCCACAAAAGTGTGTGTACTACCTAGTATTATATTAAAAGAGGAAAGAATTCAAATTCTTAGCTTACCACACTATTTTTTTCCAGAGGAAAATGACTCTTAATAGGTGTGACTATATAATTACAGATAAATGCTAAACATTTCCTGTCCAGGTTATGGCATTTTGTGGCTAGATCCAACACTGGCCCTACAGTATGTATATATGAGCTGCCTGGCACTACAGCAGAGTTCAGAATCCAGACCATTTGAGGGTAAGGGCATTTAGAGAGGGAGGGAGTCCTGAGTCTGAGTCTGTGGTGCCCAGGGTTATTTTTGTGGCTTTTTAAACAGATGGTCATTTATGTAAGATGAGTAACAGTCAAATTACTCTGGAACTACAACCCAGGACTGCCTCTTTCTAAGAGGTTGTCCTGAATATTGGCTACACCAGCAGTGTTCTTGAAAAATAGCTTTTTGTGACCCATGAGATCCAAGCATTCTGCTGTCTTCCCTTCCTCTTTCCCCATGTCAGCTGCTATTGCTATCTATCTCTGGGAAAATATATACTTATGGTCTCCTAAAGATAGAAACTGTCCTAAGTTAACATGGTTACCACTAGACCCTGATCTAACTTTGCAGCTGTGCTGTTTTGTGTAGGAAGTTGGGTTAGATGGCCTCTAGAAGTCTCTTCCACACTACATTTTTGAACGGTTCTAAGGTAACCTGAAAGAGGGACTATGACTTCTTTCATAGCTGTTTTAAGGCAACTCTTAACTACATGTGTGAAAGCTATTATTCCAGAATGTGCATGCCAAATGCATCAGAGGATCTCACAGCTCTTTGGATCTTTGTGGGGCTTGATTTGTGGTTCATGGTGAGACTATTCTGGTGGGTGTCAAAACTGTTGGTTTCAGCAGAGTAACCTACCAAGTTTAGAAACTGCCAAGGTCAATCCACCATGAAGTGGGAGTTTGGGTGTTTCTAGCTCTAGACCAGAGAAATGAGGCTTACCTAAATGCTGCCAGCACCTTGGTTTCAATAAGCTTTGCTTGCTTTGTAGAGTATTAGTTCTTTCACCAAACCCCTTATTATCAGAACAAATTACAATGCAGTCTATTTTCTCCTGCCTCATAGCATCAGAAGAGGAATGTTGCTTTGGCAAATGATCTAATATTAACAAAGGTCATATGCTTAATTCCATGTTAACATCAGGACAGTAAAAACAGAGATCACACAAAACATTGATTACTCAAAACCGTAAATCATAGAAGATAGTGGATACTTTTTCCCAACTCAGCAAAATCAGGTAATCCCTTTTTCAGAAGAGTAGATCTTGGGGGAAGGGCACGGACTAATTAAGGATGCATCCAGCTTACATGCTGCAAAGCAGCTGGGCTTTCTGACTGCTCCATTTCTACCATATGTTGTGAAATCTTCTCAAAACACTGCAGCAGTTCAGATGTCACAAAAAAATAGGCTGTACTGTAAGAAAGGAATACTTTCTTTCACAATTGTTGTGAATCTTATTTTTATAACTTGGTGCAACAGCAAATAATTATAATGATAATAGTATGATTTCTTCTGAAACTGATCAAAAAAGTGGATTTTACTTTCTGCTTCCATGCACTTGGAATAATTATTTACTGTGGTGCAAAAGATACTACATTCCAGTTGTGGTGACACCTTGGCACAGGTTTAAACGGCCACACAGGGACTGAGGTATTTTTACTAGTTTTCACCATGATTTCTTTGCTTTTCTTTGTTTCACAGAGTGTCACACCTTCTAAATTACAATGAAATTACACACATTTATACTATTTCTATGATTACATCTATAGTAATTACAAAGCCTAATTATGTAAAGACAATAAAAAAAGAAATTTTATTGCATGAAGGTGTTACATATTATTGTAAAGAAAGGGAATAATTCCAGTATAAACTGCATCAATTCACAAATAACAGGAAAAAGAAGATTCTCACTTCAGAGTATATTTAAACTTTCCATATATTAACTAGGAACTGTTGGCCCTGCTTACCCCCTAATTTCACTATTATATGTATATCTCACTGTGTAATTGGAAGGCATCAAAATGGTTTCTCCTTTATTCAGAATTTTCTAAATTATGCAGAATGCAAAATGAACAGCCTTGAAATGTTGTGTGTATGTGAGTTATTGCAGGATGTAAACAGCACAGTGTGTCAGCTGAATCAGACTGCTGAAAACGTATAGATCAATAATTTGGTTTATTTTTAGGTCTTATATTGCCCCTCTCTGTCCTAGATGCTGGTAGTCTTCTTTTAGCCTGAAAACCTGAAGGTCAGTTTGAAGTCATGATCATATAAGAGTTCTTTTTATATCAACAGCTTTATTGGTCTTGGGAGGATATTGTTACTTACTTCTTAATCTTTTGGGGAACAAAATAGAGTCTGGCCAGATTACAAAAACATGCAGTGAAACTACAAGGTCTGTCACTTCATACATTGCCCCCCTCCCCTCACTGGCAGCTCTATTTTCAGAATATTTGTGGGTGTTCAGCATGTCTGCAAATCAGATCACAATATTCTGTGTAGCCTGCCATGGTATATATTTAACATTTCATCAGTCATATGACCAGTTTGGGTATATATATGTTTCCTAGAGGTGGGTGGATAATGAAATTGTTTTGAAAACTATTATTACAAGAAATTAAAATATTACAGAATTTTACCTGCCTGTAAGTAATTTATTGAGACAAATCATGAAAAACAGATACATGTTGGGCCTTTCAGCCACATTCTGTATTCCTTCAGACTGATGAATTTCAGAAGATAAATGATCTCTGAATGACTGTGATCAAAAGCAACAAAACAGTCTTTCTTAAACAACAATATAAAGAGAGCAGTAATTTACACGTTTATTAACTGGGACAGTTATTTGTTGACAGTACTAAGTTATGGGCATTCAGGAATTCTCTCTTTTCTTTAAAAATAAAGATACTGACTATTCTAGTCTTTTTGAGTCTGCTTACAACAGAGCTCACAAGTTCGCAGCTGTGCATCAGTGGAAACCGGATGCCTAAGAAGCTTTACAACAAATCGGCATTTAAACAAAAGACAAAATCAGTTCCTGTTGTGTCTTTGCACATTGCAATTTTAAAGCCAGAAGTCTCCTTTATGAATTCATAAAAAATGTTAAGGGACAGATGTCAAACTTTTGCCTTACTGCTTTCTTTAATAAGTCTACTTTTTGTGCCTCTAGGAAGACTTGTCCCTTTCTAACCATCAGTGTCAGGACCCCAACTGAACCTGTCAGTACAAAAGAGTGCAGAAATTGTACTGTCCTCCTGAACAAACTGTAAAGAAAGAAATAATGGAAAAAAGTAAGTTGAGATTCTTCTAGAAGAGAGTGACATTGACACCTCTGGATATTATAATAAAAACTTTTAATTTTTTTTTTTTCTAAAGTAGAATGGAAATGTCACAAATATCTGCACTGGACAATAACAATGCAAATTTATCAATCAGGGCTATTTGGCAGCTACACCTGGGCTAGTTCTCTGAGTAAAAGTCAATGTTATGCAGAAACAAGTGTCCAGAAGATGTTATGCTTCTTGGCATTACACAAGGAGTTATGATCAATGAAGCCCCAGGTGAAAACCCAGGGAAAGAAGTCAGTGAGTCTACTTATTCAGGACCGTCACACGTGCAGCACTTTACTGCAAGCTGTATCTTAAGGCAATTCTCATATCTACATAATGTCCTGAACCTTCCTGTTAAGTATAAAAAAATGTATTGGAAGGTTTCTTGCAGTAGAATACATAACCTAGATTTTTCTCTCAAAGTATAAACCACTGTCCCACAGTCACTTCTAAAATGATTTCCTAAACTTTATACTATTTTCTATTTCTAATTTATTCCACTAAAATCTTTCTACAAAGTATCTTACTCCTCTTAAATGTTTTCTCAAGGCGCATCACTTCCTCTAAACACAGTGGCCAACAAATCTTTCATTTAGTTTATTCATTATTCTTCCTCTCCCCTCTGAAGGTGGCTGTGTGCCATCCTTTCCTTTTTCACTCTCTTCAAGAACTGAATTACACCTCCAGCTTGTGGATATTAAAGAAATTATACAGCTGTTGTCTTTGGAAAGAACTTGTTGCATCCTGTGATGCTGATACTTGATTTGATATTACTGATACATGAGAGAGAATCCAGGCTGCATGATCCAACAGGGAAGCTCACTGGTATTTTTATGTGGTGCATACCAGAATCCACATCTCTATATTTTGAGTTGCAGAATGAGGAGCCACAGTAGTGGAATTGTCAGATTATAACAGCAGGATCAAATTTCTCAGCAAAACTGAGGAAAAGGAGAAAGATAGAAAATAAGGACTACAAAGGGAGAGATAGATGGATATATGTTTGAATGGTACAATATGTGGCTGAGAGAAGCCTTTCATGTCATCAAGTCCTGCAATCCCAGAAAAAAAGCATGTTATGTATCCCTTCACTGCGTTTTCCAGGCTCTTTCCAGCAACACTTAGAATGCCTGCCCTAACTTTTTTTATTAGAAGACTGCTTCAGAATGTCACAACTCTGATTAAGGGGGACCTTTAAACTTACGTCTGTTTTATACTCATACGCTTTTTTACTGATATTGCCCCATAGAATAAACAGGTGGTATCGCCCTCTCTACTTTTGATGCTGCTTGACAGATTTCCTTACCAGAGACTGTGCCAGCATGAGCATATTTTAGCTACCTCATCTAACATTTCCACCATATTCTATTCTTAACACTGTGCTCAAATCTTCTAAGCTCACTTTTGCACTGTTCTGCAGATAGATACATAATGGATCTATGGCCTAGGAAAAGATTTACAAAGGAATTTACAGTCAGACATGAAGCAGAAGCTTCAAAGAGCTGACTCTTACAAAATATATTGAAATCACTGAAAAAAGAAGCATAAACAAGACTAAAACTAGCCACTTTAATCTTCTAAATGTCTATTTTTACTCTAATTCATGAATCTCTAGTCAACTATATCCTTGACCATTGTAATAGTATAGACCTACATTTATTTATACCTCATAGGAGTTTCTACCTGTACCTAATTCTAGCATTTCAGATGCAGCAGCAACTAAAAACATTGATAAGTGAATGTAATAACAGAAAAAGCAGCAGCTGCATGGAACTATTTCCAATTATAATGAATGATATGGCATCAAAGTTTGCTATGCAAATTGTGCTCTGCACAGTGGTTGAGACTGCTCTAGAAAAGGACATAAACCAATGTCAAATTAAATTGGAAGGCTTCTGTGAAGTGTAAAGATTTTATAGAGCATTTCAAACTTAATTTTGAATTCAAGAGGTATCAATTTTCATGGAAAGATTAGCTGATCCATCCCATTTCCATTGGACTTTTTGTAAAATCTAAATTATTTGGCAAATAAACATAGATTTCTAAAAAAAATCCTGCCCCCCCTTCCGACCCTAACAGCATCATTAGTACATTGAAGCTCAGCACTCCGGCACTAATTAGCCAGTCAGAATTAAAAAAACCCTACAAAAACAAAGATAAAAGAATCCCCCAAACCCTACCTTGCCTCATGCTTATATAACTTATAAAAATTAGTCTTTTTTATGTAACTTGACTTTTTGCCATATTATCTATGAAAAGACTTCTATATATAGACTTCTATATATATTATTCTATGAATAATTTAAAATATATCAAAATGGATCCAGAAGAGATTATATCTTTCAAAACTGACCACGGAAGAAAGGACAATGGTTGCAGATTCAAGCTAGCTATTAAAGACAAAATATATGAAAGATAAAAATCCAATTACTTTTTAGGCACTAGCTGATCTCAAAATAGAAATGATAGAACTTTTATCTCTATTTCTCTAGGAGGATGTACAATACATTCCTTTTTATAACTGTCCAAGGAAGTAGGAGCATGGACACTGTCTGGCACAGCACCAATGTAGAGAAGCTGCAGTCTGGTCAGCACTTGGGGACATGATTTAGTGGTGGACTTGTCAGTTCTGGGTTAATGGTTGAACTTCATGGTCTTAAATTCTATCATTCTATGATTCTAAGTCAAAAGCTACCCTTGGCAAGATCTTCCCTGTGGAATATCTATCTGTATCGTACGACAAAGCACTTACCTCTTTCAGTCTGTCTGGGCATTTAAGGGCCAGCCTTCTGCTTACTAACCCTACAGAAGTTATTTGGGATACTGTCATCTCTTGGTATTTGTTTTCAGTATGTTCCACATTGCTAGCCTGTCCCAGTCACTCTCCATATAAGACTGTTACAAAGATATAATAATATTGAAATAAGCTGAAAAGTTCTGTTGACTTCAGAGGGCACTGCATCTGTCTTAGAGTGAAGAAACACATTATCTTAAATTATTTTCGGTTTTTTTCAGTTGTATGCCTTGTTCACAATATACATCATACATCCAGTCCAAAGCGTTATGGATGCACAGATGTGGAAAAGATACCCACAAGAAAGAACATTATGAAAAGCCAAAGAACTTGAACAGAAATGATGAGATGTAATTATGATACAGTGGCACAATCACCTACCATTTGTTATCATGTTGTGCCTTACACTAATCAGTAATTCATAACACTGAGGAAAAATTATGAAGAATGAAACTAACATTTATACATTACAGGAATCACTGAAATTAATGGTCTTATTTGGGACACATGGTGCATACTACATTTCTTTTCCATTAAAAAATTGAGAATTGCAAAGTTTTGTTTGTCAGCATTATCATCTAATGTTGTAGACTACCTCATAAGCACCTGAATTGAAGGTAAATTACATAATGTTTTAAAGACTTCAAATTATCTTGGAGATAGCCAAACTACTAATTGAAAGAGTAAGAATATATTGAATACACTGAAAAAAATTTGAAAAGGAACTAAAATAATGTGTATTACCTTACCTGTGTAACCTTCTCTGTTACATTGTGCGTTCGGTCTTTCACCTTAGGTGCAATAATTGCTTTCTCTGAAGAAGGAGGAGATGAAGATTTTTTTTCACTTTTGATATCTGAAAAGTTCAGTGTGAGTTGAGGAATTTTGTTGATTGTACTGTATTTGTTGAGATTCGAATCCGATGTGGATCCCAACAGACTTGACTTGATATGATTAAAAGGCCCTGAAAAATCAGAACACACATTTAGTATCTGGGAAATGAAGAGAAATAAATTATCATTAATGTTTAGGTGGGATATGTAAAAAGGGTGATAAAAACTATTTTTCTGTATACTACTTGTTAATAATAAAAACTATCTAGATTTAAAAAATAACTCTGTTGCTAATAAGATTTAAATCTAATAGCTATAAATATGACATTTCTTTTACATATAACCCTCAATTTTTTTATATAGTTGATGGATTCCAAACTGCATAATGCATCTATCTTTACTTGTTTTCATGTTACTGGGAACGCTGGTGCGCTCTTATATTTCTGGCTGAATATAAAGACTATATGCTCATTTGTTTATAAGAGTGGAAATCAGACATGATTCTATAAGAGTGCCTGGAATTAGCAAAGGCTCCATTGTCACATCCCTACCTTGCTCATGCTCACATGATAGTTCAAAGAAACTGGAAAATTGAGTAGACTCTCAAAATATGTTTCTTCAATTTTCATTGCTAACAAAATATTGGAAACTATAGGGATACTCATAGTTAGAATATTAATAGAGTATATATAACCTTCTTTTACTATTTTAGTTCATCATGATAAAAAATACAGAATTTCCATACTTCAAGAGGTATATATCCTTTATAATTATTATTTTCATTATTGGATAGAGTTGTTTGAGCAAGAAAGCAATATAAATGATCAGAATACTTGTTTTGTACTGTTACTTGTTTTGTACTGTTATCATAACATTCATTGGGAAGACAAAAGTATTCATTGCAAGGAAAGTTGCTTTTGAGAACAATACTGGAAAAAACAACTATAAAGATGTTTAGACAGTGAGACCTAAGTCCACTTAGGGATTTAAGAAAAAATCCAGGTCTTGCAGTCAGTAATAATGTACATAAAGTGTGGGATTGAAGGGTATTTCTTAGATCCACATGAGAACCTTATTTAAGGTTGCCTTAATTATATTAAGGACAATAATGTGATACTTTTCTCTTTTTTTCTTTTTGAGGTCTTCTTTTGTCTTCCTGAGAGGAAAACAAGAATGTATATATTAAATTAGGAACAGTCAATGGGATGGGATTAGTCCTGTGGGTAAATTGCAAAGTCAACAGTGGAACAGCTGATTTTATTTGCAATGTGAGAATGAATGAAATTTAAAGCAACCAGCTGCCTGGGGATGGCTGTGGGTAAATGCTTTATTCTGTGCAGACTTTTTTTTTTTTTTTTTGTCAAAATTATTTAGGTGAGAGCTGATTTTCCATCACATCTGGCTTCAAATGCTTGCTAAAGAAGCGGACATTCAATTTTCTTTTGAAGCTTATAAGGATTTATACATGTTATCTATCTCCTAAACTCATGATAATTGTATGTTAATCTAGGTCACAGATAGAAAATCTCGATTACTCCGTTTCAAATTTTGCTGCTGCACAGAAAAGAATTTAAGATGACAAGGGAGGCCTTGATGCTCTAGACTAAAAGTTCGGGTGTTTGGGTGCAAAAAAGAATTTGTGCCTGAGTTCTGAGTTCTGTAACCACTAAATGACAAAACAATCTTTCTTTTCCTCCTAGTTGTGGTTTTTTTTTTTTTTTTTTTTTTTTTTTTTTTTTTTTTTTTTTTTTTTTTTTTTTTTTTTGGTTTGGTTTGGTTTGGTTTTTTTTTTTGGTGTGGTGGTGATGTTTTTCTTTGGAACAGCTTCATTAGAAAAGAGAAGAAAGCACTACCTTTCACCTGCAAGGAATGGTAAAAAAGCCTGTTACTGTGACACCACCAAGGGATTGTGATACTATACATACATGCCTTTTGGCCCACATGGCACCTGAATCTATGTTTCACATCATCTATATGAGTCTACTAAAAAATAGTGTTCAAAATATATCAGGGCTCACAATCTCCTCACAAATCAGTGAAGTGACTAATCTGGCTGGTGTGCGCTATTGTACATGCGGTCAGACTGCAGTTTTTCAGCCCCGCTTCCCTGTTAGTTTTAGCAATAGTTCTGAATATTGAATCAGTTTAGACATAAGTAGGATATCAGGTGGAAACCATTTGTCAGATTAACAAGATTCCTGATACCTTAGGAATTCAAAGGCAAGAGGAAACTAAGATAGCTTAGGCAAATCTGTGATTAGATGGCAGGCAAGATTTTGTTTTATTAGTAACTTTATAGATGCTTAAATTGCATTGAACTTTTGATTTCTGGGATTTACATCTTTTATTGCTTCCATTCCAAAGGGGATTATTCTCTCTTTCACTACCTAATACTCATGCCCTAGAGGATTATATGAGGCTTAAGTTCATTGCACATAAGAATAAAACCTTGCTTCTTTTCCCTCACCTGCTTTTGCTTTAGAAATTGGTGAAAGGTATAATGCACCTCATTGACAGTGGTAATTGATTGAAAGACAGTATTAGCTTAAATACAGCCCAGGCTGACAGAAATTGAGCTGATACTTGACAGCCAGTGGACCATTGCTATACTGTCATAGCAGGAAGCAGAAAAAGAGGGCCATGATGAATCACAATCACAATCGATACTAACTGGCACCCTGATTGACAGTTTCAACAGAAAAGCAGAGAACTGAATAAGCAGGGAGAATGACTTCCTTCTGCCTACCCTGAAAAGGAGCATCTTTCAGGCAAAGTTTGAGCTCCCCATTTTTATGGTAGGATTTCATCATGCTTGCTTACACAATGCTTTGAGAAATTATTTCACTTTCCTGAGCTGCCAATTCATCATCTTTCACCAGCAGTAAATACATTTATAAAAGTTATTGTATAGCACATAAACTGCATGTTTTTCCCCCAAGATTTTGCCAACATACACATCAAGCAAATGCAATGATTTTGTAGTCCACAAATTGTTTTACAGAATCTAGGTCATGCACTGCATGCAGTTTAGAGAGATTTCACCAGGTACACACACTTTTTGCATCATGCATGAAGTCACAAACCAGTTTTCCCACAGATACAAATATGGCAATTAAACTGAACACTTTATTGAGTAATCTTCAGAAGTGGAGGAAGTAATTTATGGATTATGTTCAAATTGCTCCTAAAACATGTAGCTCAATGCTGGTGAAAAGAAACAGTTTTGTAATTGCACTAAAATTATTTAAACATGAAATTGGCAATGAAGTTCATGCATGCATATCTTGATGCTACAGGAAGCTTGAAACCATACCCCCTGCCATCCAGGAACGTGAAACTAGTTTTAAAGAGACAAAAGAGGAATAAGTGAAGATACTTCCACAAGGGTCCTGATTATCAGTTATTTAATTTTTGAGAGAGTTAACTGAAAACTAAGCACCTTGTAACAACGGATCATTTGCTAATATCCTCATTCAATCACACATCCTTTTACAGGTAAAACTCCTGGTAGCTTCAACAGAAGTTTTGACTGCTTAAGGACAACATCACTGATTTAAATAACTATGATCTACCTCCTTCCCTTCCTTTTTTTGAATTAACAGGTAATTAAGTCAAAAGGCTGTTTAACGATGCCTTCACTTTTTCCAGTGATTCATAGTTAGTGCTTTGAGACAAGAGTTACAGGAATAACTACATGTTTAACAAATCTAATTTATGTAATACATCTAGCCCGAGAGAGGTCAACATGAGAATGTTGCATTTGAACATTTCATACAGCAGGCAAAGTGACATGCCAAAAAGTGTGGCTTATTGAAACACTGGAAGGTACAGTCTAGATATATACTTTACCTTTGACATTGCGACCATTGTCTGGTTTTCAGCATAATAAAAGTGAAGAAAAAAAGAAAAAAAAAAAAAAAAGACAACTAAAATCTACATCAGAAAAAGCAGAAAATACGCCTTCAAAGTGTGCATGGTTTGAATTAGTTTGAATTGAAATACTGTTGCACCTCCCTGACTGTATTATGAAGACTTTAGGTGAAGGTGAAGTCACTCTGACAAACTGAGATAATGTGTGAAAGTGTTTGGTATGGTCCTTCCGAGCAATTCCACACCACTACAGTTTGGAGTAGACCATCGGGCAGTAGGACTGGCTTTAGCTGACTTGCCTTAAGAGAAACATGATAAAATACTTTCTGCACAAGTCTGGCAGTAGGTTGGAGGATGAAAGGGCCAAGAAGAAGTAATTAGTCCCACATAATTAAGAGAAACTGAGGGAAAAGTGCAGGGTGTCTGCACGGCACGTGGGGCAGCACAGGAGGCCCAGCAGGCCTCCCCTACACCTGCCCAGACTCACATGAGCAAATGCTTTCAATGTGGCAGCAACCTGAGCAATGCCCTTCTGTGTGAGTGCTGGAGAAAGATACACCTTAAACCTTCTTCAGCTCTTAGGTGACCTTCCATAAAGAAAGAGTGGCAAAACTTTCTGTCCTCACAGGCACACCTGGCCCCAAATCTTCTGGTGAGATCAAACCTTTGCAGGGGGAATATTATTATTGATGTTGTTAGCACTATTTTAAAGAAGCTACAGAGGTGCAGAGGTAGGTGCCACGCTGGTTAATGTGACAATGATGTGACCCACAAACCACAGTCCCCTCGTGTCGTGCCCTGCCTGGCTGTGGCTCTGAGGGGCCTGAGGTGGGTCTGGCAGGGAACGGGGCCTTGCTCCTGGTGCAAATACCTGCTGTGACCTGGTTACCAGCTCTCAAATGTGCTTTGGCCTCATACAGACATTCATCTTGTTTTGCTGGCCAGGCCACCTCTGAGGCTGAGGCATTTGTGATCTGGCTGTCCCACAGCAGCCCTGTGCCTGTGGAGAGGGGTCAGCCCTGCTCTGGGCAGGGGCCATGACTTGCCGGGGCCATGGGAGGTGGTGCTGGGCCGGTCACACCTGCCGCCTCCCTGGCTTTCCCCAGCCCCTGAGCATGGCTTGTCCAGCTGGACACGGGCTGGGGAAGCCTCTTTGGCTCATCCAGCTGGACATGGGCTGGGAAAGCCTCTTTGGCTCATCGAGGTGGACACGGGCTGAGGAAGGCTCTTCAGTTCCTCCAGCCCAATGCTTTCCTGTGCCAGGCATCTGTAGCTGCACCGGAGATGAGGCTGAGTTGGCTTCAAAAGCCTGCTGCTGTTTCAGGAGGCTGGAGCAATCTTGCTGAGTCCAGTTTCTGAAGACAATAACATTCCTGAATAATCCCTGTGAACTTGTACCTGCCTGCAAAACCTGGACTGCTGGTGTTTCAGATGAGTCTGGCTTGGTTGCATTTTGGGTGGTGAGTGTAAGACACAGTTCCTGCCCTCTTGCTTTTGCTGTCATGTAGGCAAATTTAGAATGGAATTTGATCCAGTACACTCAAATGAATTTAAAATCCTAAGCTGTCATTTTACTGTAATATCTTTTGGCATATAATGGGCACAGTGAAGATAATTTCAAAGTGATGGGCAACAAGGCTACATAAATTAATTTAACACATGAAATAATTTCTATTCTCAATTGCATTACATTAAAATTTGACTGCAGGTAAATTACTATAGTTAGTTTTAAGCTAAGTAATGTTATTCTCTTCTTTCAGAATTCTGCTTTACTGATTCAATTAATATTATTTGAACTGCCAAGGGTAGGAAAAATTGAACCCTGACTTGCGTTGTCAGATAGAGTAGTAGTTTTTGAATGATTTGGGAAGGCTCAAAATAAAAACAGAATGGCAAAATATATTAAACTGTATGTTTCCTTTGGAGAGAGTTTAGCCCTTTGGGACTCTAGTTTACTTTTACTTGTTGTATTTAGGTTTTTGCATTTTCCCTGTTCAGAATCTGCACGGCCAGAGAAGATGATTTCAGCAGAGTTTTGGTTGCCTAGCTTGCATGGATAATTTTATAGAAATAATAGAATTTTATGGCTCATTGTTGAATTAGGCAATTAGGACTTGCTTGATGAATTTAAACATCTTCTCAGCATAAGGTGCCCAATTTTAACATGATTGTAAGCAGATGGCATCAAGGATGGTTACTGATTCTAATGCCTTTCTGAGAGTTGTCCCCTCTTCTGCTGAATTTTTCTAAGATGACTATATATGACATAAACTTAGGCCTGGTTCTCTACTATTTTGTAGTTTATGAAGAGTGAAAACAGAAGGAGAGTGTTTTATCTACTTACAGTGTAAATGATCACATCATGTGAGAGGCCTTAGGAATTCAACTGGATTATTGGCTCCTCATATTAAAATTTGTTTTCCTTAGTACTTACCATTTGATTTTTTTTCCATAAAATGGAGATAGAAAGTTTTGCTCCCCCATTCAGCAAATATTAAATTATGTGGTGATTTATGCATCAGCTTTCTACCACTGTAATCAAATACACTTAATATTCAAACTGATTTTTACACATTTTCATAGAAATATAACTGGATGAAGAATGGGAAGTAGTATAATGAAAAATGTTCTGAAAACAGAAATTGAAAACCGGATATCTTTAAATGTGTTTTGCTTGAAAAATGAGTTTAAATACATAGGGAATTTTAAACCAAGGTAAAGCTTTTGCAATAGATCCAAAGGACATGCCAAAGTTCAACCTTGGAGGTTTTAGCCTCCTAAGTTTGAAATTTTGGCTTAATATGACCATGAACTATGCAAAATAGTATGGTTTAGGATGAACCATATTTAAAAAATTTAATTTTCAGGTTAATTTGAACTTAAAAAACCCACCATGGTCCAAAATAAACAGAAATTAAAAAATAAGAACTTATGTATTATATTTGATACAGGAAGAGTGACTGGAAGGAATTATTAGTTTTGCCATTCTGCAAGTTAAACTGGGTGTCAGACAAACATTTAGGCTTATAATTTAGGAAATATGTAGAAGCAAAGGGTTCTTGAGGTGAACTTTCCAAAAACCAGAAGAACTTAATGAGATTTTAAACTCGTGGTCAGTGATTAAGAGATAAACAAGCCATCACTGAAAATGAAAATTATTTTTCCTGCTGATTTAAGAATCTATACACATTCTTCCATGACATATTTTTTTGAATCTTATAATATTGCTATACATTCCTTGTCATCTGGCCTAAATATAAAGGTGTGTAAAGCAAGTCATTAGACCATCAGTCACTGTGAAAGCATTGTATATATGGCACTTTTCTTCAAAAGCCACTTTCAAAGGGACCTCTCAATACACATGGCTTTCAAACCTCTGCTTGCTAAGCTCTCTCCCAAGTTTCTTAAACTCCCTGTCTTCAAGAAGAAATCATGGACTACACTCCATGGATTTAGGAGAGACAATGAAAATGAGGACAGCGGAAACTTTTTTATAACTTGCTGGTTGCATGAATATACTAGCACAAGGAGAAAATCACACTTATATGACGTTTACACTAAGAATTTCACATTTCACTAAGTATTTCACTACTCATTACACAAAACATGTCAATGGAGTTGCTGAGGATATTTTCTTCAGCATGAGAGGAAAAGCATGTCTGAGTGTTGGATCAGTGAATGCACAATATGCACATTACAGATTTAAGAGAAATAAACTTATCAATCTCTGAAGTAGGATTTCATACAGTCAAAGACAATCTAATATATGTAAGTATAGGAGAAAATGGAATGCATTTATACAATTATACCCAGCCCTTGCTCCCTGCCAAACACCAATATTAGCTATATCTCTATAGAGAAGATCAACACCATTAGTCTCCTTGGAAATGAAAAACAATATTTAATGTACATAAGCCTGGCATGTTTGGCATACTTGAAAATTAATACTTTCAATGGACCTTTGAGTCACTATATTTAGCTGACTATATTTAGATTTGTTTACAAAGTAATGATTGTTACTATGAAAGATTGAAAAAATTCCTTTTTTTAGTACATCAAAGAACAGCGATTGACTTTCTACCATACCTTCACTTGCATGACGGTCCCTAAAAATGTTCTTGGGGTGGACATTAAAGCCTTCTATGTCATGTACTGAAGAGGCTCTCCGTATGCTGCAAATACTTTCCTTTGATCTGGAATGGGTTAGTGGATTGCTTGTCTGTATCATGTCAGGGTAAAGTCTGTCCCACTGCTGCTTAGGTGATGAGTGGTCAAGAGGTCCAGATATATTAACCAAAGGTGAACATTTACTGTGTTGAATCAGTGCTTTTGTATCATCCACTTCTGAAGGACTACAGCTTTCTTTTGTAGGTGATTTAAAGTGCTTCATTGCCACTGAGTCATCGCTGTGCTTAGATGAATCGATTATGACTGCATCGGGGTCTTCCTGGGGTAAGGACTGCTTTCTGTAGGTTAGAAGTCTCAATCCAGGTAGCCGGAACCCAAAAAGTCTGCCTACACAGAAACAGAAGAATATATTACACATTAGTGGCTGGTCATTAAAATCAGCTTTTTTCACTTACAATGAGAATAGCAGCATTAATTCTACAGCCAATTTTAAAAGATATTAGGTTCAGATGGTCCTTTCTAAAATAAAAATCTATGTATCTATAAAAGACTGCCAGAACATGTCTAACTACTTTGCTTCATGGTTGTTATTCTGAAATAGATATTTGTGGATTCTATTATCAGTGGAACTCCATGTGCTTATAAATATGCTGCTGATATATGCATGTGTTGGCTACCGATTAAACAGGAAGATACCAGTGCTAATTTCTTGGGATAGAGAAATAAGCTTTATATCAGTTTTGCTACAATCCTCTCCAATGCTTACATCTGATGATTTAGATGAAACCATTTTAACGAGTTTAAAATGAAAAGTAAAGGAGAAAAGCAAAAAAAAAGAGTGACACAGCTCTCAAGGCTCAGTTTCACCTATACAATGCAATTATTATTTACATTTGCATGGGATGGGCTGAGTTGGGCTTGGTGT
Organism: Sterrhoptilus dennistouni; assembly: GCA_013397095.1. Taxonomy (NCBI): domain Eukaryota; kingdom Metazoa; phylum Chordata; class Aves; order Passeriformes; family Zosteropidae; genus Sterrhoptilus; species Sterrhoptilus dennistouni. Next base: position 1,228,018 of record VWZU01000762.1, read on the forward strand.
GTTGAATGGTAGGGGAGACTATCCTGAGTGTGTGGAAAGTTAACACTTTGTGTAATGGTAAGAAATATTGGAAGCTGATACGAAGAGTATAACATAACACATAGAAAAAAACTATAGAGCAAGAATTGCAAAATTTACAGAATGCCCTTCTGAAAAAACCAAACCTAAATAATAGATATTGTAAGGTTTTGTGTAATAGAACTCTCAGACAGAGGCACGGGGAGTTCAGATGTACAGAAAACATATTAAACTGTTTAGAAAAAGCAATGCTAAAGAAAGTTTAACAAAATAAAATAATTTCAATAATTGAAATTATCAGTTGCCATTGTATAAGCAGTTGGACTTGTTTAACAACTTCTTGTATCTAATTGCTTTGCTACGTAAGTGTTTTCAACAGTCAATCAATAGTGAAATGATTTTTTGGAGAATATTTCAAAGTATATTCTTATTCTCTCTTGCTGGGATAAGAAGTTCTGTTTGGGATAAGATTTTTTTTTCAGTCAGTTTTAATTGCCAGCATTTGTAGCTACCTAACATTTATTAATATTTGCCACTGAAATCTGTTGTTCCATACTGACATGTTTTGAAATAGTCTTTCTTTTACGTCTATGGCAGACAGTAATTGGAGAACAACAGACAACCCAGCTTAATAATTTAATGGCTTAAAATGAACATCCTATATATTTAGTGTTGTATATGGCGTTGTAATTAGAATTCTAAATGAATGAAGGTGGGAGTACCCTGCACAGGAAAACCTGTCTAAGAGCTAAAACTGCTGTACTAGATGACACCAAAAGTCCATCTAGCACACTGTTGGACCTTGATACTTTCCAGTGGTGAAAGAGATTAAGAGTCATTACATTGTGTTACTTCTCTCATAAATTTACTCATTTTCTAGCTATCTGAATTTCAGAAACTTTCTGAGCTGGAGACTGATTGTTCAAACCACAAACTGAATGTTTGGTGTACCTTTCTTCTATGAATTTGTCTCACTGTTTTTTTAAAAATGGTTGTAGTTTGATCTGCAAAGCATTCTACAGGAAAGAATTCCATAATTTTAGCATGTTTGTGAAAAATACTTCCCCTTACTTGCTATACACTTGTTGCCTTGGGGAGGGTTCTAGTTCTTATAAAAGATAGCTAATAAATACTCCCTTTTAATAGTCTCAATATAGTCTCAATATGCCTATACACAGTTTTTTATACATCTGCTGAATTGCTCTTTGTATACCTGTTCTGAAAGCTGAAGAATGCTTGTGTAACTGCAGTGTGTACCTCAGAACATCCATCTCGCTCTTCTGAGTTACTTTTAATTTCTAACGTAATCCTTTTTGACACTGGCTTGAGCTAATCCCAGACTTCGGGATCAATGCAGTGAAATAATGGCTTTTTGTTTTGACCTTAGTTCACTTCCTTATAATTACCAATATTCCATTGCAGTTTTGAATTATTTTTCTAACTGTGTTAATTTGAGATATTTTTACAGCAGCTAAGAAATTTTGTTGTCAGCTAAGAAATTTTGTTGTTTGGTAATAGATATTTTAGTCTCTAATATTGTGTCTGCAAAAATTTATTTTGTTGTTTTATGACTTGACCACTTAGCTTTATTTCATAAGTCTTTGAATCTCATGTAACAGTCTGAATAATTTTTTGATACGTGCAAACGTTCTCACCTCATTGTTGGCACCTTTTTTATCCAAGTAATTGAAAATGGATTATAAAATAAAGAACCTGTGACACTATTGATAACATCCAAGTGTTTAGAAATCTGGTGATTTATTTCCACCTTTTTCCCCTACTTTAAAATATAAATCCATGTAATGATCTAATTTTTTTGCCCTTGACAATTTAAAAAAGTTTGTTGAATTCCAAATATTTAGCATTGAATTTATCACTGTAGGCATATACAAACAACAGTAAAACAGACAGAAATCTCTGTTGCATAAACCAGAGTCATGCATCTTTAAAACAGCAGTTAAAGGTGCCAATTTTCAGTCTACACAGTGATATTCAGCAGAATGCACCTTGGGAATGTGTATATTTCTTCTAACTTGCTAAGAATGCTTGAACACTACTGTTCACAATTGAAATTAGTGAAGAATGTAAAAAAAAAAGTTGTTATTTTTAAATGCAGATAGAATTGAGCTGTAAAGCAGCTTATAAATCAGTTTTGAAGGCTTATTGCATCCAAAGTGAAATTAATACTATAATTCTCTTTTTTATCAATCACACTGAAATTCTTAAAAATACCATTCATAAAGATTTCTGGCATTAGACACTGTTCAAGGCTTTCTGTTGGCACTCTGTTTTAGTCGTTTTCATGGTGCTGCAGATGGTCTTTTCTGCCTCACCACGTTAATATGACCACGTTATAATGCATTACTGATTTAGCTGTCTAACTGCAGTTCAGCTGGAAAGAATACTCAGTGAGAATTTTGCTTCTTGCTAAGACTTTTGGGCATGAAATAGAAAACTTAGATGAGCAGCTTTTTGCTTTTCTTCTATACACTGTAATAAATAGTCTCAAATCCTATTTCCTGCTTTTTAATTTGAATATTCTTAACAGAAGGAGTATTGCTATTCTTCAGTTAACAAGTAATGAGCTACATGGTGTGTTGGGCATTCATCTCTCTCCTGTAGTTAAAGATATCAGGGGGCCCATTCAGAATTTGTGTAGCTTACTGAACTGAGCTGAGCAAGGAAGTGTAATAACACAATTTGTCATGATGCAAAATTGATTCACGCCTCAGGCCTGCTGTCCCAGTATAAACTAAAAGGGCCAGTGGAAGCTTTCCTGGCATCCCACATATGGGGTGAAATCTTTTGTTTGGTAATGTACAACCCCTGATTCGTGTAAGTATGATGTCAGAGCAGGTGGATCTTGGCTTAAAATACTCAAACACATTTCAGATCCAACCAGCTATTTACTATGAATTCAGAAATAATGTTACATTAAAATCCTCATGTTTTATTAAAGACTAGATTGCCAAATTCTTCTTAATGCTGAGTCAGAGATTTGTATGATTATGTCTTCCTAAGAGCAAGTGAAGAAAGCAGTTGAGTCTGAGTCACAATTCCAGACCTACATTCCACCTCCTCCTTTCAAACCTTGCTTTACTGAATAAGTAATTTGCAAATGAGTTAATCTGTTGGTCTCACTTATTCTCTGTGCCATCTCAGCCGTTAAAGTTTCTAAATAGTAGAACTCAGTCCAAAAATATCATTGTAGATGATATAGGACTCTTCTAAAGAGTTTGCAGTTAGAATTGTCTCTAAATTCTCAAACTCAAATCGACTTTTATTGTGTTCTGGAAGCCTTTTTTAATTCTATATCATATTTTGGGAGATCAAAGGAGAAGACTTAGAATTCATGGAAATAAAATGTTTTGATTAATAATTTTGGGGAAAAAATGCAGGGAAAAATCCCATCCTGATAAGAAAAATTAATATCCTTGTTTTTCCATAAGCATTTCAATAAGAAGTGCTAACAGTAATAGAAAATTGCTATTCTTAAACACTAAATACAACCATACAGAATTTTGTTTCAGGGAAAGAAAAAAAAAAGGAAGAATGAAAATTAGTTCCCAAAAGACCTTATCAACAGTTACAATCATGGCTGCAAATTTCCTGCCTCATAAATACAAAATTGGGATTCCAGCAAAAATACCTGAAAAAGGATTTCTTTTGCAAACCAATACAACCCTCATGGCTAGTGATTCTTGTGTCGGTTCTGTGCAAACATTTCATAAAAAGAAAGGGAAATTATATTTGACCTGAATGTTGCCTTGATACAGTGAAGGTATTCCCCAAATTTCTAGTGATGAAAATGCATGTTTACATACAAGATACAGTGGCTAAATCAGAGAAATGCCTGCAACTGAGAGAGTTTTACCTTCTCTACAATTTCTTTAGTGATCTCTGGGTAGTGGTAGATGCAATGTGTTGTCTCCCAAAGTCTGTTTAGCCCATGTCAATGAGGTTCCTGCACTTCTATCCCAAGCACTGCAGAAGGGTAATCCTAAGAGATAGTAGCTGAAAAGTTGCGATGGCTCCTCAAAGAACTGCTCAGCCAGTTCATGTAGCACCACCAGTAGTATTGTTATTTTCATACTGATGCAAACAGTTATCCAAACCCCAAAATGTGAAAGCAAAAGGAAGAATACTAGCTGGTCTCAGGCTCCCTAGCTGGCAGCTAGATTTAGTCTATTTGTCTCAATCTTCTTTAGATTTAGATTTTCCAAAATCAAATCAAAGGAGCTCAAATGCACAAAGAGTTTGCAGAAGGTTGTCTAAGTGAGGTGTAGAAACTGTCAGAGCTGTTTCCTGGTGTGATGAACCACTTCTCCTAGGCTGAGTGCTGAACCAAAGTGAGCTGCTCATGTTCCTGTACAACTTGTTAAGTTGAGGAAAGGTGTTGAAGAAAATCAGGTCTTGGATAGTTTTACAATGGTGAATGACTGGTCTGGCTATAATATGAAACATATGTTACTTTTTCAGTATATGAGATTAAAGAATATAACATACATATCCACAATGATCAACCTACTGTAAACAGATTTTCTTGACAGGGGCAGGTAAGATAGGTCAATTATGACAGATTGGCCTTCAGAGCATGGGCTAATTCCATAATACCTCTTTTCTGAAACTTCCCCAAAGAAGAAGCAAAATTACTTTCACAAAAGTAGCACAAGTCAGACCTTTGCTGAAATATTTTCTCATAATTGAATGTCTACTGTCACAGAATTCTAGGATTTAGGTTATCAGAAATACAGACAGAGACAGTTATTAAATTGCTGTTCGAAGGCTGGGAAATACCATTTAGCTACTCATGCAACGGACTAAAGGAAACAATTGCTTTTGAGAAATGGAATCCCTAAACAGTGACAGTCTAAAATAGCAGCAAATGCTTGAATATACTCTATGCAAACACTGAGGCATGTGATGGTGCCTTATTTTCTGTCTGGGCACAGCAGGCCTTGGGACAAAGAATTACAGAAACAGAGAATTATGGCTTTTTCAGTTCTTTTTCCCAGAATGTATTGAAGCATACTTAAGTGGGTAATTTTCTTGCTCTTCTCATTAAATAATCTTAATGTATTTTCAGGAGGAAAAATCAAGGCATATGCAATTATTAGCTTTAGAAGCTAGAACTCATAATTCTCAGACACTGAATAGATTTTTTTTTTTTTTTGATCCTCTGGTATGGTCTCCTTTAATTTTGGCACTTCTTTTAGTTTTCTCTAATATTTAAGGTTGCACGTGTCTTCTACCAGTAAAAGAAACCAGCAATCTTCTTTACGTTCCCTTGTAAGTAAGAAAGATTTAACTTTGATATCTGCACATAGAACTCAGTCATTATATAAAAGGAATTGAATGAAGTCTCTGACTGCTTGTGGGGCTCTGCCATGTGTGATTGAGCAGTGAATTTAGTCCAAACAGCATAAACAGGGTCTCCCTCAAAAGACATAATGTTCATACTCTTGAATGTTAATATGAATTGGCACATTTACCTGTTTTTCTTCCACTCATTGATAGAAATGTCGTTTTATTATATGTTATTCATTAGATACAGGACTTGAAATATTTTTGTAAAAAAGCCATATGAAAAAAAAGAATTTTGTGTCCTCTCAGAAAGAGATTTTACTTCTTGCATTTTTATTTCCTAAATACGATTAGATGTATGAAGGGAGAAAAAAAATAAATAACTGCAATGAAATAAATTAGCAAGCTGTGCAGAAAATATTATATCTAAATTATTTGTTACCTAGAACAATATTTAACTGTGCTGGGGAGACTGTGGTGGGTTTTTTTGGCAGCTGGAAAAAAAATTATTCTATCTATTAAATCAAGCTCTCAAGAAGTTCTCAACCCTTCATCATCTTGGCTGCCTTAGGCTTCATAGGATAAAAAATACTGCTTTTCTCTGAGACAAGAAGCCTGAAGATGTTTTCTATGTTTTAAAACTGAATTCATATACCATTATCAATTTCTGCAATGTGTTTTGTCTCATATCCTGATTGAAGTTTTTTTATGCTCTGCATACTGCAACTTTTAGTAATAATAAGATGAGAAGTATCATTAAATTTGGATTTTATATGTCATATAATTATACTAAATTTAATAGTTTACCTGTTATATCTATAGTTTTGCAGAAATAAATATCTAGTCAGTGAGAGAAAGAGCCATATTATGACTTGAACTCTTCTAGAAATATATAAAATGTAATGAGATCTGGAAATAATATAGCCAGAACAATGCAATAGAAGGACTTTTGTAGATAGAATTTTAGAAGATAGATTTACCTGAAGAAGAGCCACTTGAAATGTTGTTACCATCTGAAATATAATTAAACTAAATTTACAAAAAGCTTTTGCTTGAAACAGGTTCAAAAAATAAACAGACTATTAAGAAAAGAAGGCAGGATATCATATTTCCACACATTTTAGAAGCAAAATCAGGTAGCTTAAATTCACATACAGTATATGTAATATGCAGAGGAATTTTTCTGAAAGTACATTGAATTTTTATTTGGAAAATTTAAGAACTATTCAATCCAGAAATTTTTGATAATTTCTAAGTTTTTTTGCATAGATCAATCTATGTTTCCAATTACCAAGTTTTAAAGTTGGCTAATGCTCCAGACAGAAAACTAAAGTAGTAAACATGCTATTTCTCATGAAATGGTACTTCTAATTAGTGATACATTATTTGCTAGACAATGAAAATTTTATTTAGATGAAACTTACTAAAAAGTTGAAGAACTCAAAATTTCCATCTGAAGAGCAGACTTTATTTACTGACACTTGTTTAGAATATGAGCTTAGCTTCATATTCCTGATAGGCTTCACTTATTTCATGTCTTCATGGCAAGAACTCTTCTCAGACTATGTGTCCATGCCAGTTGCTCTCAGGTCTTTGAAATGCCCAACTTCCCTGAGTGCTTGAAACAATCAAGTAATAATGACAGGGTTCTGTGCTTCAGGAGTGAGACACAGTGGAGGTAAACTCCCTCATTTTTACCTATAAGATATTTTGTTTGTTTATCTTAAAGCAAGAATTTTCATGTTGGAGACTAATAATAAAAAACAATATTTCTTGTAAAAAAATCCATCTAAAATGGCTTCTTAAATACATTGGAAATTTTTTTCTGTTTTCTAGTAGAGTCATTTTTCTCTAAGCTTGAGATACCCTGATAGTTTTGACTTTTTTCCTCTTCAAGGTCAAAATCTATAATTCAATTTCACAAGCGCAGAGATGTTTAAAGTTCTCTGTGCTAATTCTTATTATGAATAATAGAGACGTGTCTCTTTCTTCCATCAGAGAATGAAGTAACACTCACTACCTTTATACTTTCCTGAGGGTATGTATTATAATGTGGAATGACTTCAGAAAACCATTATCCTAGCCTTCCAGTTACTTCACAGAACCCCCCTGTTTTAAATGTCCTGAAAGCAACAGATAGATAGGAGACCTATTAAAAATTAACAAAAATGTATCACTGGAAGACCTGTGTGGTATGCAGAAGTTGCCTCCACTGAAAGCTACTGAAAGAAGCTGTGTCACTCCCTCTTTTTCATTTTCAATCTTCTTAAGCAGAGATTGTTTTTTCTTACTGAATGTTTGTACAAGATATAGCAAAATAGCTCTGTGATCATAGCTGGGTGAGTCTGTAATTTAAACAGCTAATTACAGGTCAAGGAATCCAGGGAGGCTTCCTTTCTGAGCTGAGCCCCGACAGCAGCCATCATGAGGAAACAGAAGTAGAGCTACCCCACTTAAATTTCTCTGTCTACAGAAGAAGACTAAGAAAAATTATTTATCTCAGTGGCTGTTCTGTTAGGTATTAGTGGAGCACTGAAGGTGGTAACAGCAGAGGTTCTTCCATCTTTTATTGGTGATTGGTGTTTGGCCATATTCCTTTGCTAAGAGTGAAACACTGTTTCAATTTGCCTGATATTTACACTAATTTACCTTGGAGACAAATGCACATAATTGACACAGGTGTTTTCAGAACTATGTTGCTGGTTGGCTAGATAGAAACCTTTCTCCTCCTGAACACAATTTTTTTTGACTAGCCCTCACTGAAGATGAATTTGCTCCCAGTGGTGCAGCTAAAAATAAGATTCTGGACAAATTTCTCATTACATTTTGGGCAAAGTCAGTGGGTTACTCTTACTTATATATGCCATATTCTGTGAGGTGAAATTGCATCCATCAAACAATATTCAATATTTCATTACAACATTGCAGTCCTAGTATTTCTAGGATTAAAAAGATATGCTTGCCCTTCACTAAACTGCTATAATTACTTATACAGCAAAGTACTTTGCTCAGAGGAAAGCAAATACTGGTTTTGAGCTAGCTTTTTGACTCGAAGGATAGGCTTGATTTCAATTGCAGTTGTGCTTGTTTACAACATCAGTGTATAGAGTGTTCTCTCCTTCTCAGATATAACTCCATCGCTAGGGCCAGGAAAGGGAAAACTTGCTGAAGAGTAAGCACCTTGAAAAAGTTGCTTCAAAGGTTTTCTGATTATAGTTTTGGCTGTTTTAAGAATACTATTAACCTCTTCATTTTATTTGAACCTTATCAAAGAAGGTTATTATCCATTTATGGAATGCATAACAGAACCTCTCATTTCCTTCACAGAAAGAAACCAAAGAAATTATTCCAGGGTGTCTTTATTAGGCTTATAGATTTTGAAATGATAAAGTGATAAGACAACCCCGAAATATCCCTCTTTGGCAGATTGCAATTACATGTTTAATTAAATAACTTTCTGGGCTTTCTTCCATTAGGTAATAAACACGGTGTTTGGGAACCAATATTTAGCTTACAGGTTAGTACATCTAGCTGGTCAAACTGTTTGGAAATTAAAGGAATAAAACTTGTGACAAAGTTACCTCATTTGACTAGCTATTTTAGCCTACTGGTTAATAGAAGTTGTGATCTAGACAGGGCTGGATTAAACATTAGCAAAACACTTATCGGTCAGTAAAAAGGTAGAATGCTCTAGGTGGGGCGGAAAATGAAGATAACTCAGAATTAATTTCTGAAAGGTTTTTCTCATTGCATTTCCACAAATGGTCTCTTTTGGGTAGAAAAATTTTAGCCACATTCTTCGTATTGAAGTCAGTGTCTTCAAATCCATGGGTTTCCACCAGTTTGAATTGGCTGTTGATTTTCTCAGTTCAATCTATGTCATGATTGATTTTGATATCTTGTAGACACTAGTTTTACAGATAAGAAGTGTTTCACAGCTTTGAGGAATAGAATCAGGTGCCATGAGCAAATGCTAATTTATGTCACAACTTCTGTAAATTTCTGTAAAAACTCCTGATAAAATAATGGAGTGGATCAACTTGTCACAGGAGAATGTTTGAAATATTTGGGAATAAAATTGGACACCATTGATATAAAGGACATATTTACACCCAGAAGTTATAGCTTAACACCTTATAATAAGGATTTTAATGAAGTTTTTACAACACTCTGAATGGGGATTCATATGCTATTTTGGTTAACAAATGTTGCTGTTAGATAAATTATAATTTGTTAGTGTTCAAAGAAGTTTTTTGCTAAGGTGGTATAAAATCATGTCTTCTTAATTTAGTTCATTGTAGAAAATCTACACAAAGCTCTGTGTTCTTTTTTACAGTGAGTCTAACCAGAAGGAGTTCTTTTTCACCATGAGTATCTTGCTAAATATGCATTATTTATGCATTATTTCAGTTGGAGTTCAAAATTTTATACAGCTTTGCAAATGATTAGATTCATCAAAATTTATGAACTACATTTTTAGGAATATTTTTTTATCATTGAAGTGACAATCAAGCAAATATTAGTATCTTAGTGTAAGAGAGAACAGTCCATAAGAACTATTAGAGATGAGTAAAATCCATTTTTAGGGCTTATGTAGCTCAAAACTTACAATCTTAACACTTCAATACACTACACAAATGTTGTGTCATTTACTTTGTAATTCATGTCTTACGGGCATTCATGTCTTTAAGCGTTTCACATGTAAAATGAGGTGGGGTAAAGTTATTATGTTTTTTTCTCTTTGGATATAGATGTTAATTTCTGGAATATTAAAATGTTGACATGATGTAATAAAAGGCAATACAAAAGCCAAGCAAACGTACTAGGAAAGAATTGAAGTAAGAATGAGTAGAATTCTCATATATGGAATGATACAAAGCTTATAAGGATTGTATGATGAAGGGCATCTCTAGCAGAAATCAGTTTCTCCAAGTCTGGCTTTAAGTGCACAATGTACAAATAATATTCTTACTGGACAATAGGATGTTGCCCAGTTGTGGGATAAGTATGTACAGAAGAAATTTCTGCATGTCTCTGAATACAAAGATGGAACAGAGGTAGTATTAAATAAGTTTGATTAGAAGTTTAAATGAAAAGAAATGGAAAAAGTTTTGAACGATACCTTTTTTCCCTCAAAAAATAAAAGAGTTATATATGAACAAAGTTTTACTAGGGAACTGGCACACATTGGAAAATAGAAATGTGGCAAACTAAAAAACCAACAAAACTGAAGACAGTGAAAAATCAGTTTGCTGTAATTTATTTACAGGGTTAGTACACACTAGAATCTTCCAAAATTTCACTGTTTCATTATACAAAAACTGTTCCAGGTGCCAGGGAGAACGGATGATAAATTCTGCCCAGAAAAAAATTAGGGAAGAAAAGGATCAACTGAAAGGACTTTTAAGCTGCTATTGTGGAGCCACTATCTTCACTTTTCACATTACTGCCTATTCAGACATTTGCTGCATAAACGATAGGAACTCTTGAGCACCAGACTAGAAAGAATTCTATTTATACTCAAATGTACTCATCAAGTACTGAAACATACCTTTTCTTTTTAATAATCTATTATTATCATCATCTGTCAAGCCCAGTGCTGAATCAGAACCTAACTGTGTTAGCCATCATCCTGGTGCATAACAAAAGACAGGATCCTTGTAGTAGAGAGCTTACAAACACTGTTGGAAATATCTGTCAGTATTCTGCTGATATTTTTAAATTTTTGCCTATCTAGAGCTAAATGCAGTCATTGAGCTAAACATAAAAAAATGTTACTTGCCTTCCATAGGCTTTAATTAGTTCAGAGGGCCCTCAGCCCTTTAACAGATTGAAATCCCTCTTTTCTTCATGGCATGAAATGCTTTTTTTATTACATTGCATTAGATTTTACAGAATTGCAGGATATTCTGAAACGGAAGGATCATTGAGTCCAACTCTTAAGTGAATGACCCATACAGGGATCAACAACCATCCACAATCTGGATGTTATTGGCACTCTGCTGTAACCAACTGAGCTCACCTCAGTGACATCTTCCATCGTGAGGAACCCTACGGTAAGCAGTAGTATTCAAAACTGTTGGCTGCAGCTTGCAGAATGCATGCTTTTAGAAAAAAGGAAAGGCTTTTCAAAGATACACTTGATAAATTTGATCAACCCTTGATAAACCCATTAAAGAAAGGATGAGAGTATGAAAAGTTATCTTGTTTCCTAGGGTCAGGAAAATAGCTGCCATTTATTTGTTTCCTAATAACTTTTTCTTCTCTCCTGCAACCTGACTCAGTCTTTTTTATTCTCATGTTGAAGAGGCATTCTAATATGAGAAAACTCAATCTGAGGAGTTCTGGAAAGAAATCTCTCATGATCTGTGTGCTTCTGGGTAGTAGATGTTAATGTAATCTGAAATATTTTGTCTTTTGTTATCAGCTCTTGCTTTTCCTGGTTGTTTGTCAGAGATGTATTGCACTTGTTATGTGTCTGGTTACCTCTCTATTTTTATTCTCCAGATTTTTTTGCCGCATTCAAAGGGATTTTTTACCTTTTTTTTTTTTTTT